>JARGYA010001061.1:0-25105 GCA_029204335.1 Mycena vulgaris | reverse complement strand
CTCTTTGGAATGGTTCCGCTGCCGTGTGCCGCGCCCTCAGCGGCGGCGTTGTCCCGCCGCTCCCCGCCATTTCGAGGTCGGGGGGCGCGGCGGGTGGCGGTACGCCCGCCCACCTGCCATTTTCGGTACTTTCGCTTTACAGCTCGCGGGCGCATGCGATTGTCAGTGAATGCAATTTACATATATTCGTGGCACTAACCGGCGTCATAGTACCTATCGTCCACCAGGGAATCAATAACGAGCACTTCAAAGTATGCCGCATTAGGAGGAGGAGGAGGCTGTTTGTCCCTGTTATGATCACACACTCTCTCTTGCTGCCTCCCATTCCCGCAGCTCGTGCTGGCTCTCCTGCCCCTCCCCATCACTAGCACTTTGGCCTCTACTCGCACACGCATCCAATAATTGTCTCCTGGCTTTCCCCCCGCACGGCAGGACCGCCCCGTTCCAGTGCTCGTTTCCCGCCTCCGCAGCCCCCGCCGTTCGCGCCGCCCTTCCGCACAGCCCGGCTCCTGCGCGTTTGGAGGGGAGATGGGAGGACCCTCCGCTCTCGTTGTACACCCGAATCCTTGCCCCAGACATCCTGCTCATCGAGCGCCGCCCCGATTACCCTGGCGCAGCCCCCGCCGTTCGCACCGCCCTTCCGCGCACCCCGGCTCCTGCGCGTTTGGAGGGGAAGACGGGGAAGCCCCCCCGCTCTCGTTGTACACCCGACTCCTCGCCCCAGGCGTCCGGCTCATCGAGCACCGCCCCGATTACCCTGGCGCAGCCCCCGCCGTTCGCGCCGCCCTTCCGCGCACCCCGGCTCCTGATCGTTTGGAGGGGGAGACGGGGAAGCCTCCCCGCTCTCGTTGTACACCCGAATCCTCGCTCCAGGAATCCTGCCCATCGAGCGCTGCCCCGATTACCCCGGCGCAGCCCCCGCCGTTCGCCTGCCCCCGCCGTTCGCGCCGCCCTTCCGTGTACCCCACCTACTGGTTTCCCCTCCCATTGATATATATGCATAGATCTACCCCATCGTTGCTGTTCCCACTCTCATACATCCTGCTTCACTGGCACTCTTTCGCCGCCGCTCCTTGTACATATTTTTACTTATTTCTTGCACTGCTAGTCAACTCATTATTTAATTCTACTTCCTGTGCGCGCAAAGCAGCATTCGCCCCCCAAAAATAGGCTACCCAATCATGTAGGCTACTGCCTGCAAAAATGAAGGAAGAAAAACACCCACGCAGGATCGAACACACGCGGAGGAGAATAAATCCTGTGGAAACACGTACGAGCAACAACCACTAGACTAAACTTCCAATGGATCTGCTTACTCGACTTGTCACAAGCCTTCTCCCAAGCCATACAACTTAATAGAAAAAAATCCCAAGTCCACCAGGGCTCTATCTATGAATTACTATCACATCTGTACCCCGACGACTACGACAACACGGCGCGACCAAATATATAGAAAACCGCTCTCCATGCCCATGACCGTTCACCGCTTTCGCCTGTGAGTCGTTTCTGTCAGCACGAAACCTTTCCAATCTCGACGCACTCACTTTTTCCTGCCTCCTTCCTCCTCCTCGTCTGTTACCTTACGCTTCTTCGTCGAATTCATCTCGTGCTCTCCCACCCTCTTCCCCCCAGCCTTATCTTTCAAAGCTTCAAGCAACTCCAAGTCGTCGTTGGCGTTCTTTGGTGGTCGTCTCGCCCTGCCGGGCCTCCCAGTTTCTGGTACGGGGGGTATCGGAGCGCCCTGCAGGTGAGGTAGGACGACCAAATCCGACGGCCCCGCCCAGTTGCGGAGGTCGGGCTTCCTCGCCGCCGCGCCTTTGCCCTTCTTTCTCGCCTCCACTCCACCTCCTTCCGTGCATCTCCGGCGGCGCCGAGTCCAGCGGCAGAGGGATGATTTCCCCATTGTCGCCGTACGTCTGGTAAAACGTCAAGGGCACTCTCTTGCGCCGAGTTCGTCCCTCGCTCGCTCCTCCAGCGTCTACAGCTGCTCCCCCCTCCTGCTGATTATCCCCTCCTCTGGCACAGTCTTGCGCGGGCGTCCGACCGGGTTCGCACCTGCTCCGTGTCCGCGCCCGCGCCCACGCACCAGCACACCCTCCTGCGCTTCCACCTCCGGCTCGTCATCCACCTCTGGCACAGTCTTGCGTGGGCGTCCTACCGTGCCCGCACCGCGTCCACGTCCGCGCCCGCGCCCGCGACCTCCGCGTCCGCGCCCGTTCTTCCGCAGCCTTACCCTCCCCTTTCGACTTTTTGACTGGCTTTGGCGGGTTGGCCATTGGCCGCGAGTGGGGGAAGAAGTCCTCTGCACCTGCTAGCGGCACATCCTCCTCCTCACTTCTATCACCATCACTGGCACCATCTCCATCCGCTTCGCCCCCACCCCCATCTTCCTCGCCGTCGGCCTCAGCCTCGGCCTCGGCGCGTTTCTGCGCCTGTTTCATTGCATCCGCCAATGCTGCGCTGGAGAATGCAATCGTCGCTATCGCTGAAGCCCGTGCGATACGCGGAGGGAGAGGGGAGGTCCTGGGGACAGAAACCAGCATCGGGGATGGCCGTGGCGGCGAGAGTTGGGGAGGCGGGGGTGGAGGTCCGGCTCTAGGCCGTGCGATAGGTCGAGGAAGAGGCCGTGCAGCTGGTGGTGTTACAGCAGGTGGCGTAGACACTTGGGGAGGCCGAGGCGGGGCTCCCGAAGCAAGCAGTGTAAGGCGGGGCTGCGGAGCAAGGGGCGCTGCAGCTGGCTGGAGGGGAGGTGGAGGCGGAGGTGTAGCCAAAGGAGCTGGAGAGCTGGGTTGTGTTGTTACCAGTTCTTTGCGCAATATTAGTATTTTTCACCGGTCCACTTTGACGCTTACCTTGAGTACCGAACATCCCTCCTGTGTTCGCATCCTCCATAACCATACCCACCCCGCTCATCGCGCCGACGTCTATCCCTCCCCCATGTCGGCCAAATCTACACCTCCATTCATCGCGTCCATATCCATCTCTCCTCCCACAAAATCGTAAGGGTAGGCACCCCCCATGCCCGCTGGTAGGACCATCGGGTCCGTCGCTCCCTCATAGCTGGCCCAAAAGTCCTCACTGCCACCCAACTGTGACCAGGTGCGTGGATCCAGCGGCGATGAGGGGCGCGCAAACCAAGCCGATGGGTCCGGACCGGTGTTGGAGAAACTGAAGGCTCCCGCCGCAGGAGCCTTACTCTCCTGCATATCCGAGTTGAGTGGCGAAGATGCGCCCGACTGTAAAGTCGGCTGCGACCCGAAAGAGAACAACGGGGGAGTGAGCCGCGACGGCCCAAATGAGAATGACGGGGGTGTGAGGTGCGGCGGCCCGAATGAGAAGAAAGGGGGAGTTGCAGTCGTGCCCCCCCCTGGCGGGGACGTGGGAGATAAGGCTTCCACAGTCGATGAAACTGGGGTGGAATGGGACGAGGGGGGTTGCGACGAAGCAGAGGCTGTGTGTTCCGTAGGTGCACTCGCTGAGAAAGTGGTGAAAGATCCGGGCGCGGGCGCATCCACCTGCTGGTCAGGATGGAACACTGGCGAAGCATTTTTCCTCCCGCGCTTCGGCGCTTTCGACCCTGGTGTGCCTTTCTGAGGTGCTGGTTTCGATTTGGTGGCTGAGCTTTCTGTCCCCTCGTCGTCCGCCACGGGCAGAAGGTCAAAGACGTCGTCGGCCTCAGACAAAGCCATTGCATCGCGATCAACCCGAGCTGCACCGAGAAAAGTTAGTTAAAACCCCATTCAAAGAAAAACGACGCACAAAAACATCGCCTGAGCCATGAATAGAACTTGTCCGAAACCGCCGTGCTCCAGTCCGGATGTGATTCCTTGAAGGACAATCCTGCAGGTGAGTGACCACACGAGAAGCTGCAGATGCGCGCATGCGTGATCAGTCTCACGATCAGTCAACATACGTGACGACGTACACAGAACACGACAAGTCGCCTCCTGCACTCGGGTCCGGTCCTCCGAGCATGGTGAAGCCGACCCATCCCGTCTTCTCCATTATTAAGGTGTGGATCTGGCCGATTATTCCCTCTAGCTGCTCCAGCGACCTGCCCCTTCGTTTAGACATGACACAAGTTTGAATCATTCGAACGACCACTCACATCTTGGCCAATTCTGGCGTCAGCTTCGCCATCGTTTTAGCATCCAACTTCAATGCTTTGATCCTCGCCAAATCTGCCTCCATCTCCTTCATCACCGCCTCGCCCTGGGCCTCGTATGCCGCCTGCGTCACCGCCCTCCACATCTTCATGCGCGCGGCCGCCTGCTCCTTGACCTTGCGCTTCGCGCTCTCCGCTGGTAGCTCACCGTCGCGCTCTACCCACTTGATATCCGCTGCGTGCGGAGTGTTGTACCCGGCATCTTGCAGCGCAGCCTTCACGGTATCAGGGTATTTCTTGATCCAGAGTTCCAGCAATTGCGGGTCGCGGTGGCGTTTGGAATCTTTCCACAGGGCAGCGAGTATTGATTGCTTGTCGTCTTTTCGCACCGGCTTAGTGCCTGACTCGCGCGCCTTCTTGGTGTGATTGCGGAACCAACTTCGCAGTTGCTGTCTTCTGTGTCAGCGTGTGTGTTCTAGCCGCGTCGACGCGTCTGTGACGCGTCAAATGACTCACTTGTTTCCGCTGGTCCAGGAAGGTTGCCAGCTGCGTTGTCTGCTCCTCCGTCGGCACAATTCCGGACTCCCTCGAAGGCAACAGGCAGGTCGCCTCCGCTGGCCATTTTAAAAACCACGCCTCATCCAGTTTGACGAAGAAGTCTATCTGGTCACCCAAGGCTTTACTTTGCATGTACCTCCCGACGTAGCTCTGAAGCCACGTCGTCTGCTCGCCTGTCGTCCAAGATTTCGGTGGCATGAAGGTAAACAGTCGCGTCGTGCACAAGTGGGTTTGTTGATGATTGTAATAGGAAAATCTGCGCCGTTTGGCTTCATTTGGGGTGAGTATTTTTTTCCCTAACAATTCCACGCCCAAATCACTCCGCGCAAGCGGTAATTAAGGTACCAGTTAGCAAGTCTCTTGAGTCAAAGTCTGTGCCCGTCCTGTACAGCTTCTCCTTCCTCCAATGTCTCGATTCCCCAGCGCTCCTCCCATGTCTCTCCGATTGCGACACAAATTTATGTGCATGCCCCAGTGCTTTACTCGCCACGAAATCGTCCACGCGCACATTCCTGTTGCTCTGGTGTCGTCCATCTTTTTTACCCCATCATATTTTGGGTCTTAATATGATTATATCTCTCCTCCAGATCCGGTCCATCGCGACTCTCGATTTGGCTTCCTCCAAATCCGGACTCATCCGCAACACACGCGCTGTTGGTACATTGCTTACCCGGCCTTCCATCAACCCGAGTGTGCGGAACTTTCGGGCTCACGGTCCTCCGGTCGACTAGATAACACTAGACTTTTCTCCCTCCATATTCCACCTATCTTTATTTCCCCCACATTGGAATTACCATGACCGACACCTCGACTCCCGCCGCTGCGACCAGTGCTCCCCACTCCCTCTCGGAGGAGTTGGAAGCACTGGTCGCCCAAGTTGCGGGGCTCACCCAAATGTCGCTCGCCATTGCCCAACGCTGTGTCGAGCTCCACAGTACGTATATTTTGCTGCTGGCCACGACCTTCTCTAATGCCCTCCCTCAGCCGAACTCCCTGCTGCTTTCAATGCTGCGGTGGCCGCCGCCGTTGCCGCTACCCTTCGTAAGCTGCCTTTCTTCACACTGTCGTTGTTTTCTGGGCTGATCGCACCTCAGCCGCCCCAACTGTTTGGGTTAAAGGCATCCCTCGTACTCCCACCCAACTCGAGGTGGCGCACCCTCCGGGATCAGGCGACGACATCCCCTACCATGTCGTCACCATCGGCAAGGAGCCCGGCCTCTACGCCAGCGTGTATGTGTTGCCACAATCCCCGTGTTTCAACTTACTCACCCATCCTTCAGCACCGAGTCCGATGCCCAAGTCCTAGGTGTTCCTGCCGGCAAACGTCTCCGCAAGTCAACGCGGCTCGAGGCCCTCGCATACTACCGCCAGAAGTACGCGGACCAACAGGTCGAGAAGTGGACATCCAGTGTCTCCGCCGCTGCCCCTGTTGTCCCCGCTGTTGCTGGGCCCTCTGTCGTTCGCGTCGCGGGCTGCAACCACTAGTGGGTGAGTCCTCATCCTCCTTGTCTTATCTCACTGACATCTTTAATTAGCTCGCAGCTCACTGTCACTATGATGCTTGAGTAGGTAGTATTGTAGTTACTCGATGTGTACCGGTGTTGCATGTTAAATTGATGTTCTTGTCGTCCGCCCTGCATTGAAATACCCGATTAGCATTTGTTCTCGTCGTCGCAGCGAATCGGCAGGGAAATATAAACCCGATTAGCATTTGTTCTCGTCGCAGCGAACTGGCAGGGAAATATAAATGTATTTAGAATAATATCCACTGTAAATATTCACCGCAATATTACCATAACCAACTTTCCTCCCAGTCCTTGACGTCGTTGAAATGATCCCAGCAGGCATACCCCCACATCTCACAGTCGAGGCAGCGTGCACAGAGCCCCTCCTGATCCTCCCCTCCGTTGTTGCACACGTTGACGGTCTTGCAATGACCGCATATGCCAGAAGAGTCAGCTCTAAATACCTTAGCCGGAGGAATGGCGCCCTCGGGTGGTGGAGCACTTGGCAGATAACGATATCCCCGAAAAATCCTCGTGGGCCTTGATGCTGATGTTGATGCTTCTGCGGAAGGGCTAGAATATGCTTGTAAGTACTGCGCGCGGGAGCCCTCACCCAAAGTAACACCTACGCTGGGTCATCGCGCATGCCACTGTTCTCGATGACGACCGCAATGGCAGGTGCACTCTTATCCCATGAGACTGGCGACTCAGCCGAAGAGCTGTGAATTTCATTGATCCTCCCATATATTATCCGAGCATCGGATCACGCACCAGCATTCCGACATCTCTGCACCGGAAATGGTCGGGGTCCCCTCGTCGCCTTGAGTATCTGCTAGGGCGGGGTCTTGTCCCTCCATTGACGCCGGCGATGTTTTGGTGAGTGCCTCCCGACTCTCGACGAGGACTGCCATGCCCGCGAGAGTCTCCGCGGCCAACGTCTCGTCCTCATGTCGCACGTCAATGGCCGCTTGCGACTTGTCATCGGCAACACTGTCGGCGTCCTCGTTCTGGTCGTCTGCAAAGTAGTCCGTAGTATTCTCCGATGCACTGTCTGCAGCTGTAATAATAAAAATAAGGATGCACCGCTCGAGTAGTGTGCCTGTACTCGCCTGTTTCCATCTGGATTTCATACTCATCACGGATGCATGCATCGCTGCAAACCAGAGTCAGAGAAGCGTGCGGAGCCCCATGGTTCTATTGAGAATCAACTTACTCCCAAGTCTTGGTAGTATTGTCTTCCTGTGCAGAGAGGATGTTTTCATCCTCACTCGGGAATGTGCCTTCGTTAGGATCCTCCCTGTTGTATGTTCAGATTTTCGCACTCGCCTCATGGGATGAGTGAACAAACACACTGTGGAACCGGTTTCGGTTTCTTGGGTGGGTCCCATCGACGTTTCGCGGCCTTTGCAGCGGCGCTGCTTGCTGGTTAGTTCATCTCTCAATTTACCCCCCCCCCCCGCTCCTGTTCTCACCGTCTGTCTGCCGTCTGTTGCCTTTTCTTCTCTCTGATGGCGGGATTACTGCAATTGAACAGTCAGGATCCGAGGAAAAATAAGGAGATAGCTACAGACTTCTGGTAGTAACGTCTGCTCGCCTCTCGGCGTCGCTGCTTTCTTTTCTCTTCAGGTGTCACCCATCTGCATATTGTTGAATGCTAGAGGCATATGAGGTTCAGGATTCACTTACTTTGAGTCTCTAGCATCGTTGTCGTTGTTGTCGGGCGCGACAGATTTCGAAGAGGAAGGCATGATGAAGTCAGGAAGCAAGTTGCATCGGGCTGTCGTGTGTTGTTTATACTCAACTTCACTTTTCCATTGCACAGTCCGGATTTTTGTGTCCTGTTGTCGGTTAAATGATCTATCTCTTTTTCAACAGGGACTGGTATCGCCCCAGGACATGATCTCCTGACTCAAAATGAAGCGCTTCGCCCCAGAAGCGATTGACCAGGTAAACTTTGGTGTTCCGGCCTCATTGGTCAGCTTGTGATGCCTGTTACGGACGTGACATCAGTGGTTTCCCTCCTCCCTTGATCAGCCTCTCTCTTCATTTCTACCCACAAATGCAACTTGAGTTCGCATGAAAGAATATTTGGTTAATTATTCTACGCATCGTAGAGCCAGCATCTCGATTTTAGCAGGCCCACAGACAAGCACTACCGGTGCCTCTGCTTGTCTCCCACCAAGTCGCAAATTTCAAGCTCATTGTGGGCCATGAGCCTCCATTGCTACGTCTAAGGTTACTGTCTAACATTCATTTAGGGGTCGTTCGAACCACCCATCTTTTTGTTGGGGACTGCAACCATCGATCCTGGCCAGAGTTGATACAACTATATTTTCCTGAATTATATCTGGAGGTTCTAAATGACTTGGTTCCTTTCGTATACTGTTTTCGACGCTTTAAATTTTAATCTACTAGCCAACTTATTGTGAATTGAACCCTTTATTGTGCTTCCGCCCAGCCGTGATCACGCCGTGACAAGGTGACATTCACCCATCACCGCACTTGCTCCCTACTACCCACCTCGTCCCACGTCCACAAAACATTTCCTTTGATTTTTCCTGCCACTACTTCAACACAACACTTCGTTTCTATTCCAAGTAAGTACCCTGCTTGTTGTCCCGCGTCGTAGGAACCGAGCAGCGGCAGCGCCGTGCGCTGAGTCTTACCATAGGCACTATGGCGGCACTGCTGCTTGCTCGGGTTCTCTGACGCGCGACGAATACCTACCTGAGCACCAACTGAGAAATATTATGTGGGAAAGGCTCACCGAATTGAACGTCGCGGCCGCGTATGCGAATGTTCAACAACACTTCTTTTCTACTCCAAGTAAGTACACTGCCTATTGTACCGCGTCGTAGGACCCGAGCAGCGGCAGCGCCGTGCGCTGAGTCTGACCATAGGCACTATGGCGGCACTGCTGTTCGCTCGGGTCCTCTGACGCGTGACGAAGACCTACCTGAGCACCAACTGACAAATATTATGTAGGAGAAGGCTCACCGAATTGAACGCCGCGGCCGTGCGCGCGAAAGTTCAACAACACTTCTTTTCTACTCCAAGTAAGTACACTGCTTATTGTCCCGCGTCGTAGGACCCGAGCAGCGGCAGCGCTGTGCGCTGAGTCTGACCATAGGCACTATGGCGGCACTGCTGCTCGCTCGGGTCCTCTGACGCGCGACGAATACCTACCGGAGCACCAACTGACAAATATTATGTAGGAGAACGCTCCCCGAGTTGAACGCCGCGGCCGCGCACGCGAAAGTTCAACAACACTTCTTTTCTATCTCAAGTAAGTACACTGTTTATTGTCCCGCATCGTAGGACCCGAGCAGCGGCAGCGCCGTGCGCTGAGTCTGACCATAGACACTATGGCGGTACTGCTGCTCGCTCGGGTCCTCTGACGCCAGAAGAATATCTACCTGAGCACCAACTGACAAATATTATGTAGGAAAACACTCCCCGAATTGAACGCCGCGGCCGTGCACGCGAAATTTCAACAACACTTCTTTTCCGCCTCAAATAAGTACATTGTTTATTCGTTTATTGTCCCGCATCATAGGACCCGAGCAGCAGCAGCGCCGTGCGCTGAGTCTTACCATAGGCACTATGGTTGTACTGCTGCTCGCTCGGGTCCTCTGACGCGTGACGAATACCTACCTAAGCACCACCTGACAAATATTATGTAGGAGAACACTCCCCGAACTGAACGCCGCGGCCGCGCGCGCGAAAGTTCAACAACACTTCTTTTCTACTCCAAGTAAGCACACTGCTTGTCGTAGGTCCCAAGCAGCGGCAGCAACTGACAAACATTATGCAGGGGAACACGACGAAACCACAAACCGTGATGCAGCTTCCGGTGTCGCGCAGCAAGAGTCAAGGTATGATGTATCAATAGTTAATGGAACACTTTGATTTTCTCTGACGCAAGAGTATACGACCACAATATGTATTGTTCATCTACGGCAACAGCAGGTCAATGTCGAGAGTATTATCTGGACGACGGAAGATTGTGCGTTCCGCAAGGAGCTCCACCTCATCGATGTCGAGGGTAAACCCGAGGGGGACGAAGATATTACCTTCGGCATGGAACTCCGCCTCGTCGAGTGAGTGCGACGCGTAGATAGTGCCCCAATAATCACCAGCGTCCTCAAATGCGCGTTCAACATCAGTGCTGCAGGGTTGGATCAGGTCAAGATCGGTCGTGGCAATTGGTTCGTACATGGAAGTGAATATGTCTCGCTTTCCCCGCACAACGAAATAGACGGCGCCGAGCTGCTCGATCGTGCCGTCAGCGCGTCTCTTGAAGATGTCCGACATTCCATGACAATGCGGGAGGGATCGGGCGAGCACGGCGAGGCTGGACGCAGTAAAGGTAGGGAAATCGGAGGGCTCAGTCCCGGGTGGATCGCGCTGGATGTGCGGATCGCTCTCCTGCACCTCGAATGCCCATTTACTGCAGGAATTCTGGTCAGCCGCGTCTGGGAACACTGAAAGGCAACACCGACTAGTCGTGTGTCATGAATCCATCCATCGTTAGGAACCAAAGGCCGTCTGGATTGTCACTGCCGTTGGCTGAGAGTTCAGAGAACACGGGGAAAGGCATGGGAGTGTTCTGGAGTGTTCGGGTAGACGGGTGATTGTGTTTCCATGAGAGATCAATGATTCACACCAACCCCATTAAGGTTCTTTCCCGTGTAAAAAGCCTCTCGCAACACATGTTTTGTCAATTTTAATCATGGATCTTACCCGCCATCTTACCCCCCGTGAAATCTCCCATTTGAAAGCCCTGCGCCGCAGTGGGCGAGGGCCCGAGGTCGAATTCCGTCGCCTAGAGCTGCAGTACATACTAGCCTGTCCCGCATGCCCCCCGAGTGGGATAAACCTCGCGTTGAGCGAAACAGGTGAGCCATCCGGACTGATTGATTAGCTTCGCTGAAACATTGCAGCCGAAATCGCGCCATTGAGCGACACCGAAATCGCGGTCATTCACGCCGCGCAATATAATGAAGCCGAACACAACTTGCAAACCCTCTTGGCACGCCGGGCCACACTCTACCGGCGGCGCGACGTGAACGCCCGTGGAATCCAAGAACACACCCGCTATACATCCCAAATCCACGAACTTACAGATCATATTCGGCGCGCGGAGGAGGAGCTTTTGATTCTGGAGGAGCACCTGGCCCTGCTCGCTTAGACCCGCATTTAGATCTGCATGTACATTGAACCGAGTGCATGGATTAACTTTGACTAATATACATCTTGCGATAAGCGGGACCGAGATCGAAATTGGCGGCAATCAGTAACTATGCCTGCCCAAGGTTTATGCCCACTACCTCCATGAGCGCGACAAACCCACGGAAACGGGGACGGGAAGAGGAGGCAGATAGTGGGAGACGTGTGAGACCCAAGGAAGAGTTTGTGGGCAGGCCATTGAAACGAAAATGGGACGACAACGAGGACATGCCCCACCGTACGCGCCAGCGTTTGGATTCTGATGGATCGGGTGAGTTTTTATCCTTCGTAAATGGGAAATAATACTGATTTATGTGCCTGCAGACGAGGAAGAACTAGAAGACGTAGTCCCTGGTGAAGGCGAGATAGCAGAGCAGGAGAGAGGCAAACCGAAGTTGTCGTATGAGAGGCGTCGTCATTTGCAGCTTCTGGAACGTAGGGCGGCGGTGGCCGAGATGATGAGCACACGCGATCGAGAATAGCCGACTAGTAGAGCGCGCGGGTAGTCGGATCTCCACTAATACAATGATCTCGCACCCAGAAACAACTCTCATGTCCTGTAGCCAACTGCTCACTGGAGGCGGCGCGTCCACGCTCACAGATGCGGAGGACAAGGCTTTCAAACGTCGTAAGTTCCTTGTTCGTTCTGTCAACATTTTACTCACCTCTTGGTGCAAAATAGAAGCATTGGAGTCGGTGGATGACGGCACAACCCCCGACCATGCATTGCGCTGCTGGCTGAATATCTACCGTCCTCCCCCAACCGTTGTGAGACCAGCGGGTTATGTTGCAGGAGCTGCGGTGAGGGCGCGCGTGCAGGAGCGCGCTCGGGTGCGCCGAGAACGCGTGAAGCGTTTGATGCGGTTGCGCGAGGGTTGGAACGGCCGCGGCGTGCTCCGGGTGCGTCCATATCCAGCCGCCAAGAAGCCGGTGGTCGATTTCATGGATCGAGCGGCGCGGGAGGATGAGCACGCCAGGAAGGAGCGAGTACGGGCGCTGATGGAGCTGCGATACGGCGGGAAGGGCGGGAAGGGCGGGAAAGGAAAGCGCTTGTGATCAATAATGACACTTGTTTGTTTCATGTGCCAGCCTAATCTCTCAAATTCCCCTGCAATGTCGGGCACTGCAATGTCTGGCATCTTTCCCAAGCTGCCACCAAGTCGCCGGCAATGTCCAATTTGGTGTCCTCAGAATACCTGCGCATCACTGTCAATCACTGTCAATGCAGGTACGCAGCATCGATGCATCGCTCCCTTCTGCTCCCATCTGTTTGAAATAAGCGACTCGGAGATTTACAATTACGCGAGAAGATGGAAATGGTGTTCGGTGCGAGGGGACGCACCCAGGTTTCGTCGACACGGCCATGGATCCCGCATACCAGGTGAGTACTGGCAAATGAAGTCGAGCTGTACTGACCTGTCGTGCAGGACCTGATTTTCCAGGAGATCCTCGACTTCGAGCATGACACACAGCACCGGCCACGACTGTGCGAGGGCTGCGGTGACAGCGCCGGTGCATATTGTTGCAGAAATTGTTTTTGGACCCCACTGCTCTGTACGCAGTGCATTCTCGACCGTCATCAAGCCCACCCACTCCATCGCATTGAGGTATGTCTCAGTTAATCAGTCTGACGACCCACACTTAGTCGCACTCTCCATTTTTTTCACCCTTAGGTTTTGGGCGTGAACACGCTCAAGGGGGTGACCTTAAAGGGCTTGGGCTTGCGCATACAACTCGGACATGGCACGGCAGCGGTCTGTCCCGACCCGATCCCCGACGACGACTTCACCATCCTCGACATGCACGGCGGCCACGAGGTCAGCCTCAATTATTGCGGATGCCATCTGGCGCCGCAGCGTGGCCAACAACTCATGGAGGCACGTCTTTACCCGCTGCCCTGGCAAGGCCAGAGCTGGATTCACCCACACTCTGCCGTGACCTTCGAAGTCGCTCGCTGCTACCAGGAGCGCACCGCAGAACGGTTGCCTCGCCCCCCTGTGCCCGGTGTTGCAACTGCGAAAGGACGTGCATCGGGTTCCACTCGCACTAAAAACCTTGCCTATACCACTCGTGTCGCTAGTAAACCTTAGGTAT
This sequence comes from Mycena vulgaris, assembly GCA_029204335.1. Classification (NCBI taxonomy): domain Eukaryota; kingdom Fungi; phylum Basidiomycota; class Agaricomycetes; order Agaricales; family Mycenaceae; genus Mycena; species Mycena vulgaris. The sequence continues at coordinate 11,614 of JARGYA010001061.1, read as the reverse complement.
ATCACTCGTGTCAATGCTGTAGTTCCGCGAGCCGCGCTACCTCGTTTTAACTACCGGCTCATTGCGCTATCTCAATAAAAACCAGTCTTCTGAATAAATCCATTTCTTGAATAATATATTCGTACATTAACGCGCAACTCGGAGCTGGAGCGGTACATATGTGTGTGATATATATATGTAAAGAAATCGACGCTATGTGGTAGCGTGGTCGATAATCCAGCGTTTTGCCTGAGCAAGATCAGCAGTGATTTTGAGCCGCGGGAGGCGGCACCGTTTCATCTCGGCTTCCGCAGCGACGCCGATGGAAGAAAGATAAGTGAAGTGGATACAGGCAGGAGAAATATGTACGTACGCGTCGGTGAAGATCTAACCATTCGGGAGGACAAACCACGCTAAATCTTCGGCCTTGCGTTTGCGCGACTGAGTCTCGGTAGCGGCAGCCGCAGGCAAGTCATTGGCGGTGCAGGCGTCGATGGTAGCTGCGGCAGCTTCGTGGGTGCGGGCGCCGCGAGCGTGCTGGCGCCGGGACGGAGGCTTCGCCTGCTGAGCGGCCGGCTCCGTGAGGGGTGAATGGAGTCGCTCAGACCCCGGCGCTGTAGCAGCGGGGCGTTTGGCCTTGATGGTCCCGGTCAGCGTGCCGGTCTCCTGAGGATGCAGATTCTTCGGCTTGAAGGGCTCGGGCTCAGGGGTCGGGGTCGGTGACGATGTCGATCGCCGGGGAGGTTCCGGAGGAGGCAGCACAACATACTCCTCAGGGCGAACGAGGGCTGGGCGCTGCCTAAAAAAATTGTAGTCCTCCTCGTCGTGGTGATGCTGAGAGCGGCAGTAAAAAAAGCAGGCTTCAGAGAGCAACTTGGAGTTGGCAAAGCTGAGAAGCTGAATGCCGGGTAAAGGATCGCTGTCGTAGTCGAATCCACCCCCATAGCGGACACCCGCCCTACAATAATAAATCAGAGGAGGAAAATGGGTAGAGAAAATATAAACTAACATATTGGAATAAATTTTCATCTCGTGGTCTGCATTGCAGACGAGGTGGTAGGCTCGGGATCCATGCTTATCGTGGCGGGCGGGGGTGGTAAAGTTCGCGCTGGGAAAGAAAGGGGCAGCGCAGACTTGATAGAGAATATTGCGGTGGGCATCAGACGAGGGGAGAAGTCGCGGTGTGTGACAACCGCGGTCCAGATAGGGTAGAAAAGGAGAAACTTCTCTGGTGCATAGCCTGGCAGTCCCAATAACTGAGCGATACTTACTTACGTTGGGTCTTTGGCTTAGAGGTAATTCCCCAAATCGCCACCTCCCATGCACGGGTTCGAACCCTGTAGTAATTTATTGCTTTTGTTTTCATTTTGTTTTCCTTAGTGCTTCTCCGTCACGTGCTGTTCTTCCACTCTCCCTCCGACGTCCTCCCCAGGTGCGACCAGCGCCTGGGAAGGGTATTCGCGCTTTGCCTCGTCCTTTGAAGACATCGATAATATGCAAACTCTTCGCTGTGTATACTATTTGTGCTCCTAGGATATTCCCTCTACCTAAGCGTCACTCTCGTCTTCCTCCACCTCTGTGAGCTCTGGCACATCGTCATCTATGTCCTGGGTATGGTCCGCTGACTTGGGAGGGACTACTAGATGACCACGGCAGGAGCGCATTTGACACGCCACGTCGTACGAGATGGTGAGCTGAAGCTCGTGTTCACTGGGCTGGTATCGGTGAGTCTGTCGTGTATGCTAGTCACCAATGACTTACCTTAGGGCCTTAAAGAACTCATGATCTATCTTCTCTCCGTGTTCTCCCTGCTGCAGCCCGTCCAGCTGTTTGCGTTTCAGACGGAAATTGGTGTCTATGGCGAGGATGGGCGTGTTTGTGTAGTCGGTGTCTCCGATGTGGTCTACGTGAGATGTGGGGTGTGCGTGGGACGTGGCGCCGGAGGGACTGTTGTCCTTACGCTTTTCGAGAGGTTCCGTGGACATGGTGGTACCGATAAGAGGTGCGCGATGCATCGCGATCTTTTTTAACGTGGCTGACCCATTTTGCTTAGCCTGACTCATCTGTTATACACACCACAACTGCAATGGCGCCGACGAAGGCAATAAGCGCGTCGCGTACAGTGGTGCCTGATACCGACAGCGAAGGCGACGACGACCTGCCCCCACCACGCATCACATTCGTTGCCGAACAGCACATTCACCGCGACACAGATGGTCGGCTCCGGCACGATTTTTCGATGGTACCCGTCCCCGCATCGCCGACGAAGGCCAGGAGTGGAGTCGGCATTCTCAAGCCTGACGTGCAGGCTCCGTTGTTTGACGGCGAGGAGTTCAGTGGCTGGGTGGACGGAGACGAAGGCGTGGGGAATGACGAGGCACCGGTATACGACATGGTGGGCAAGACTCGCGACCCCGACGAGCGAGGACCCATTCGAAAGGAACCCCGGGCATTGAGAGCCTCGGTAAGCAGACAAAGCCTCTCCGTGACGAAATCAGACTAAATTTTTGGTTAGGACGCTCCCATTGGGGTATGGGTGAACAAGGGCAAGCCCCAACTCTACCTGGATGAGCTCATCCAGCTCGAGGGCCGCGGTGAATATCAGGACGACAACAGCTGTTTTGTTTGTGGCATCGACGACGGCCTCTATCGGTGCCGTGAGTGCTTCACGGATGACCTATACTGCAAGGAGTGCATAGTACGTGCTCACTGTGATTCTCCGCTGCATCGAATCGAGGTAAGAGAGGAGGTACTGGTCCCTGAAGCCCACTGACGCGATTCACCTAAGGTGTGGACTGGTGAACTATTCGAGCGCAAGACATTGAAGCAACTTGGTCTACGCATACAACTTGGGCACGGGAAGCTGGGAAAAGGCGGGCGAGGGAGATGTGTGTTGCCCCGCGCAGCCGTGGCCGACGACTTTGTGGTGGTCGACACGTACACTATTCACGAGGTGGCGGTCGATTTCTGCAATTGTGCAACGGCGCAACCCCACGACATCCAGCTCTTGCGTGCCCGCTGGTACCCGTCTACCGGGAAGAACCCACGCACGGCGATGACGTTTGGAGCCTTGCGCCTTTTCCACATACTGGCGCTAGAGGCGAAGTGCTCCGGGTCGGAATTCTATAACAGCATCGCCCGCTCAACAGATAATTCGGGGGCGGAGCCGGTCCGAGTACGTTTTTGTTTCTTTCCTTTGATTTGACATGGGCTGACGGGGGAACAGGATCGTTACGACGAGTTCCTTCGCATGGCGCGCGAATGGCGTCATCTTCAGATGCTCAAGCGCGCTGGCCGTGGGCATGACCCTCAGGGGGTGGAGAAGACCAAGGACGGAGAGTGCGCGCTGTTGTGTCCAGCGTGCCCGCACCCTGGGAAGAATCTCCCGGAGAATTGGAAGGACGCACCCAAGGAGAAACGGTACGCATACGGTGCTGTCGAGAGCTGGGAAATAGGCTGATGGGCTGTCCAGGTTCTTGTATGCGCTGTTCCTCGCGCTCGACGCAAATTTCCGCATGAGAAGAAAGAAGGTATCCAGCGAGGAGAAGGATCCTTCGCTGGGCGACGGCTGGTCGTTCTACGGCAAGATCGCGCCGTACTATTCTTATTTGGCCAAGCACTGGGGCCAGAAACAGGAGGCGAGTATCAAATGGCGGCTGGGAGCTTCAAGGCTGACAGGAAACACAGCGAAGCACTTGTGTCGCTCACGACGCCGTAGACAAGCCCGATCGCGAGTCACGAGGGACGGCGTCTTCAGGGATCGCCACAGTCGACTGCGCGCGCCACAATATGAAACGGCCCAACGGAGTGGGGGACCTGCAACTGGGAGAACGGTATGTCAGGCGCTCAATCAGATATGCGTTGGTGCTGACCTGTTTGCTAGATACATCAATATGGATTATATCTTTTTCATGTCGTTAGCGGGCAACGAGCTCTCGGAGCTCTACGTCTCCTACGACATCGCATGCCAATGGCACAAAAATATCTGGGAACGGATGAAGACATTCGACAAGGGCATTCGTTTCCGAAAGGGGAAGAAGTACTGTGTTTTCCTGATTCCCAAATTCCATCTCCCCGCCCACATCGAAGCGTGCAATATTCTCTTCTCTTTCCACCTTACGCGGTATGTGGGGATGACGGATGGAGAGGCGCCAGAGCGAGGGTGGTCAAACCTGAACCCATTGGCGACCAGCACTGCGGAGATGGGCCCTGGGATGCGGAGGGACACTATTAACGACGCGTTCAACGATTGGAATCATAAGAAGATCATAGGCTTCGGTGAGTTGCTCCGGATTATAGCATCGTATTGGAGCTGATAATGCGGCAGGGGGGTGGGCGTTAAAAAAGATCATGCAATGCGTGCCAGAGATGATCACCACAAGCGTCGAGTTTGAAGAGTTAGAAGAGTCGCTGCGAAATATGGGTGCGGGGGAGGCTTTGGATGAGTGGACGAAGGAGGTCGAGGCTTGGGAAGAGGATGCGACGAACCCTAATCCATTCGCGTCGAGGGTCAAGCACAAGACAGTACTCGATGTACGGCGGGAGATGGCGGAGGAGGTGCAGCAGGAGATCGATGACGACCTGTTAGAGGGGCTGACGGTCTCGGAGGAGATGCACGCAACAGAGATGATCGGGATGGGGCTGCAGCTAGAGGAACTACAGTGAGTTCAGCGACGTCGTGCGAACAAATACATGCTGATATGATTCTAGACGAGGTCTCGCCTTCGACATGGCAGGCTTGGGAAATCATCCGTCCGCCGAGCAGCAGACGACCATGACGGAGCGCACCAACAAGCTACGGCGCAAGTTACTTACGTGGATGGATGTACAAGTAACATTCATTCCACATGTCGCCCTTCTACGCGCCGAGGAAGACCGAGCGCGGACGAGAATCTCAGCAACGCAGGCGCAGCCCGGCATCCAAGTGCAGCATATGGCGCTGTGGTTACCCTCAGACATCAAGGGGCGGGTCGAGTGCGACGTGGAGCTTTACGAGTACGAGCTGCGCTTGCGGGAAGCCCAGGCACACGAGGCATTGGACGGCGTACGTGACGGGCTCCTGCTGCGAACGCATTTGTACAAGCACAAAGACATGTACGTCCGTGGAGTGAAGGCCAACACCCGGTGTCAGACGAAGATCAACAACGTCGACGAAAGGATACGGCGGACCGCAGACCGCTATCGCGCAGCGCGACGGGCGCTGGTGGGATTGGGCAAGGAGCTGAAGAAAGCGGCTTGGGAGGTGGCCCTGCGGCCGTTGCTGCCGGCGGACGTCCGAGGGATGCCTCGCGCGCTGTTCCAGGACCCCGAGCGCAAGAAGCTCTTGATGAAGAAGGGCCCGGAGGCGCGGAGGGCTGCAGATGCGAGGGCGGCGGTGGCGAAGGCGACGATGTCATGGATATGGAGAAGCCCTGGAGTGGCGGAGGGGGAGACGGGCGCAGGAGGGATGAATGAAGGTACGTGTCCCCGTTGAAGACAGCTTGCGGAAGAGCTGACAATTACTCGGTGCAGCACTTCGAATCGAATGGGCAAAGACGAGGGCGCAGGCGATGCGACAAGCAGAACAGGTCGACTTGGTTGAGGAGGAAATGCGCCGTGTACTGGCGTTCTTCCGGTGGAAGGCTGGGTGGTGGGAGGAGATGGCAGGCAAGCGTCCGCAGATGCCGAGCGACGACACAGAGCAACGACCTGGGGTCGTGTATGCCCCAAGACACAAGGCTTACGAGGAGGGCAACATTGCCTACGCCAAGCGGCAGGCGGCTCGCCTGCGGAGGCTGGGGGGACTGTTTGAGAAGGATTGGGAGGACGTGCCTGATTTCATCGGCATGGGAAGGACGGCTTTGGGTGTCTTGCCGGAGGAGGACGACTTTCCGGCACCCCCGCCGGCGCCGACGGGCGACGACACACAAGAAACGCCAGCCCCGGACGAGCAAGAGGTGCCACCCAGACCTCCCCCGCCCGCCGCTTCCGCAGTGCCTATGAGCATGGGTACTGGGAACGAGGCAGTCGACGAGGTGGGCGAGCAGGCGCCGGATGACTTGGTGCCCGCGCCTCAGCCATAGGCCCCACACCTGTAGGACACGCGGGTGGTGAACACTGAGCATCTTTCGGGGGTGGATATGGTGATTTTTTGGTTCATATGTATTCAGAGCCGTAGTTACATTCATTTCATTGCAATTTGGTACAATGTCCGTATTGGGATTTGGGCGGTAGTGCGCAAACAGTGTATGTCTGTACCAAACACAACCACATGCCTCAAGGACGCGGTCAACAGCGAGCTAAGGCCTTCGTCGTCGTAGGACGGAAATGGCAAACGCTCAGAGGTGATGTATCGCGAGTGGGTGATGGCATCAACGGTGAGCTCAACCCTTGGAGTGGCCTGGACGTCGTCCAGCCTAAAGCAGTGATGCTTCTAAGGCGGTGTATCGCGAGCCCTCTTACCAGAGGCTCTGGTGGATCGCGACAGGTGCTCAAGTCGGACACCGCGATGTATCGTTGCCCCAGGATGTGGTGAAAAGCTCGGGTCGGAGCTGGAGGAGGAGCGCGGGGCGAGCTGCACGCAAGTGCGGGGGGCTTACACGACCTTCGGAGCAGATGGCCGGCGGATGAGTAGCGAACAAGGATTGCGACGAGTCGCCGGGACTCGTATGAAATAGAAGGAGCTTGACTTAAGTTACGGGAGAATTTATCGCCAGCCAAACTTAAGTTGTGGCACTCCCAACTTAAGTTCTGCGACCCAGCGCGCCGCGCTCTATGGGCCCTGTGTACATTCCTCCCCCGGTAGTTCATAACTTAAGTTTTACCCCCCAGCTTAAGTCCTGCGTACCACTTGAGTTTGCTTCCCCACTCGAGTTCCATGACACGACTTAAGTTCAGCGAAGGCTTAAGTTACAGTAAAACTTAAATCTTAGTCGCGCTGAACTCTAGAGATGTAGTGTAGTCAAGAATGTTAACTGAATTCAAAGAGGTGGGTACATGGTCTGTCTGAACTCGAGTTCTATCAAACCAAAGTTCCACGAGAACTTGAGTGACCGGGCGAGACTCTAGGGGGGCTGTGAAATAACGAGCAGCGCGGGAAGGTTGGCGGACGAATTTTGAGCACGTTCGTGGGTGCGGAAGACAAGGACACACTGTGTTACGCGGAGGAAGCAGACACGTATCCATGAGACTACACATTGAAAGGCCTGATCAGCAGTGAACGAAGGAAGATACTACACATACACGGTCTATCAATAGCTCCGCGGCAGCTCCCCCTTGACTGGCGGCGAACCTGTTGTGGCAACGAGAGCGTGTGGTGGCAATGACTGTGTGCTTCGCAATCGCAGGCCGTACGCATGCACTGGAGACAAGCGTCAGCATTCTGGCAAGTAGGAAGTAAGGAGGACTGATGTCCGTGCGTGAGTTGCAGGTAGGTGGCAAGATGGTGGAACAAAAGAAAGAGAGAGCGAGACGCGTGACATCACAATCGGTGGCACAATGGAGGTCACGGCCAAACACGCCACACGTTCGTCTTGGCTCGTACTTCGACGAGCTTTTGAGTCGCAACCTCTCCTCTCCTCGAAACTTTACCCTGAATTCCTGGAATAGCTGGTTACCTTCAACTTGAACAATTTCCCATCCCTCTCTCACCCAACACCTCAGGCTTTCTCTCGCCCGAGCTAGTCGTATCTGCCGACCGGTGGCGCTGAGAATGTGGTATGCCACTCTTCAAATTCGCAAAATACTATCAGGAACTAATTATACGGCCCAACAGATCCATATCCTTGCCATGCTAAGCCGTTTCCCTGGTCCTCAACTCCCAATACAAATCAGATCATTGCCAATCATCTGATTTGCATTCACAGGAGGAGAAGCTCGCTGCGACGGTTCGCGGGGCCGGAGAACCAGGGTGAGTCTTGCAGTGTGTGTAAGGAGGGCAGCGTTGCTAATGAATTTCAGCTGGGATTACGTGGAGAGGTCCCCCGTTAAAGCTGCGCGCGGTCCCACAAAGAGGTACGAGAGGTGTCACTATTATTATTAGATGCACCACGGAACTTAAGACACCTTCTAGAACTTGAGTCCCTCCAGAACTCAAGTCGTTGGGTAGAGCTTGAGTGACCATCAACTCAAGTTCTCCACTTAGTTCGATCCGGAACTCAAGTCCAACGTACCATGCACGATATATATTAAACTCCTCTGAACTGAAGTTCTAACATGACCATATCTTAAAGTGTGAAGGTTCTACCTCTTCAGTTTGAGTACCACATCTTAAGTTCACAGAAACTGATCACTTGAGTTCTGATGAAGGTAAGGATACAGGGCATATTATACCTCTCTACGTATATCAATATGTCTTAAGATCTACAGTACGACTTAAGTTCTGCTGGCGATGATTTCTCCCATGACTTAAGTAAAGCTAATAAAGTATTTGTCCCGGCGCGAGGTACGTCTCCCGGGTCCCCTCCTTACACGTTCGCATCCTGACGCACGCAGGTTTCTTGCTCTTCTGGTGATATAATGCAGCCTTGTGTAGAGAGGTTAAGGCCTATTTTCCGCGGCTGCATGCGAGAGGGCTGGTCGTCGTAACCGACCAGAGAGGTGCGCTCAGCGGTCAAATGAGTAGTTGATACCCTGGCTCAAAGTGTCTTTCCAGATCGCCCTCTCACCGTATGAAGGTTCTAATATTCTACTACCCTTTCACCTATGTAGCTTCCTTAATTTTCGTGTGGCCTTCGTTTGTAAATCCACGGCATGGGGGCCTCACGATTCATGCCCCGAGTTACGGAGTGCTGAGCCCAAGGGGCCAAATAAAATTATAAAGGATATGCCATCGCTTCAGCCAGAGTCGAACCCGTGTTTCTCTCTTGTACTACCAGCTTCGTTCCATAGGACGAGGGAGCGGTCTTCATTGAACTACGAAGTCTTGAGTATCAGCGGTGAGAGCTTGAGTAAATCCACGCGCAGAGTTAGCCCTCGGCTGCGGACAGTTTACCATTTGAAGAGGTGTCCACTTGTTTGGGAAAGAAACCGGATGAGACACCACAAAAAAGTGATGTGTGAAGTCGGCGTCACAAACATGAATTTTTGAAGCAAAAGTCATCTTGACGGGTCATGGCTTTTCGGTGGGATTCGACCCCGCGCTTGTCTCCTTCACACTCGCAGGATGATATGAGATGGGAGCGAACTGCGTTGATCTACGAAGCCTTGAATACCGAGCCGGGGCGTTGAATTTTCCCCAATAATAGGACTTCGGCTGCGTGTGAATGAGGATATTTGAAGGCACCTTGGTCTCGAGATTGAAGCGGCGCTGGAGCCAATTGCAAGGACAGTTCAGCAAGAGCACGGGAATGCGGGGGGGGGGGATTGAGGCAGCCGGTAGGGTACGGTTCTTGGCGGTGAGACAGGCAGGCACAGAGGTGGGAACTCAGAAGAGCATGAACGAGAGCGAGAGCGAGAACAAGGTGGGGAGAGCCAAGGGAAGAGCTTAGAGAGCGTTATACATGTGGCAGGTATGTCAATTGTTTAGGAGAATTTGAAAGAATGTCGGACGGGGGATGCGGAGGAGGGGTATTTACTGTCAGCTCGAGCGGCAGTTAAAGCCCCCAAAAGCGCACACACAGATGGTTGACGCTTCGGCGGGAGTCGAACTCGCGTTTTACCACTGTTTACTCATCGTCACGAGAGCGATCTACCCTGATCCACGAAGCCTTGGAGAGGAAAGACGTTCTTCTGAATACATCTAGACTCGACGGCTCGGAAGACAGGCCTTTTGAAGCGGTGTGCGAGACATGGGTGCACAGAACGGGAAGGAGGGGAAGTCCAGCGAGATTTCGGATCAATCCGAGATCTAGTTCCGATCAATCGGCTGGTTCTCTCTTCCAAGTCGGTTTTGGAAAACCGCACTGGATCTATCAGCTGCAGCGCCTTCTGCCTACCTTCCTTTCCTAGTCCTCCACCCACTACAATTATCCCGCACGAATCGGGTGACTCTCTGTAGACGTCGCTAGACCTCGCCGTGGCTCGACGCGAGTTTCATCAGTCCGCCCACGTGCTCCGCAGATTCATTCACATTCACCGATCCAGCCCTAGACACACTACTGTAGTCTGATCCCGCCCCCGAGCTACCGTGCGTCCCTCCTCTCCGACCCCGCTGAGGGTGCACACTGACGCAGACACGCTAGACCGCGGCGTGTACACCCGGCTCTAGATTTCACGCGACTCGGATCTCCACACACTACCCGCCGCAGTGCTCTCCAGGTCGACGCTGCTCCACCAATCCCAGCGCTCTACAAGTCCCCTGCGCGCGAGCACGAGGAGTCGCCCCAACATCTGTGGCGTAACCCCCATCCTCGTTTGAAAGTATGGGACTTGATATAGCTCGACTATACCTGCGCCTGGAAGCGCGCACGAGGAGGTCCACTCGACGTTCGCAGGCAGCGTACCTCCGCACCGCTCCCTTCACCGTAGTCCCCGACCCCGGCGCGCCCAGGCAGACTCGCTGTCCCCGCCGCCGGCTCCCATCTGTTCGGTTCGCACTCTGAAGCCGAGTACGTGCCCGCCTCTGCCCCGCCCACGTGGTGTGCTTACAACCCTCCTGCTCAGCGCTCAGCCTCCCTCGGACGGTCACCCCTAGACGGAGCATCCCCACGGCGCGCAGGTCGTTGGCGACTTGGATTCCACTCTCCCAGCGCTGATACCACGCCACCGTGAGCAGCGCCAATGCCACGCTCACCAACACCGGCTCACCGATCCTCCGCGTGCCCAGCACGCTGAGCCACACCCGCGCGACGCGCAGCGCAGCAACATCAGCGCCGACTTTCGACGCCACCCTCCAGCGATGATACGACGCCCCCTACGCCGCTCGCCATTCAAGCCCCGCACGAGCATCACCCTCGCGCCACCAGCGCGAAAACCCTCCTCCTCGGCGCCCTCGTCCGCCGCCCAACCACCGTCGCCTCCTGCTGCCAGCGACTCCGCTCGTCGCGGTCGTCGGAATCGCTATCGTCGGGAGCGTACCCCTTGTTAGCATCGGGAACGCGACTGGGCCCCCGCCGCGCTCGTTGTCTGCGGTGCGCCACGTCAGTGCCGGGTGGATCGGCGCTGACAGATGCGGCGCGCAGGTCCGCGTACTTGCGGGTGCTCATTACGAGGAAGTGGGGAGTGATGGCTGGGGCAGGGTAGTGGAGGAGGCGGTCCGGCGGAAGTGGGGAGGTGGAAGGGCTCGGAGTGAAGACGGAAGGAATGCAGGGTACGCGTGGCATTCTCTTCGTCAGATCGTCGCTGACGATTCTTGCAGATCCGCGCTTGCTGTGTGTATTTTTCTGCAGCCGCACTCGTCACAGGGACGTAGAGGGAGCTGAAGAGGCGGAGGTCTCTGGCAGGCGCGCCACTCTCCGCAGAAGTAGTGGCGACGTGCCGCTTGTAGATCACCGCGATTGTCGTGTGCGTGTCTGCCGCTGTGGGGTACTTACCAGTACGCGCGCTGATCCCTTCTGAAATGGTCGCTCACTCCGCTGGTAGATCCGGCCCCCGCACGCTCCTCCTGCTCCAAGCGCGTCCGCTCGTCACGCTCGTCCGAATCGAGACCATCGGGATCACATTCCCTTGCCCCCATCCCGAGCGTACCGCCGCCGCCGCCGCCGCCAGCGCATATACT
>JARGYA010001060.1:0-25155 GCA_029204335.1 Mycena vulgaris | reverse complement strand
TCGATTCGCCGAGTCTCGGCAAACTTGGCCTGCTTGGCAACAATCGTATGCCGTCAGAGGTTGTTAGATGGTGGTCCGAGAGCCATGTTCTTCAATACCAGCACAGCAAATGACCAACGCAGCAGTACAACATTCAGTAAACACATCGCTAGGATTCGCGTTCCGATGGCGGTCGGCTAAGCGGGATCTCGAGCCTGGCGGCAAGCCGTACGAGCTCTTCCTCCACTTTGGATATTCGTGCTTGCCTGGGAACGGTCAAAACAATTATCAAATAAAAGATAAGTCAGAACTCACTCGATGTTGGATCGCGCGCCGAACTCGAAAGCCTGCGACACCCCAAGATTCGGCGCCACCATGCTCCGCGCCTTCTCCTTCTCCACCAGCGCCTTCAGGTTCGGCATCAGCCGCTCATACTCGCGCTCCAGCTATAAAATATCGACAGAATTGAACCACACCCACACAAAGCAACGAAGATGAAAACGCACCATCCGCGTCCGTGCAAGCAGAGACCCCTCATCGTACTTGCCCGCGCCAAGGATCTCCCCCTGCATCCGTTTCAGCTCCCCAAACCACTTCGTCTCGTACTCGCTCAGCTCCGGCGACGCGCGGTCCATCAGCCCCCGCAGCATGCGCTCCAGCCGCCCATGCAGCGCGCGCTGTTCCTCCCGCACCCGCGCAAACCGCTCCTCCGTCTGTGCACGGCGCGCTCCGCGCAGCACGCTGACGGTCGCCTCCATCTCCCCGCACTTCTGCGAGAGGCGCGCTAACTCGCCTAGCTGCAGCCCTGCGCGCGCATCCGCCGCGCGGTACGCGAGCTGTACCGTCTGCATCTGCGCGCAGAGCGCGCCGACAGTGGTGCCGAGGTAGCGCAGTACATCGGGTGTCAGCATGAACTCGCCCTTGCCGGTGCCGGCCTTGGCGGGCGACGGCGGAAGCGACAGCCGCGGGTTCACCGGAAGGCCGGAGCCTGCACGCGTGAGGCACTCAGGCGGTGCGTACGGTGCGTTGCCGAGAAGCGAGACGTACGCCGGCGGGCCTTCACAGGGGGTCAGCCACTTGCTCGCGCTCTTCGCGTTGTCTTCTTGTGGGAGGGGTTGGGATTTTGCGCGAGAGGGCGGGCCGTCGGAGCGAAGGTTGAGAGGGAAGGTCGTTATACGCATGGCGGAGGTGAGGATGAATATGCTGTACGTGAGATAGACGTCGTTCGGGACGGCAACCGCAATGACTGGATTTGAGCACCTGGCGAACAAACATCAGCATTGGAACGGGCCCGAAAGAACAAGTAACGAACTTGCGCTCGACGGAGAACGTGGTCAGAATCGGCGTGACTGACGTCCCCGCAGACTTCTGGAGGGCAGCGCCAAGGGCGGTCCCATCGTCGTCGCCCGCCCTCAACGCGACCGCTAGGCTTTGCAGCAGGGGGCCGAGATTCAACGTGTGCACACCGAACGCATGATACACATAAACTGTGTCGTCGTGGATGGGGTCCGCGAGGAACACGGGGTGGTTTCCCTGCAGCAGGTCAAGCTGCCCCGAGAGAACGGTAATAAACCCCAGGTCGATCGTCTCGTATACCGCGAGCATCGGCAGCTCCGCCTCCCGCTTTGATGCGCCCATGTCCCACCGTGCCTCCACTTTCTCGACGTCGAGGCACACATCAATCTTGCCATCCTGGAACGCGACGACCACGACGCCGAGGTGCTCGGTTTCCCCACCTTCGCCGTCGTCCTCGCCGTCATCGTCTGCCCCGAACGCAAGGTACATTATGTCCGTAGCGTCACCGCCGTCGCTGCCTGCGAGGGCGCGGGGTGCGGGCTGGAGGAGGAAGGGACCTTGGCGCGCGGGGCGCGCCTTGATGGTCGTCGGTGGGTGCATGAGCACCGAACGCGACGAGGCGGGGAAGACCGTGCCCGGGGGGAGCTGCTTAATTAGCGCAGTGATGTATTTGTGCTGGTAGTCGTATAACGTAGAAAGATTCCGCGTGGTAGACGAGCTGCCGCGCTCCTGCGACTGCAAGAGAAATCTTGCTTGGCAGAGATGAAGCATTCTAGCGAGTGAACGTAAGAAGACGGGATGGAACTGCGAAAAGTATTCAAGGCAGGAAAAAAGGGAGGATCGAAATAACTAAACGCGTTTTTTGGCATGTAGGGACATATCGAGTAGATGTCGCCGGATTTCATGATGGCGTACACTGTGAGCGGGCCCCAGTCAGCCCGCCCTTGGCCCAGGGAAAAGGACGCGACCTCCCGCTCGGAGGTGTCTTCGGCCACGAACGACTTTGCCTTTTTCCTCGGGGACAAAAGACAGGACTTGTTGCGGCTCCTCCGTGTCCACCGAGATGTCGTATTCCCTAGAATACAATGAGCTCAAGACACATGAACATGGGGTCCGCGCACCTCATCTTCCCATCCTCGGTCATAACCATGAGCGTCGAGCCCGACTCGCCCCACGGATGCCCATTGAATCTTGGCGATGGGCGCGGAGGCTTTGCGGCATGGTAAAAACTGCCCGATTTGCAGGGACCCTTGCGAATAAATGAGTCACATAATTGGCGGGTCCCTGCATGCACGTACTTGCAGTCGATCGTGTCCGGTACGAGGCGCGCAAAACCCGAACGGGGGAGGACGACGACGCCAACCTGGCGCGCGCCCGCGACGGCAAGGAGCTTTCCGCTGGGATTGAGGGATATTTGGTGGATTTCGAATTTCAGGTTTGGGGTTGTGGAGGGTCTGCCGGTATCAGATTGTTGAACGTAAATTCATGGCGAGTTAATTCACCTTGTATCCCTTTGCCCCCGCGGGTTTTGCAGCGCCCAGGGAGGCGATTTCTGATTTCTGCACCGGCGGCCACAATGAGGTCGGCGTCTTTGAGAATCATGACTTGGCGCCTGGCGGCGGCATTGCTGCTGGTCGCGGCGTCGAGCTCCCTCGGGGTGTGGGTGGAGGAGGGCTCGAAGATGGGGTGAGCAGCGAGGAGGATAGCCCAGTCGTCTGCAGACATGGCGTCGCGTGAAGGTAGAGAGCACGTGCCCGAGGCTACGCGTCGACTTGTATTGGCGCGTCTCTCTCTCCTCCCACCATGACCTCTATCGGCACAGGCTACGATCTCTCTGCCAGCACATACTCCCCCGACGGCCGCATCTTCCAGGTCGAGTACGCAAACAAGGCCGTCGAAAACTCGGGGTAGCTACTCTCCTTCTTCCACTCTTGCCAGCTCTTCAACCGGACATCAGAACCGCAATCGGCCTCAAGGTCAAGGACGGCGTCGTCCTCGCCGTCGAGAAGCTCGTACACTCGAAGCTCCTTGTCCCCGGCGCGAACCGCCGCATCCAGACCGTCGATCGCCATATTGGCCTGGTGCGATGCTACTTGCCCGCATCCCCGTCCTTTCTAACCCGAGCCCTCCCAGGCAACCGCTGGTCTACCCGCAGATGGCCGGACAGTTGCCAGCCGGGCGCGCGACGAGGCCGCCAACCACCGTGACATCTACCGCTCCCCGCCTACACTGAAAGTGCGCACCCTCTCCATGAGTATTCGTGACCTGCCTGACGTAGATAGACCATCGCCGACCGCCTCGGACATTTCGTCCAGATGTACACCCTCTACTCGTCTGTACGTCCGTTCGGCATCAGCACCATCCTCGGCGCGGTCGACAAGGACGGCCCCGCGTTGTATGTCATCGAGCCGAGTGGTGTCTTCTACGTGCGTGCATTTCGTCGCTTGTTCTGAGTTACATCCTCATGAGCGCAGGGCTACCACGGTGCGGCCGTCGGCAAAGGCCGCCAGCTTGCGAAAACGGAGCTCGAAAAGCTCAAACTGTCTGAGCTGACCGTGCGCGAGGCGGTCATGGAGGCGGCGCGCATGTATGTTACCGTCTACACTCTAATTGTTACCTGCTCACCAATCCTTAGCATCTACCTCGTGCACGAAGACGCAAAGGAGAAGGAGTTTGAGCTCGAGATGTCGTGGATCGGCCCAGAGTCAAACGGTCAGCACGTCGCTGTGCCGAAGGACCTGTTTGACGCGGCGGAGGCCAGCGCACGGGAGAATCTCGCGTCGGGGCTAGAGTAGTGTGTAATAATAAACTTGTTCTGCTGTTTTCGCCCTTTGGTCTCCCAGGTTGAGTTTAAATGATTAATGATCCACTCGTGCTCTATACGATCTGCTCTAGCTCGCGTGCATACAGCAGCGACTCGGAAATGAGTCTCTCTTTTGGAATGTCCATTGTCTCTTCGCCCTTTTTCACGAACGTGATCGTGCCCAAAGTCAGGTTGACCTCCCACCCGCGCTGCAAGGGGTAAATAAGGATCACGGTAAGAGAATCAACCAAGCGGACCTGTTGCGCAAAGACCAGCAGCTCAGACTGCGAGGTGAAGAAGAGCAGCGTCGCAGCGTCCTTGAGTGGCAGGCTCTCGTACGCCGTCTCCTCGCAGCTCGCGATCTCATTTCTGGCGAATCAATTAATTACATGAGCCATGTAGCTCTCGCCCGCACTCACCGAATCGTGCCCATCAGACTGTCAACAAAGTAGCCGTACTCGGCTGCCGGCGCCTCTGCGCGCGCGCCCCATACCTTTGCGTAGCTGCCCTCCATGAGCCAGCGCTCGAGGTTGACGGGGTGCGCGATGTACGGGCTCTCCACGGCGGCGGCGCGCAGGCTCTCGAGCGCCGTGTGGAAGTCGGCGATGCGGTTCTGCGTGAGCAGGCGGATGAGGTACAGGCCGCGGATGGGGTACTCGTGCTGCGACGGCGGGAGGTGGCTGCACAACATTCATTACAAAAATTGAATAAACATAACATCTTGGTGCGGCAGACGACGCACGTATAGTCGGTGTAGAAAGTCTGGAGCTGGGAGAAGTAGCGGTCGAACGAGGGCACGTCTTGTGTGCGGATGCTCCAGAAGGCGCCGATCTCGAGTATTTCGCCTGCACAAAATCAGTTCAATTTCCGTTGCGATTACCAGGAAACGCACGCGCGACGACGAGGTCGGCTGGGTTGAGGTCCCCCTGCGGCAAAAGTAAGCCCGCCTGGATGAGGCCCAGCTACAAGTAATTTTGGTGAACCGAGTCCATGCAAGCTGCAGAAAGCCAACCTTGAGCTGCGTCAAAAGGCGGCCGCACTTTTGGAGGTCTGGCGGCTGGGCAGCGAAGGAAGCCTTGAGATCTGCGTACTGGGCCTTGAGGGACATGGAGAAAGAAGCAAACACGGTAAGTGGACGCGTCACGCGTTGAGCTTACGCGTCCGAGTCTACTTCCTACTTTCCTCCTCCTCCTTCCCCCATGGAACGCATCGACTACCAGCAGCTCAAGTCCGGCGAGGTCAACCTCGGGGTACGCATCCTCCTCCTCCCCACCACTCTATCTATTTAATTTAATTCAATTGCGCGCGCAGACGTCGATTATGGCGGTCCAATTCTCGGACGGCGTGGTCATCGGCGCAGACAGTCGCACGACAACCGGCAGCTACATCGCGAACAGGGTCACCGACAAGCTCACCCACGTCCACGACCGCGTCTACTGCTGTCGCTCGGGCTCGGCCGCAGACACCCAGGCCGTCGCAGACATTGTCCACTACAACCTCCAGATCTACAGCCAAGCAGCAGGCGCCCCGCCCACGGTACACACCGCCGCGTCACTGTTCCAAAAACTGTGCTACGAGAACAAGGACGCGCTGTCCGCCGGCATCATCGTTGCGGGTTGGGACAAGGAGGTCGGCCCCAGCGTGTACAACATCCCCCTCGGTGGTGGCCTCTTCCGCCAGCCATGGGCTATCGGCGGTAAGCGCTTTACGTGCTGTACCACCAAATATTTAATCGCATCCAGGCTCGGGCTCGACATATGTATATGGGTACTGCGACGCAACGTACCAGGAGGGGTGGGGGCGGGATGAGACGGTCAACTTTGTCAAGAATAGTGCGTCTCATTTACATCCACTTCTGCATTCCTCACGCGTGTCCCCCAGCTCTCGCACTAGCAATGTCGCGCGACGGCTCCTCCGGCGGCGTGATTCGCATGTGTGTCATCACCGAGGCGGGCGTCGAGCGATTGTTTGTCCCGGGCAACGAACTGCCCAAGTTCTGGCAGGGCACCGAGGTCCTGTCTGCGCCGAAAGAAAAGGCGGGGGCGCTCGAACCGCAAGTTGTACCGATGGCTGTCGAGTAGATACATACTTAATCGAAATCGCATTTGTCCATTCGCTCGCCCTTAATTACCCTCAACCCACGGCCAGCGCTCCTCATCCTCCTCAATTACATCCCCGTTCTCGAAACGCGTCCTCCACCCTCCTCCTTCCCACATGCGCACACGCCACAAAGCGACGCCCAGCGCGGCCATGTCCACCTCGTCCGAAGCACAGACGAGAAACGCGTGGCTGCCCTTATGATCGCCTTTCCGGGCTGCGCGTGGATCTGCTCCTGGCCGCGAACGCGCCCCGGCACTAAACCGCCACGCACCTTCCACCCCCAATATTCGCGTCAGCAGCGCATACAGCCGCGCGCGCTGGACGCGCCCGGGGAACAGCGCGACGCCATTGTAAAGCGGCACCCGTTCCTCCGCGTGTGGCGCCACACGGACCAAATCTATCTCGCTACTGGCGCCGCTCCCTGAGTCGCGCCCCAGTGGTCCCGGAAACAAAGAGACGCGCGCCGCAGCCGCGCGCTCCCGTTCCCGTAGCTTCTTTTCCCAGTAATCCTCCGATGAGATGCTCAGCCCCTCAGAGATCGGCGACGGCGGGGCAGACGGGACGACAGTGCGGTGCAGGACGCACAGCGGGGGCAGCTCACGCTTCGGTGGTGGCGGGGGCTGCGGCTGCGACGGGTCCACCGGCGGTGCGGCGCTTATGGCACCCGCAGCGGGCGGCCGTTGCTTGGTCGTGGGGTCGCGATTCACCGGGGGCACCACGAGTATCGCGAGCGCGCCGGGGTGCGGCACGGCGCCCGTCGTGCGCAGCGTGCCCCATTCCGCCCGCGTGAGGCGGCTGATGGTGGGCGGCCGCGCGGGTGCGGCGCCGGTGCGTGTGTTGTACAGCATCTCGAGCTCCTCGGCGATGAGCTGCAGCTCCTGCAGGACGCGCAGGCGGAGGAGGTGTCCGATCTGTTCCGCGAGGCGCGGGGGCGCGACACCGTGGCGCTTGAATTTGCCTGGGAATAACTACTCGTTTAGAGGACGTTCGCAGCAGCAAGTAGATGCAGACCGCGCTTAAGTAGAAGGGCCAGCGACTCCCGCCGGCACACGATGTACACGCCGCGGCCGACTTTGCGCATCTTGAATTTGGGATGCTGAAGGCCATCCGGGAAAAGCATTGTATCGATTTTTCGCTGTCGAAGGTGTAAAGGGACCCCCGTTTGTGTCAGGCGGACCATGAAGTCTGTTTCAACAAATCATAAACTCCAGTAACAGCACGAAAAAAAAATTAGAGACCCGCGGGGAGATAGCGCTCAGTGAGGAAGCACTGGCGGATAGGGCTTGCAAGCATACGGACTGGGCAGACGGTGAGGGAAATTCGCGCTGCAATTGAGTGTGGCGCGTACGGTATGGGCTGGACCACCATATGCGCTCCTGGGGGGACATCTCGCGCGGAGAATCGCGTTCGTTCAGGGTGGGCGGCTCCCGCATCCTGTGCCTGCGCAGACGGTAGACGGGGGGCATTGATTTGTGGCGAACATAGTCGTGCGAGTTGGTGATAATATTACCAGGGGAGAGGAGCACAGAGCGCGGATAGTCGGCGGGGAGAGCAGAGGGCAACGGGGGTACGGGCTTGCGCAGGGGTCGCACGGGCGCGGGTCGCGGGGCCAGAAAATGTCCAGAAAGAGGGAGTTTAACAAGACGGGGCAAGATGCGAGGCATCACAACTCGGTTGATTCAAACCCAACGCCATGTAAATTCAAACGGTACATATGTATAGTGAACAAATTAGCTTTAAATATGTGCTATGTGCATGCCTCCTCCTTCCGCTGAACCGTAAAATGAGAGGTGACCAACATAAATAAAGCAGTTGAGTCGTTGAGGTTCAAGAAAAGGGGTTCAACGTTCAAGTTCAGGCATGCGATTCGGAAGGGCCTCCGTGCATGGAATCTACAAGACAACGCAAAATCAAATCAGGGCAAGGCGAGGTAGGCAGGCAACGAATAACGCACCACCCTTAAACCAGCATTTACCCTTGCTGAGATGGAACTAGAAACGAATCAGCTTTTTGAGCCATAAAGGAAGAACTGCAGGCGCACGCATTGGCGACCGTTCGGGCACGAATGCCCCCAGCAGCACGTATCCCCATGGGGGCACACCAAGCCTACCCAGAGACAGGTTTAACATATGTTTTAAGCGCACAAGCAACGCACCATTTTTAAGCCAATTACACGGGGCCTTCTTCGCATTGCTGGCCAGAGAAGCCAACTGGTCCGACGTTAAAATATACTCGTGCGAGTATTTACAAGCAGCAGGCTAAGCGACGTCAACGAATGGTCGTGTAGCAGTAGCACCAAGATACTCGCCATTTTCGAGCAAGACATTAAATAATGTTCGTTACATGGCGGGGGATTTTCTAGCGAGTCGACCGAGTCAGCGACAGTCAAATGGATGAAACCACCAGCGGACGAACGTTTATGCAAGGGCTGGAGCAGAATTCAGTGTTCAGAAAATAAAGTCGCACGGTTGAACTTACGAGGGAAGGGTCGATCGTTCGCCCGCCACTGGTATGCGAACCCGGAGACTGAGGACTTATGAGCCCGCCATTCGTAGTAACGCAGCTCACACTCAGCGGCGCAGGTTTCAGTTGCGGCTTTTGGTTCATGAACAGTCCCTCCACTCGTAGGGAAGGGAGGGGGATGTTCGACGAGCCGGTATCCCCGTCGGCCAGCAGCAGCACCAATTTACCAAGGAGTTGCTCGTTTTTTAGGGCGTCAAATGTGGAGATATACTGAGGGTCGTTCCCGCCTGCGAATGGTTGGGTTATACACATCCGGCGAACAAAGGGAATGGCATACCAGCGAGGAACACCCTTAATGTTTGGGGGAAACGAGCGTAAGTTTGGACATGTTCTTGCAGAGCACTCAATTAGCATCGGCGGGGGTGACACTGTACCGCGCACCTCTAATTTTCTCGTCGGTGCCATTCGCACCATAACCAACGTCGACCAAGGAGAAGCGAGGGGAACACTGGCTAAATCCCTGTATCCGGTGAGGTCGAGTTGCTCGGTCCGTATGAAAACGTACCGCCAAAAACGCGTCAAATTGTTGCACAGAACAGATGTTGTTACCAACAAGCGTGTCCAGAAGTTGTCTCCTGTTAAAATAAACAGTGATCCAGAACGAGAGCCGTCCAAATACGGTGAGGTCCTCTGTGGAGAGGTGGGTTGCGATTGTCTGTGTTAACCCTTGCGCTGCGAACATGCCGCCATGTTGACCTTGGGCAAGGAGCTCTGTCCCACGGCGTCGAGATAGGTACTGTTAATAACGCACCTTGCACGATGAGAGATCCGTTAAATAGCTTCTCGTCTCCATTTACAATGCATAAAATGAGAGGATTCTGATTCTACAGAAAGCTTAGGTGACGGAAAGATAAGGACGAATGCGCTTACTTCGAACAAGTCCCGCGTTGAGATTTGTCTATTGAGAGTGGAGATTTGCGTCTGGAATGCCTTGGCCTGCCGCTTAGAGCTTCAATGGAGCGAATAAGTCCATATGCCAGAGGAAGTTAACGGCATGTACGAACGCCTCCACCTCAACTGCGTGGGCCCCGTGCCACATGTCAACCTCCATTTCAAGTTCAGCGACGCGCGCTTCTAAGAAACCGTTTCGCTTGAGAGTTGTGTTGGACAGACCTCAAAAGAAAATGAGTCGTTTAAAAAAACATCGAGATAAAGCCGCTTACGGAGAAGGCGGCCAAGGGTATCGTCCCTAGACGACAAACCGGACGTCAGTGAACGTCAATTAGATGTGTGTACACAGCTGTGGTACACCCACCAAAGCTGTTGGCTCGACTCCCCCAGCGGTTGGGTGGCCATGGAGGGAGAAAGGGAGTGTCGTCAAGAGAGAGCGGGGAACTAAACACGTTTAGTCAACGCTAAGGGCGTTAAAGCATAAGTAAAATATGAAGTCAAACTTGCTTCTTCGGCTTCTTTTTGCTCGGATAGAAACTGACGGGAATGGAAATGTCATAATTTTAGTGGGCCCTCGAAAAGTCGCACGAAGCTGAGACACGGCGGTGAAATAGAGATCGCCTTTGTTGGAAGCTTCCTGATAATGAAACGCAATTCAGAACATTCTCAGGATCAAACCGTACACGGCCAACAATCTCGCCTGTCCGCGGATGTATAGAGATATACAAATCGGGACATGTTAAGTCACAAATCAGGAAACATAACGCCCAAAGAAACTACGCAGGGTCCCTTTCCCTGTGCATGTCAACTGCCGAAGCCCGCGTTAGTGTCACCATCACGTACATCAGCCAACACAGACCTCCTTTGAATTTGCAATTACCAACCTTGTAGAAGGGGCATTTGGTTGAGTGGGGACAAGTATGCCCGTAGAAACAGTCATCGCCCCATGTACACGGCTCTCCTGGATCAAACATATATATCAGAACCTGTGGGGGCCGCCGCCGCATCACAGACCTCGGTTCATCATTGGGCACGGCCCCAATCGTGCATTCTGGCGCATCTCCTCGATATGTTCATACTCCAGCAGATAGTCGTGCCCATATTTGCATTTCGCACCGTGCTTGCAGTTGGAAAGGTAAAACAGAGTGCAAGGAGGGGGCTTCTCTGAAAACGAAGTGAGCAAATAACTATGCTTGGTGTACCACTCACGCTTTGATAGACGCTGAAGTCCGAAATCAGATCCGTATCAGTACAAACTCGGTCGAAGCAGTCTACAGCACTCAACGAGATTTGGATTAACGCGTCTCGTCCCCGAAGTACCCGGCACGTATGAACCTTCCCAGCTCGACTCAGTCGAGGGGGGACTTTGCTCGCAGGTGTTCCTATCACGCGAGTCCGGCGCTGCACGTTGCAACACACGAGAATAACTTGGTCCTGTGGGATCCACCTCGTCTGACTCTCCGAGGGGCATCTTTGACAAGTCATCAACTGCATCAGTGTCGGTTACCATCTGATTCGAGGGATATGAGGGTGTCGTCGTCCATCGATTTCCGGGGGCAAGCTTTTGAGTCATAAAGAGGTTCGCAATCTCCAAGGCGGGTAGATCTAACTGCGTTATTGCGGCTGCCATCTGCTTATACCCTTTGAGGAGAATTATTTTGTCCCGAAATCCTGCTGTGATCTGCGAACGGAGACTGGCAACGTATCCTCCGTCGTGACAACCTACATTCCATCGAGTCAGAAAACTTGGGAGTTGGGATCTGATTATATACAAACCACCAAATATAATTTTGAAGGTTTGGGGGAGTCGTATGTCGTCCTCGAGATGCACTGCAACATAGAAATAAGTCAGGAATGAGGTCTGGAGTAAAGTATGCGCACCTTTTAATTTGGCATCAGCTGCCTCTTTCATGCTGCCAACATCCACCATGGTGAAGCGCTCCGCGGCTTGATTGAATCCCAAAACAAATTCGTCGAACATTTTGTTCAGCGAACCCAGGCCCACACGGTCAAAGGTATCCGTTAGACCACGCCTATTGTAAAACAAGTAAACCCAGAGTTGATAGGGACGGGCGCCGTAATTTGCTGAGAGAAACTGCGTGATCGAGTCCGACAACGAAAGTGCAGCTCGGTGTCCACCGTGCTGGCCTTGAGAAATCAGATCACTTGAGAAAATGGCGCCGTCGCCATCTATCAACGTGATAACGCGATGTCCCTGTAGTCGTGTGGTCGTCAATTTTTTGAAAACTTTGAAGCTATGTGAATCACCTTGGCTAGATCCTTCAGTAGTTCGCGTTCCCTTACTGTTCCTTCATGCAACTTACGAAGTCGACTGCACTCAGTGTTCACTCCAACAAGGGCGAGTTTGTACACATCTAGTTCGCTCTCAAGTTTTCGGATCATCTCTTGGGATGATTTTTCATGGTTCATGAAACTCAATACGTCTTCTAAGGTCTCGTTTGGCATTGGTGCGGGCTAAAAGATGAGGAGACTAACTCTTTAACTGGTCAAAGCCGAGCTCACTATCGTGGACTAGTGAGCGAGGCTATCTAAAGACAAGAAACAGATGGACAGACATTCGGTTTTGATATTCTTGGGAGAGATTTAAAGTAGGGTTTGGAGCTGCAACCTCCATAGCGCTCAGGTAAGTGATGCAGAAGTCTGGAGGTTCCGTCGTTATAAATGTCTGTGTTGCGGGAGAAGGCGTGGTTCATGTTCCGGAACGTGTAGCCTGCTGCTTGCAGGAAGGCGCGTGTTACATGTAGGCGACGAGTAATAGCGCTGAACAGCACGAAGTAATACAGAATTGGTGCCTGGGAACGAGGGCGGAGATCTGGATTGCGGTGCCACAGGGGTCGATCAATGGGAAAGACGACGTAAGAAAAGCTTAGACTCGAAGTTGGTCACCGAAACAGCGGCGTTGACCGCTCTGGAGGATCTCGTCGGGCGGGCACGCATCCAGGGGTCGACACAAACAGTCTTTCGGAACTCGACACGGGAACTCGTACCTCTATGGCACAAATAGCCTCGAAGATGGCAGGAAAATAGCAGGCTCATCACAAGTCTTATTAACAGTGGAGGGGTTACATGCGGAAGACTGCAAAGTGGAGCCGCAAGTTGGCCGTAAGGAGTCAGAGAGAGGTGTGGGATTAATGTGGAGTCCTCAAGCTGCGATTGTCACGGCATGTCATCCTCACGTGAGTCGTCGCTTTCGTGACATACGTGACATTCCCTCCCTCATTTCTCTCTCTCGCGACACCACTCTCTTCATTCCTCATCGACGCGTTTCATCTTCCCCAACCCGCACCCTCACCCATGTCAGACCTTTATACGACTCTTCAAGTCTCCCCGAGGAAGAAAAGATGCCCTCCAGACCGCGACGATAATACAACAACCCCCAAGAAGCTGAGAACCGTGTTTGTGTTCCATCTGCCATTTAAGATGGCTAGCCTCTGATCTTCTCTTGAAGGGCACCAACTCACTGCACCCCCGTCCCACACAAACTCGGAGGATCGAGTACCCCCCAGCTCCCACCCCATTTATTGCGACTTTGCACCGTGCATACAGGACTCCAGCACGCACTCTCTCATGCACTCGCGACGTGCGCCGTGTCCCCGACCTCGGACACAGGAATCGTTCGCAACGTACTGAACAACCTGTCACTGAGCACTTACACTGGGTTGACGACGCAGTTTAACGTCGACGATCTACGCCGACTTTGTTGGATCTGGGAATGGGACGGGAATAAAGTGCCTTCTGCAGCCTCGTTGTCGGTCCCGGACGACGACAATCCATTCCTGGATGTCACGCCGCCCCCAAAGGACTGGACTCGGGGTGCAATGGGCATAGTTCTCAGTCCCGCCACTCACCATTCAAAAGTGGATGGGAAACGAGTTCCTGCCTATGGGATTGGAATTGAGGTTGAGATGGACATTGACAAGGACATGACTGGTGGCATGGCCGCCGTTGCTCGGTGGACAGCTGCTGGAGAAAGTCGTCGGGATGCGTTTCGCGAGAAAGTGATCAGCTGGATGACGGTGAGTTGTATGTCGTCGCAGCCTATATTCTTATTCATTCCGATACCACAAGCTTCATGCAGATGTTACTCCAATTCCTCCCATTCCCTGTGCAGATCTCCCTCGCCTTTCAGTATCAACTAAAACGACGTCTCTTACCCGTACTCTTACCTCTTTGTCTCCCAAATCCTCATTGTCTCCCTTCAAACTCCCAGCGCCCCCGGCATCTCCCTCCCGCTCGCCCACCAAATCCAAGGCTGGTCCCCACCCGTTCGCGATCCCCTTCCCTCTCACCTCTTCTACTGTCTCGAAATCTCCTACCAAGAATTCTGTTCCATTCCCACAAACTCCGTCGTCGCGGTTGAACCGCCCCGCGACGGAATTGACGCCGCGCACCCCGAAAACTTCCCTTGCTTCAGCCTCCGAGGTCCTTTCTCAGCCGTCCACGCCTGTTCACCAGCGTGGGGCCACGGCCGTCACTGTCCCAAAGACACCGTCTTCTTCTCGACGCGAGGCACTGTATGAACGCCTTCGTCAGCGCTCCCTCACAGCCTCTCCGACTAAGGCTGCGAGCAGCGAGGTGACGGGTGGGAAACTGAGCCGCGACCAAATGCTAAAGATGGGACAAGATGAACTGCGAAGGAGGTGTTTGTTAGGCCGCCTGGGAGGAGTCGCAGAAAGTGTCTGGATGTAAGTTGTATCTCATTTCCCCGCTGACTTGTGCTTATTTACACCATGCAGGATGTTCTCGGTGCCCGCGCCTGGATCGACTTCCTCCCCGGCAGTTCGTAAGCGGCGCGCGCTACCTATGTCCGAGGTCATGACCTCCGT
Source organism: Mycena vulgaris (assembly GCA_029204335.1). Lineage (NCBI taxonomy): Eukaryota > Fungi > Basidiomycota > Agaricomycetes > Agaricales > Mycenaceae > Mycena > Mycena vulgaris. The sequence continues at coordinate 10,716 of JARGYA010001060.1, read as the reverse complement.
AGTGAAGTCCTCACCCGTCCCTCTATCGTCAGCAGAAGCAGTCGATTCTCTGGCGATGCTCATGAAACTATGCCCCTTCTTCCTGAAGCAGCTCACTATCGGCGGCGAAGAATGGCTCGAGATGCCCGCTCCCTCCGCTGGAAGCGAAGGCAGCCCCTCTAAGAAGTCGTTAGTGCCCGGGAGCCCCGGAGCTGTAATTGACAGTGCGGAAGCGCTGGTCAACCGGAGCCCGCGGAGAGTCAAACGCGAAGCAGGCGGGCTGCGCGAAGTAAGGGAGATCATCCGCAGGGAGCTGGAACTCCAGGATTGATCCTGTTGCGTTCATTTTGGTGCTTCATTTATATATCATCCCAGTGCATCTGCTTTATCCCGTACATGTTTATATCATGGTGCTTGTTATCTACGTACATACTGCTTCAAACGACGCGTTCATATCATCTATGTGAAAACTTGAAACAGCTGCCATATGACTTGTGCGTGGCGCTGGAGCTTTCCGCAAGCCATCTTAGGTGGTGTGATATGATCCAGCGTAAAACTCACAGTATGCCTGGAATACCCCACAACCAGTGTTTGCATGACAGCAGAAAATTAGGGTGAAAGCGCAGGAAACATGCTCATTTGAATCCCAAAATGACAATTATATCTTGTCCGTCGCGACAGCAATCCCGTTGGGTGTAATAGTCGACGTGCCCTCCAAAGCGGTGGTTTTACTGGCTACCTTCTCTCTGGTGGTGCGCTCAAACTCTACGCAGTCGACAACACGCCCCTCCCTCCGGCTCGTCTCTGCCGCAAAGACCGTAATATGGCTCTTCACTACCTCTGCGAGAGTGGTACCAAGCGCGTCTTGGCGCCCCGTCCGAACCGCCTCCACAAACGCGCGAATGAGGCCCAGATCGCCGCCCCCATGCCCGCCGCCCTCGTCGCGCGGGACGCTTGTGGAGCGCACACCCGTACGGAAGTCATGCACGGTAAACGTGCGCATGTCACCGACGATTTCACCGTGCGAAAAATGCAAGCGGACCTGGCGGTCGCAGATGAGGGAGGTATACGCGACCATGGTGAAGGATGCGGTTGCACCGTCGGAGAACTCGAGATTCACGACCTGCTGGTCGCAGACGTCGTTTGGTGATTCGTAAACGCACTGACCGTATGGACCTGTGCGCAGTGCATGCGTGACGTTCTCGATGTCCGGTAGGCCATCAACGAGTGGCGACACAGGCCAGCCGGTCTTGCCGCGAGAGACTGGATCCAGGTAGACTGTGCAGGGATCAATCAAGGTGGCGCGAGAGAAGGAATGAATACTGACTCTTCTTGGCACTGTACGCACAATCCTTTTCCATGGGACACTCGAGACACCGAGTCGCAGAACCAGCTTCCGCAGGCTTGGAAGATTTGCGGAAATGTTGAAGGGAGCCAAAAGACGAGACTCGGGAGGGCATCGAAGGCGACATCCAAAAGCAGATAATATCAATATCACTGAACAAATTTTAACAGAAAAATGGGATATCGCGGATAGTGCTCACTGGCAGCACTTGGTCATGAGCGAAAAGGAGCTGTTCTTCTCGGTCGCCCAGTTTCCACGAACATATGAATGGGCGAAGTGATAGTATCCGACCGGTTCGACCTCGAAGGTACAAGTTAGCGAGTTGGATACGACGATGCATCGCAAGAGACACTACCTGAACAATATTGATGAGCTTGCCGAGCGCACCAGAGCGGACGAATTCCGTGATTTCACGGCTGTATGGCGAGTATCGCATTACTACATTCCAATAAAATAAAGGGATGCGAGGAAGCAAAGTAGATACAGACCGTGTCCCATGCCAAAGATGGTGCCGGCACGGCTCACTGCGTCCTCGATTTCGATGATGTCCTCGAGAGTGGTTGCCATAGGCTTCTCGCAGAGAATGTTGTATCCCTGCGCCGCAAAAGCTAAAACCACCTCCTTGTGCATATGGTCCTGGACTGCGACAACAATCGCATCTGCGAGCCGTTTGCCAATGGTGTTTATCGTTTCCTCCGATGCACGCAGCAGCTCCTGCCAGGTGCTGAAGACCAGGGTATTGTCGACGTTGTGGAGGTCTGCGAAGCGGCGCTGGGTCTTTGGGCGCGGCTCTGCGATTGCTACGACCTTGCAGAACTCAGGAGACAGGAGGGCGTATTCTGCATACGCCTTGCCGCGTTGGCCACAGCCGATGATAGCGAGGGTGACTGGCGTGCGCTGGACGGCGGGGATGGTGGATTTGCTTGATTTTCTGTGGAGTATATTCTTGGTGGTAGACAGCAAATGGGACATGGTAGCCTAAGATTGAGCTGATAGCCATCGACAATATTAATGAAACCAGATTGCAAAGCTGTATGCCTTATCAAACACGGTCATGTGAGAAACTCGCTTTCATCGTTTCCTCTGACATCCATGATAACAGATTATTCTGAGCCACCCACCATTCGTTGCTCACTCCCAATTTGTTCAGGTACGGGACTACCAGAAGGAATCAGAAGGATTGATCTTGGGGCTCAGATCGAAACCATTTCACGAAGGCCAACTCAAAGCTGTACTAGTCATCCCAGCAGCGACGTCCACCAGGAGGTGCGCGTGCGGCGTTGGAGAAGCTCCCACACTCCCTCGACGTAGAGATCTTTCCAGTCTACCGGAAAGCCCTCCGCACACATCATCGTAAGGTTTCCCGTCGAAATCAGGTCCCCAAAAGCTGCATCCCATGCCCGTCCACCGCCTACGATCGACGAGAACATCCCACCATGTAACCTGCACTCCTGACTCATCTATGGCATAAGTTTACGCTGAATACGTTGGACCGTGTTTGCCTTGGACGTCGACCATCTCTCCGGCACTTCTGGCTCCGGACAAGAATTACATTTCCCTGGAGAGCTGGATCGCGCGGGCCCGACATGCTACTTGCAGTTGTCTTACGCGGCCACCTTTTGGCCTGCTCGAGGAATGCTGGCTTTTTTTTCTCTCGTTAAGCGTCTTGCCCCTCAATTGCAGTTGACTACGACCCGACGTACCTCAGCTGCGCGCGCGAAGTCAATCTCACGCAATCCGCCAGTATTGTGGACTCAGAAAGTACCGACGCGATGCTTGACGGATTGATGGAGGGCTTGATTCTGCTGGGACGCTGCCCGTGCTGAACCGCGTCAGCCTTGCGCTCCCGCGGGATAAACCTTCATGGAAACGGAGCGTGGAGAATATACCGTTCTGCAGTTAAATGAATGTCGTGCATTTCTGTACTTTCTGGCGTGACATCAGTTGAACAAGTGGAAAGCGATGATATTAGTACTGATGGCCTCATAGATCAAAGCGATAATCACAATCGTTACTAGTCACTGCACTTAGCACCTTACCACCATGTCGCACGTCAGTCCTGCTTCGTTGCTGCGATTGTTGACGCTCAGATTCTCGTAGGCGGACAACGATCACGAAGACCTTGCCCCGTCCTCCACTCCAGGTTTCCGATCTCCGTTCCAGTACCATCGTGGCCGCATCCTGACTCGTCCTAGGCTACAAGCCCTCTGCCGCCAAATCCACTGATGAATATGCCAACCTCGACGCCGAAGACGAGAGTCTTGCCCGCTGGAAAGCTTCTTTGGGTAACACGAACCCAAAGATTGTTGTAGTTACCACTGATCCCCGTTCCAGGCATTGTTCCCGGAGCGAGTGGGAATGCCTCTGGACCCAAGGTGGGCAGCCCTGGCTCCTTTCATAGTCTCCGGGCTCCAACCTTTCGTGACAGGTTACAGTCATGACTCTCGAGGTGGGAATCCATAAATTGGATCGGAATACACTCTAATAATCACACCCAGCTGGACTCTCCGACGCTTCCGGCTGGCAAGCAGATCGCCTTCAATCTTAGTGACGCCGCCAGACTCGCTGACACCAAGAAGAATCCCATTGTAATCAAAGAAGATGTCGAGTACAAGTCAGTGGCGCTCCCGTTTACTGTCAATGCAGTGTTGAACCACTCTAGCGTTCGTATCACATTCAAAGTGAACCACTCCATAATATCGGGGGTGCGATATATCCAAGTCGTCAAGCGCTCCGGAATCAAAGGCATGTATAACCCCAAACCTACGCCTCTGTCCTTTACTGATGCGGACAAACCAGTCGATAAATTGGAACAAATGCTAGGTTCTTACGGCCCACACCCCAAGGGAGAAGCTTACACCAAGAATTTCGATTCTGACCATTCCCCGAGTGGTGGGTTCATTCATACTGGTTCTATCTATGTGCTGACTTGTGTGCTAGGTATGGTTGCACGTTCCGGAACATATCATGTTAGGAGTCGTGTCGTGGACGATGATGGAGAGGTCTATGCCGACTGGGAATGGAGTTTCAAGCTTGCGAAGGAGTGGTAAATTCCTGAGCGTGTTTTCCCGTGCCTCAAAGCTGTTGAATATATGTTGTATCGCGATGTAGTAGGAATGAATTGTACTCGAAATAATGACAATCATATACGACGCTCAAGTTTCGCTAACTTTTGTGTGACCGTGATGCTTCGTTTGTCTACCAACTGCAACACGGTCTGGCGCGTCGGTAGATTCCAGCAGCGGCTACACGCCTCCCCTTGCAGTCTCCGCTTCTACCGGCCCCCCTTTCCCCATGGCCGCCTTCACAATCGTTCAATTTCGACACTTCAACCGCCCACCGCCAAATCATGGGTAGAACATCTTCCCACAAAAGTGCAGCCGTATCTCTACCTTTCTCGAGTCGACAAACCTATCGGAACTTTACTTTTATTTTATCCTTGTGGTTCGTCGAACAGCTGATCATCAACACTGAATGCCTCTGAACCCGACGTTGTGTAGCTTGGTCAATCACGATGGCTTCATACGCGCTGCAACTCCCTTTCACTACACCGTTGACCTATATAAGCATATTTGGAATCGGGGCGCTGGTTATGCGTGGTGCAGGCTGTACTATTAACGACATGTGGGACAAGAATCTCGACAAAGCAGTGGGTGAGTACCTCACTGTTTGCATTCGGTTCTAAAAAACTGACTGCTTCCCAAGCGAGAACCAAGGAAAGACCCATCGCAAGAGGGGATATCAGTCAAGGACAGGCCATTGTGTTCCTTGGAGCGCAGCTTTCAGCTGGTTTGGCTGTACTCCTCCAGTTGAATTGGTATAGGTGTGTGACCCCTGCGCGTATCAATTGAAAATTATTGATTCCCATAAGCCTAGCATTTTACTAGGCGCTGCTTCATTATCCGTCGTGGTGGTATATCCCTTGATGAAACGCATCACTCATTGGCCGCAAGCCGTCCTTGGTCAGTGGATTGTTTCTCGTAGCGTCCACGACTGAAGTGCATCAGGCATCGCTTTCAACTGGGGAGCACTTTTAGGGTGGTCGGCGGTGGCGGGAACCGTGGACTGGAGCGTCTGTTTTCCGCTGTACGCTGGAGGCGTTTGTTGGACACTTGTATATGACAGCATTTACGCCCACCAAGTCAGTCGCTTCTTTCATAGTTGCAAAGCATACTAAAAAATGATGTGCAGGACAAAAAGGACGATATCGGCGTGGGCATCCGGTCGACTGCCTTGCTTTTCGGCGAACGCACCCGACCAATACTCAGTGCGCTTTCCGCCTCGTCGCTGTCGCTCGTGACCTACGCTGGCTACCTGAACTCTCATGGCGCACCGTTTTACCTCGGTGTTTCGTTGGCCGCAGCTCAGCTCGCCCGCATTATATATCGCACTGATTATAATCAGCGACAGAGCTGCTGGCAAGGGTTCGTTGATTGTGGCTGGTCAGGATTCTGGATCTGGATGGGTGCCCTGGCGGATTACAGCCTCCTAATGATACTAACGTAACCCGAGTGGAATTTTTCCATTGTAAATCTGGGCATGAGGAGTGGTTAAAGCAAATAGGAAACATTGATACAGTGGGTCTAGAACAAACAACGAAAGACACTGGCTATTGGCTGAAACAGCGACGGCACATATGGGTACAGATGTATGAGAACAAATTATTAAAGTCGTGAATATTCGTGAAGACCTTTACGCAACGTTGTGATAGGACACCTTTTTCGTGCGAATTTTCAACCATCCCTGAAACGCGACAACAGATACTACCCAGCAAAATGCTAGGCAAGTTATTGCCACGGCTGTGATGGCGAAGAGCATAATATCTGCAAACGAATCAGCATTGGGCTTTCAAGGTTCGACCTGCACAGACCATCTCGACCGCGTCGCATTGCTGCGATCGTCACCTCTTCCGTCGAGAACATGAAGCTTATACCCCCACATGCGAGGAAGAAGCTACCGAGAGCCTCCGTAGGGGGTCGGGATGGAAGAGTAGATTGCGGCGGTGCGACCCAGAGGAAGAAATACGTCAAGCAGCGCAGAATAGCAAACCCAAGAAGCAGGTTTCCCCACAAGGCATGTATCTGCACCTGAGATAGGGAACGCGGGTGAGAAACTGCCGCCTTCGCAACTGCGTTGCACGTACTTGGAAGAGATATGTCTGGAAATGCGCTGCCATTACCGACCCTGTGACACCGATAACGAGGGCGGGGAACGGATTGAAACTAGAAGTGTACGTCGCAGGCGCTGCGACAGTCTCCGAGGTGTCCACGGCCAGCGCAGCGAGCCACCGCCGAATGGTCTTTGACTCGACAGCCATACCTGGAGAATAGTGAGACAGTATTCCGACATACGGAATTGAAGGCTCCTCACCTACAAGGCCCGCGAACCTACATCACACATTAAATGTAAGGGGCAACACACGACCATATGACTAGATACGAACCAGAACATGACCTGTGCACTTTGTTAGGAAATCAGAAGGTTCATAAATAAATAAACAGTGACTGACGGCGATTCCAATGTGCTGAATTTGTTTCGTGGTGAAAGGGTCCCCAGGGTTGGCTCCAAATCTAAACCGGATGTCTTTAGAAACGGTCGGGGATTTAAAAAGCTGCAGACACACCTCTCCATCCATGTGTTGGTGATGCCATAGAAGAAGATGAGGAACGACTCGACGAATTCTGCGCTCGGATAGCCAGAAGTGGGTGCGCGGTTCCAGGACCAACCAAGCTCGGAGCACCATCCCAAAAATCGGGCAAAAGTGATGAGACCGTACGACCAAAAAATTCCGCCTTCTGTATCAGGGGCCAATATTAGCAAAGATAAAACCTCGGTGCATATAAGGACTTGCTGATAAGATGTGCCAAGCATCCATTGATGTAATTTTGCCTGCATCCGCCTAAAAATGGCTCAGAACTCGGTTTCCGCATTCGGGATGGGGCTCGGACGTACCCGTGTAGATTACAATTCCCGTCAGGAATAAACCAAAACCGGCGACAACCAGGGCCGCCTCTGTGGCTGCAAATGCGGCCGAGCCGGCGCGACGAAGAAGAGAAACGCGGGGGCGGAAGTGGACATCAAAGAGAGTGATGTCCGAATGCGGAGAAGTTGGAGTAACTTCTGTGGTGGCATCCGATATAGTTGAGTTGATTCGGACATGATTTGCCCATTGTTCCGTGTTCCCGTGGTTGAAGTCGTGGGCGTGGGCGGAATTGGGATCATCGTACGAATGGCGATGATTTTTCACATCCTCAATCGAATCCAATTCATCGCCCATTAGTCCCATGTACTCCGGCCCTGTGCTATCAGACCTAGAGTCCGCCTCCCGGCCAAGGGAGGCGCTCCACAACCCCTTCAATGTGAATTGCTTTGCACTCCGCACGAAGGTGACAATGCGATGAACGACACCCAAGGTGTCGATAAGTGTCAGGGCAAGCGCGACTACAAGCACATAATACCCATGCCGAGAATGGCTTGCATTGGGATACCTGATCATACACAAAACCGATTGAGCTTCTAATGCACATACCGAAAGAGGGTTGAACGCGGATCACATACATATCGGGTGTGAGCTTTTTGTATACAGAACTCGCTGCGCAGGCTAGAACGACGGAGGTGTAGAACGCGAATACGGCTACTCCGTGCAGAGAATGCTTCACGGAACGCATCGCAATACCTTCATATATTGTGAGTAACTGTTACGACGGAGGGACGCATGTCTCACCCATCGGAAGAAAAATAAAGAACGCAAGAGACATAAGGATAGCGTGCGTCATTATTAAGCCAGGATGGCGGGCTGAAGCCTGCTCAGGATCTTCCCAGTCTATGGTGTAGTACGATGGCGGCGTTAGTTGATGCCCAAGGGTCACCTCAGTTTCGTTCAACTCAAGCAGCGGTGCGCCTGCGTGATGATGGCCATGCCCATCCCTTCTCGAGAGCTCCGCAGAGCCTGAGAATCCCGCAGATGCACCGGAGCCAGAGACGAACGATGCCGCTGCTAAGGAGAGGACAAGGCCCAAAGTGAGAGGCTGCAAACGCATCGCGAAGATCGGGTGCCCAAAATTGCTTTCCTGCTTATAAAACCACCGCCGGGATAATAATGAACAAGCAATTGATTACCATTTGTCTGGAGCTGACTCGGCCTGATGTTCGTGAACGTTCGGAAGTCGCGTAATCCTCCGATTCGTAAGCCAAGCTTAGACATTCACCGGCCACTCAATTATGGTGACCCATCTTCGTCTCCGACGCGGCGTCCAACAAAGGTCACGAACTGATGGATTGGGAGCGCCAAATGACTGGGTGCAGGAGTTGACAAGCAACTATTCAGAGAAGGCAGCGAAGAATGGATCCGAGTTCGGCGTTCGCTCCTTTCGGTCAAAAGCGTACTGTATTTGCGCTTGTTATCGAAGACCAAACGAAGACCTCTCTCAGGTCTCCTCAGGTGGATGCGAGCTAAACCGAGAGCCCTCATAGCAGTAGAGACCGTGTACAGTCGGACAGACCACAGGGTCTGGGGCTTATCGGTTGGTCTTCCGTCTCAACCGCGGATGCTCATCCATGGATGGACTCTGATGGACTTCCCACGCATCCGCGGATGTTCATCCATGGATGAACTCTGATGGATTTCCCACGCGTCCGCGGATGAACGGATGTCCCCGCCGCCCCGTTGACTTTTAAGGTTATTAAACATCCCTGAAGGACCCTGACGGGGTTTCTTGCCGCCCGGTTGCGCCAGTTTCGTAGATTTTGGCGCGATTTGGGTGTGGCGGATGGGCTATACCGGCAGGAAAGCTCCCCAAAAAATTATGTGGCGTGTCATACCATTCATGCGTACCGCGATTCGCGAACGAAATGGCGCTGAGGACAAGACAAGACCATGATCTATCATGATCCGTCATCTGCGCGCGGCAGCCGGTCGGTACCGACGAAATCGAACTGAAGAGCATGTGGATGATGGCGTTACACAAAACACGGCGTAGGCCGGAGGCGTAATCAATATTTCAAAAAAATGCTAAGTACTAAAAAATACAGTGAATTGTCTGGAATTGTCCATTCACTCGCCAGGAGTGTGGGTATTGTCTTGAAGCGCATTTGCGCTACTCGTTAGCGACCTGCGCCGCGTCAGTATACGAGACGAGCTATTCAATATCGACCAACCTTCAAAGTTCTCGCCCAGAACTCTGCTTCCTCAATGCTGCGCCGGTCCCCATGATCAGCGGATGAACCAAATTCCGCGGGTAATGGTTGTTGAGGCACGGGGACACGGGAGATGGCGTGTGGCTGCGCGCGCGAAGGCGTGGCGGCAGCGAGGCTGGATGGCGGATGGTCGTCCGCCATTGGCGGAACATACGCGGAGTAGTACGGCTGTTGAGCATGCTGGGGTGCACCGTAGTAGTCCGGCTGTTGAGCGCTCCGCGATGCACCGTAGTACTCGGATTGAGCATTCTGCGAACCCCCGTAGTACTCTGATTGAGCGTTTTGCGAACCCCCGTAATATTGCGCCGGCTCAGTGCGATAGTTCCCGTATCCGGCCGTGGGTGCGGGTGCAGGCGCGGGCCTGCCGCTTGCCCGTCGTTCCCAGACTCGCATGGCTCCCATGGCCTTTCTCCGAGCCGTCGTATCTGTCTGCCGCAGCTAGAAGACCCGGGTCGAAGGAGACGGCATCATCCAGGAGGCGTCTCCTTTTGCTGCGCCGCACTGCAAGGGTCGCAAGGATGATGATCAGAACGAGGGCCAATGGCGCCAGCAACGCCAAAAACTGCCCCGAAAGGGCCTTGTTTGGAGGAACGATTTATTAGCGAAGGGGCAGCGCTTTGCGACGACGCAGCCGATGGTACCGTGACCACATGGGTCACTGTGTGCCCAACACCGTCGGCGCCGGTACTGACATCGGTAAGAACGGTAGCACTTGCGGAGGTCGTAGCTGGCGCGACTGGTAAGGAAGTCGGTGAGGAAGTCGCACTTGGTGCGGAAGCTGAAGCTGCAGAAGTTGAGACTGCAGAGCTATAAAAACTTGGTCAGCGCGTTCGAGAGTCGAGCTTGATGAATGCATACGAAAGAAGACGGGGGCAAAGACGCGGAAGAGGATGGAACACTGGCTGCTGAGTCGGACCTACAAAGAGAAGGCGTGAGGGTCGATTTGGCCAAGAAAAACTAGAAACGAACGCGGAGGTAGTGGTCGGGAGACCGGGAATGGGGATGGTGGGAAGACTGAGGATAGGGATGGAGAGCGGGATGGTCGGCAAAGGCAACAAAGTTGGTAAAATTCCTCCTTTGGATGGGGTAGGTTGAGTATCCGTACCGCCACTAAAATTGGGGTCAGACAAGGCAGTAGGGTCGCTCGAACAATGCACACATTAGATCGGTCAGAACTGTCTGGTTTCAGGCGCAGG
>JARGYA010000106.1:0-413022 GCA_029204335.1 Mycena vulgaris | reverse complement strand
GTGACACGGTGTGACACAGTACCGCGGTGTCACGGGTGCGGGTACAGTTTGCATAAACCCGCAAAAGTGAAAACTGTCGTAGCTGTATTCAAACCAGCTAAAATGCTGTTTTTTTTTCGAATTTCACCCACGGTTAAAACCGCGGTGTCACGGGTACGGTGTCACTGGTCACGGGTACGGTAGCCGATCGCGTTCCCACGGTATCCACCCGTGTCACACCCTATCCATCAAACTCATACCCCAGATCTCTGTCGTACATTGAATACCTCATGACGGTCTCCTCTGTTTCTTAGCTCACTTCCCCTTCGCATCTGGTCTTTGAGCGATGTCCCCCCTTTAAGGACTTTTGAGCCCGGGTCTGTGGATCCTCGCACGATACTGGAACTGCACGGCTGTGAAATTCTTACCATCAGCGCTAATATTTTGTGGCCGCATTCGGCCACACTCGCACAAGGTGTTAATCTCTGCTGTTACGTGGCCATCTTTCAGACAAACTCTCCTGCGGCGCCGAGCAGCGGATCTGGATGCTGAGGGTATCATTTTCGCGTCAGACTCATTAGAATAGGTGGCGACTGAACTCCCGCTCAACCCAACACTTCACGGTAACTGTAATTGCCTAGGGCAGAAAGTGTGTTGATTTTCAACATCATTTCGGAAGAGGATCCTGGATCGAACCGCTTGTGTTTTTTTTTTTTTTTTTTTTTTTTTTTTTTTTGGTGGTACGAAGTAGCACCCGCACAATTAATTAGTGATTAACCTGCGGGGGCCCGTAAGCGTGGAGGGGATCTCGACCTCCAGGAGAGAAAAAGGGGTTCCACCCCCAGGGAAATGCAATTACGCACGCGACGAAGGTCGCAGTGTGGGACTCACATTTCGGGACAGAAAATTTGCTCAACTGTGCCTGCTCTGCCTGCCGGAGGGCGGCGTTGCGGCGTGGGAGCTGATGGTCCCGATACCCACTAAAACCCTGGGATCTCTAAGCCAGTCTTTTGGCAAGGTTGTTTCATTCATAAGGGTCCGACTCCAAGTTTGGAGCACCACGGTGGGCGGTACCAGAATTTTATTTGGTCGGATCTTGAAGTTGCCATGAGAACCGCTTGTGTTAGTACAGGTGACAATTCGGCGTTCAATATTGTTTCATGTGCTTGACTTGTGAGACACGAGAGAAACCGTGCCGTGGGGCGGGGAAGTTAAGAAATCAGCGATTGAATTTGCGCCGTCTCCAAGGGAAAACTGATGTGACACATATTTGGGGCATATTTCACCGAAGGCAGAGACTTCTCGGGATATCCAGGCTTAAACCGCCTTTTGGGTTGGCGCCCAATTGGCGCCACTAACCCGGCAGAATTCAAATAAGAATCTTTTGATCGCCGAGAACACTTCTCGGTCGGGTTCTCCGGAACCATTCAATATAGTAGCTGTTCTGTTCAATGTACGAGCTCGTATTAACGAGCTCGCCCAGAAACAACGCACTCGGTAAAAGACCAAGAATCCTGAACAGAGCCTGTATAGTTATAATTGCCAGCGCCTCGTTCCGTTCCCTTGCTGCTTCCAGTTGCGCATTAGACCCTGGGAACCTCTGCTCGTGGCCCCAGGCTACGACCCGACAACAGACCAAGAAGGTTATGTGACGGAGAGCTTTCGCGGGCTTCAAGTGCAGAGACAACGTGTCTTTCCAAGTCCGCCAAGTCCATCATCTTCTCCTACACGGCGCGGATCTCATTCTCCAGCTGCTGCCGCCACATGGTGCGGCAGATTCAACGATTTTTGTAGAAGTGTCAGGACACTGTCGCATCAGAATGCTCCGGCCCGCGGTGAAATACTCGTTCCCGCAATTTATCAATCCTCTCCCGGGATCGACAGCAATTGTAACTATACAGGCTCTGTTCAGGATTCTTGGTCTGTTGCCGAGTGCATTGTTTCTGGGCGAGCTAACAATATACTTTTTCTCGCGATTGTTGTAGAAGTGACAGATCTTCTCCCAATCAAAAGATTCCGACCGCGGGGACCATGGCCGCTTTTATCAAGCTGAATGGAAGCCTTGTGGTATTTATTGTTTCCTATGCCCCCATCCAACACCGATCAATGCTATTTGAAATCCTTAACCCTCCACTCTCTTTGTGTCGAAGACAGTGCTTGGGTCCACCTTCATCACGACTACAAGTGTAAGCATTACAACAATCAGCAAAGCTGTAAAATTTCGGGCAGCAGAGCAGGGAGAGGGAGATGCAGTAAGCTTCACACTGGGGGAAAAAGCCGAGGCATACAGATTTTGTATACGTTAATAGAATACAGTCGGCATACGGGCGGGACAGATCAAATAGCCATCAAAGAGCTTTTGTGCATCTTTGCTTTTGGGGGTCACCTTGCCAAAACAAAGATGCACAAAAGCTCTTTGATGGCTTTGTGATCTGTCACGCCCGTATGCTGACTGTATTCTATTAACGCATACAGATTCTGTAGGCGTTGACTTTTCCCCCCGGGTGTCAAGGGGATAAAACCAAATACTCCCCAACGAATTGGGCACTAAATCTTAATAGAACGGTTTAATGTACATAGGAGCGTACGAGAGCTCTATACCATCTTGAGCTCCGTTATTTGTTTTTAGAATTGCCCCGCATTTGTAAGTCTTGCGACGAGGTGGAAAGCTCATCATTTCCAATGGTCGTGACCCCATGGCAATCTGGTGAATTTCAGCAACAATGATCTTCTCATTCATTCATTGCAGTGGCGCTCCCGGGACTACCTGTCTCCTACCTAATAAGGCCCATTCAATCGTGCACTGGGATGATGCTGATCTATCATCATCTACTGGTTGATGCACACATCCGTTGGCAGGTGATAATCCGCTGACCGTTTGCGCTGGGACTACCGATCAAGCCTTACTCGACTTCCTCTCGCACAAGTGCTATGCAGTTTGTGTTTGGTCAAACAGGAGTATATGGGGTTTCTGATATATCAGAAGTCGGCAATCTCCCAACAGCAATGATATATCATGCTCTACAATTGCCGACCTGCGCTGATATATCAGCTGGAGACAATACCTGTTTTAGTAGCGCCGGTCAAACAAAAGACCAGTAGCAGGAATTGAATGCATGACCTTTCTACAACGATCCGAGAAACTACAACCTGTGCCAAAGTGCGGACAAAAGATATGCTCACCACATCAAAGATTACACATCACCTTCCCCTATATCCCTGAGCCTAGCATCCCCCGGCACCCCCAGTCGCTCGGCGCTTCGCGCCTCCCTCGCTCCGATTAACACATCACCTTCCCCTATATCCCTGAACCCTAACCGTAACCAACCCTAACCTCTAACCCCTAACCCCTAACCTCTAACCCCTAACCTCTAACCTCTAACCCCTAACCCACTAACCCCTAACCACTAAGCCTAACCGGCCCCTAAGGCGGAGGGGCCATAATAGTGGAATTCATGCCAATTTATGTGTCTGAAAGGCATGTCCTAATAGCTCAAGAATTGCTGGTCATGCTTTTCTGGCCCAGGTGGTTGTGTATCTTGTTCATGGTTTTATCATGAACACAAAAGGTTTTGGGTTCAATCCCTTTGCTTGACATTCTTTTAAGCCCACCCCTAAATAGGACATATCTACAGTGCCGTGCCCTGATATAGCATTGCTGTTGGGAGATTGCCGACCATTGATATATCAGCCCCCCAGACTGTGGTGGGTCAAAATGGCATGCAAGGTCGTGGCAAGGTACCACTGACAGATTGACCGTACCACAGTGTCTCCATGTGAGCGTGACGCACATACGGTTCCATCAGCTTCTACTTGTTGGGCGCCAATGTGTGGGATTAGATCACCTTCCCATGCCGATATTGTCCTCCGAGGGAGTCGTCAAGACCACATCATCATCATATTAAAGGCGGGTGGAGTTCTCGTTCTTCCTGTTCTTCCCCTTTCCTTTTGCCCCCCTTCACTTACTTTCGTTTGAATTATGGCTGGAGTTGACCTCCTGTGCGTGTTCGCTGCATATATCCTATCTACTCATGCTAAAGATGTTTGTACACATCAGGTTTGGCCCCATGCTCATTGGTATGTATGTGCTTGTATCTCCTGGCGGCGTCTGTCTCATTGCAAAATAGGCGTCCTGCTGAACATGGCGTTGTATGGGGTGTGTCCCGTGGCCCTCTAGCTCACGCATCGGAGCTTATTTCCTGCTCAGGTCATGGCTACACAGGTAGCTCGCTTTCCAGTCGAACTTTATGATGTGTGCGCTGATTCACTTACACAGATGTTGATATATTATCAGCGCTATGCCAAGTGCGTCGCATAAACTAGGGAAACGAGATCAGATTTATATCTTTCGAAGTGATTTCGTGTGGATTCGATATTTCGTACGGAGTCCGTTTTTACTCCTGCGCACATCCCTCGAATAAACTACAGATGCTTTATTTATTCGTCGTCGAATCCACTGTCGTTATTGTTCAGGTCGGCATCATCTTTCAACCTTTGATAATCGAAAACGGTCGGTCCGAGAGCGCACGTCATTCTCTATGTTCTAACGCCTTTCCATTGTAGGGGCACTCAAAGCGCTCGTGTTGGCCCCCAAGAGTGAGCTTTCGTGTACTTCTCTCTCATACGAGCAATGAGCTGGACCCCGGAACACAGTGCTACCTGCAGGTGTGTGCAGTATTTGTGTTCAGTAATGAATGATACGCGCCATTCCATCTCGATGTAGATTCCTTCCTCATAGTGCGTTGTCAACTACTATAATTTGTGCTCTCGAGTTCTCACAAACACACAGACAATTGTATCAGCGCCAATACAAATGTTGGCTGCCTGGAGAATCAAAGGTGAGTTAGCAAGCAAATCACACTCGACGCTAATGTCAACAAGCAGTGATCACCGAGTCATACATCATCCCAGCATTCGTCGGCCTTCTGTCCATTGCTTCCGGCAGTACGTTGCCGCGACTTGCGTGTAATGTAACTGACTCATTGGGTTGCCGCTGGGCCCCAACCAGGTAGTGGGATTGTCATGTTCATCACGGTCCTGCAAACTCCACAGTTCCGCGACTTCGATAAGTTCACAACGGTGGCGACCCTGTGGCTTGTAACCAGTGCAGCCTGCGACATCCTCATTGCGGGTGGCATAAGCTATACGTTGGTGCGTCCTGGCAGTTAGTGGTCGAGTGTTGCTTAAAATCCACCGCATTACTATTCAGCTGACTCGAAAGACCGGTGTCCGCGGGATCGATGGGCATATCGACCGAATTGTGTGTTGTGCGTCCGTTTGTCTTTTGATCTTAGACTCTGCCGCGTATCTTGTGAATAATCCCACCTCATACTGTAGTGACCGTTGAAACCGGATCGTTGACAGCCATGTTCGCTCTCGTGAATGTCATGCTCTTCCTCACCTTCCCAGTACGTTCCATTTCATTGAGAACTATCCCATGGGCTGAGCTACTCTGCAGTTCACGTCCTTGTAAGAGGATTTTACCCTTCAGCAAAGTCATCGGTGGGCCTCCGGTTTCCAGCTGACGTCCATAAACAGAAACTTTATCGTGGCGTTCCCGCTACCGAACCTCTACGCATGCTCTATCCTGGCGATGTGCGTTTATTTCACAAACAGCCCGGACCCAGACTCGCAGAAGGCCGCTAATGGTAACTTTTCAGGCTGAACTCACGCGAACCCAAGAGGGTGAAGGATGCGGAGCAAGGACCAACCGAAAGCGCGCCGCAAACGCATTTGACGACGAACCAGAACACCTATCGTCACCATCAGAAGATTCAACCGTCCATAATTTACCACACCAACGAGAAGGCAGTGGAGACGCCCACGGCGATCCCGCTCGAGGTGTGCGTTGTGCCGCTGGATTCAAGTTCCAGGAATCAATATTGAGTATACGTACTGTACCACATCCGTACTTTCGCCTACTAGATTTTGGTATACAAACCTGCACTATGCTCGTTTCCTTGGGCACACATTCATTCCACTCATGTTTATTCATCCTTACCTCTACTCATCATGGATATGTTACAACGGATTCTTTCTTACTATGTATTACTCTTGTTTACTTGTTCCGTGTTTACTTGTTCCCAGTAAGTAGTAAGATTCTTATTTTTCATCATCTGGACTCATATGCTGTGCATCTTAGCTGTACTTAAACAGTAGTACTTCACAGAATATAGTTCAGTTCTTCTGCAAACACTTCCCACTTCAGTCATAATTCAATACTAGACGCTGTGAGCGTCCCCGAGATCAACAGAGTTGGGTTTAGGACTGTTGAAGTCGCGCATGAGGGCCCCGACACGCGGGATCATTGCCACCTGCGCTTGCGCAAGGGTCTTAGACGTGGTTGGCACTCGGGTATAATAAGAACAGGAATTTTGATGTGGCTTTTTTTAGTTCTCTATCCAGTTTTTCTCGTAACACAAAGGACAGGCGCAGTCGAACAGTATCGGTGCGAGTACACGGACATAGTCCGTGTTCACCTGTGCACCCGCTCGCTGGGCTTGCTGGGGTCCGCCGTAAAAACACATGTATCCAGGCAAGAGTAATTTCCTCCCCCGTCTTTTTCTTCTTTGCCTTCGTAGCCGCAACCCTGTGCAATACAACCAGCCCTGAATTTGGTGGTGTACGAGTGGTGCATGAAATTGAGCCATCAATGGGCTGTAATACAGTAGGCACTAAAAGCAGTGGCTACTGAAAAATCTCCTGCATCCATTCAGGCAAATAGGCGAATAGCCATTCCAATTGTTCATATACACAGCACATCAGATACAGCATGGAGTACATTTGGCTGGACATCACCCTTGGTCGGAACGCAGAGATGCTGGGGGATATTATCAGCGACTGCTTAGTGAACCGAACTTGTTAGTGGGCCACTTGCATAATAGAAGGCCCTGTGGTATAGAAGCCGAGGATTTGGTGGTTGCAGGATGGAATATGACCTATCGCGACACTGTATGTCAAGTTCCGAGCCAAAGTGATGCGGCGATCAAAAGTTGTGGGCGGTTCTTGATCAAGATGCCGGTGTGTGAACATCATTTATCTCCGAACGGCCCTAGCACTCGTCTTTGGCTTGTTTCTTCACCAATTCTTCCCCGATTCACAAGTTTTTGAGCTCGTTCTCATCCCTTGATTCGAATTAATGACTTCAATTACACATGGGAAAACAATTTTCCCTCGCCTCTTGGACCCTTCAAGATCATCTCGACCTGATCCCGAGCGGCACAATCCAGCCACCTCTATAGCGATCCACCGGTATTGGCTAATGACTTGGAACTTGGTCAGTGCATTTTATACCACTAATAAATCATCCTCCAACTTTGAGTTGGCTTTTAACTGCCCGACCTTCTGTTCATGCTGGGCTACCAGTCTAAACCACCGAATTTCAGTTGCACATAAAGATAGATTTTGTCGGACGGGTTATGGGTATGTGGGGGTCGTCCTTTGCACTTAGGTATGTCTTAATACTTCCCTTAGAGCAGTTTGTGTCTTAATTTTGGGCTTCCTTACACTCTGTTCTTCAGAAGGTAGGCCATTCCCTCCGGACGGCAATCTCACTTATCATAGATGGCTGGAAAGGCAAACAGTTAGGACCCCAATACATGTCAGATTTGCAATTTGAGTGTACCCAATACTGTAGCTCTATCCACTGAATGATTTGGAATGCACTGGGGTGAATAATACGGGTGCGTACGAACGATTTGGCCGGGTGGCCCACTAAGCCGTTTATTCCCCTTTTGGGATACCGCCGGGAATAAAATTTGGCAGGGCACGAAATGCAAATGTAAATTCCCAAAAAAAATCTCAGTTCACACATAGGATGCCTACCTTCGGTGCTGAGCCCATATGCCAGTATCAGTTCGACTCTCTGTACGGGCTCGAGGACAAAAATGGTAAGGTGGCCCAGTAACCAGTTTCCGATAATATGTTCAGTGGTGCAGTGAAGCGGGGTGACGGCATGACCCACATTCTTCGTGAACACATGGCTCCGGTTGTGCACCGTCATCTTGCAGTTGTAACCGTACCTGCAATACAAATGCATTCGTGTGTCTTAAAGAATCTCACTGTGCCCACCCCTCAAATTGAAATTCCCTCTCTATCACTAATTGCGTATGAATTAGTACAAATTATCTAGCTATGTTTCAGCTCAATCCCTGCAGAACTCAGAGAGTTATGGGCAATTCTGTCGCGAGGATCAAAATCTGCCCAAAACAGTAATTTTCCGTTCGCGCCTTCGGTACTGCAAACGGCTGTAAAGGATGAGCCTCCAAGAGTGCTCGAACTGCCCAATTCTAATGTACCATTGATGCTGACTACTTCTATCAGACTCTACCACCCAACATTGATGCCCCATCCATTCTCAACATCAATGTGACACCAGTCCCCAATGGATGTTCCACACCCAACATCAATGCCCAATGCCTCGCAATTACCCCGATATTTGTCAAATTTATTTTCATGCCTAACCTACCTCTGTATAGTGGATTGATCACTACTGGTGGTCTACTCTTCTCAAATCATTTGTTACCTTACTCTCTCTCCTGGCCCTGATCATATGGCAGACATCACGAATGAAATACCTCCAGGATTTGACAAAGCAGGAACCATAGAAATTTGAGAGTGGCTGGAGCTCTGCTACGTGTTTCAAAAATGTAACAAGGGCCTATCCATCTGACTCCCTTCAGGAAGACCTTCCGGAAAGATCAAGAAATTTGGGTGCAAATTTGAGTAAATTCATGCAAGAGGTACTGAATTGGGTGGACACGACATAAAGACAGCGGCGGTGTGCCATTAATGTCGAACACCTACCGTTTTTTTTACCGAAATACTGGCACTGTTGAAAAATTATGCAGTCCCCAGCACAGGTGTCCATAGATGGCCACTGGATAAAATGAATGTGCACATGGTGGACATGCATGGCCATCGATGCTCATCGACGAAATCAATGGCCATCAATGGACATTGATGGTCATTGGGGTTTTGTCCAATAACGCCCGTCATACCCCGCCGGTGGTGCCCAGGCAGCTGGGAAGCGGGTTTGTCTACAACCAAATCGAAAATGAATCAGCAATATGAAGTGGGGAGAGACAGGGTGACGACTCACACGCGCCAGCCAAAGACGAGTATGAGGACTGTGAAGAGCGCGAAGGAGGCTAGCTGTAGGCTGAGACCGATCATCGTGATCTAAGTACACTGCTTCATCAACAATGCGCGCGAATGGATGGATAAATGGAACGCACCTTGTTCCCGATATTCGCGGTGCTCGCGTTCTTGGTCGCGGTGAGCCCGCCGCCGGACGCTTGTAGGAAGAACGTGATACCGTCGCTCCAGACGAAGAACTTCACGATGCGCGAGGGGCGGATGAGCAGGCAACTCTGTGACACCTCTTCGGGGAACGTCGATGCCAGGCGCGCGAGGAGCATGTAGTCCGTTGCGAGGAAGGCGCAGGGCTTGAAGTCGCGATGAGTATGCGGAATTGGCAAGGGAAGGATAGCATGGACGCACAGATAATAGGAACAACTGCGATTTGCATGGTGAGATTCGTTGACCAAAGGAGAAGAGCATACGAGATGCGCACCATGTCCATGATGATAGAAAGCCCGAGGGAAAACGGTGAATTCGAGAACACGATACGGAGGACGAAACCGGCGGCCATTGCTTTTAAGAATATCAACGCGAGACGCCAAGCTAAATAGTGGACACTCACCAGTCATCCCCAACGTCAATGTGAGCATGAATGGCCTGCGCTCGAGTCTGAAGTACTCTAGCCGGTTGTTAGTGCTGAGATTCCACTGCAACTCGGCTACGACTCACGTATTCAGTGGATAGCGGCCGAAAATGCATAGAACGCGAGGGCAACAATGGCGGGGAGTTTTTTCGGGGTGAAACCACCGCTGGAGGGCACGGCTGTCAGTGTGTTTGCAGCACCGCTTGGAGAGGAGCAACGCACATCGGGACGGTCCTCTGGGCGGCCAGAGCCGAGGCAAGTGCCGCGAACGAGACGAGGGAGCGAAGGAGGCGGTTAGTCATCGTGGGGGAGGAGATGAAGAGATCCGGGGTCTAAAGTTCGTGCTCGGTAATAGAGGGGGGAAAGTAGAAACCCACGAGGCATTTACTAGGCGCCTCGCTTCTTTTTCCTCGCGCATTTAGGAAGACGAGAGAGGCGACCCAAAGGCGCAGGAAGAGAGGGTTAGAGAACGCTGGTTGAAAATAGGTTGAGATCTCGTCCAACGAGCAAGTCCTGTGCAGGCAGCAGGTCAGGGTCGAAGCAGAGTCAAAACTTGCTGCACAGATATTGATAGACTGTATTATGCCAAAGTATCCCCAATGGCCGACCTTTGCGATGATCTCAAACTGACAGCAGAGGAATTGGACGCTAACCAAGGAGAGGTAGAAATTGATAAACCAATGACTTATGATCCAAACTTCAGATTACCCAGCACCATGAATGGCTTCCGGATCTTTGCTGGGGACGACTCAATGACTGAGATTGCGGCAAGACGACAACACCAATTGGAGCCGCCCCCTGATTTAATAACAGCCTTTGTACATATCAAGGTCATGCGGGCTGGTCAATATGATCCTCAAATTATCGCAAGATTCAATTTTTTTTCAGATGAGCTCAACGAGGATGCAACTGTGCACCTCACATTTGACAATCCAACCATAAAAATTAACTTTAAATCGGGAATATTGGATGCTACACTCACAGTATTGCAGAAAATCCCAAGCAATGTCCCCTCACTACCATGTTCTTCATCCAATTTCTTGCTCAAAACACTGATTAAGGAGAGAACAAAATCTGAAAACAATTCAAGCAGGCAACAAACACTTTCCCTGTCACCACAGGCATTGATTCATATCCTCGACTTGAGGTTGACACCCAAATCGATTTAATTTTCAGTTGCCCTGGTATTCTAATCTCACAAGGCTCACAGCGAATCTTTACAAAAATCATCAAGGGCAGACGCTCAGAACCGCCGAGGAAGGCAACATTCATTAATCTAGACCGCATCCGGTGCTCTGTGTATGAAGTTTCTGATTACACTCCAACAGACGAAATGAGTTGGAAATCTATACGTTCAAAAAATTTGAGACGACTCCACCGCGAATTATCCTGGAAGTCAATTCACAACATTTTCAGAGTCGGTGACTTTTGGACACATATTGACAATCTTGAAGTGATTTCAGTCTGTCCAACATGTGGTGTCCCTGAGAACCTTGAACACATTGCGATGGAATGTGATGCTTCCGGGGCAAAATTGATTTGGCGACTGACCGAGGAACTCTGGGCCATTTCTATTCTAAGTGGCCTCGCCTCAGCTGGGAGCTCCTCTTGGGGTGCAACCTTGTTAAATTTAAGCACTCAAACGGGAAAATTATCCCTGCTATGGGAAGATTATTTG
Organism: Mycena vulgaris; assembly: GCA_029204335.1. NCBI lineage: Eukaryota > Fungi > Basidiomycota > Agaricomycetes > Agaricales > Mycenaceae > Mycena > Mycena vulgaris. The sequence goes on along the minus strand of JARGYA010000106.1, from coordinate 401,641 downwards.
CCATTCTAGTATCCACAGCTTGGCACATGATCTGGAACATTCGGAATGATAAGGTTTTGAAGAACCCATACCGTAACATTACAGATGTTGAGATTCACAATAGATGGCTGAAATCTGTTAATTCCGCACTGGGACGAGATCAAATCCTCACCAACAAAATGAAATTTGGTAATCTTGCGCTAAATAAAGATCTTGTCCTAAGAACATGGAGTGGTCTTCTAATGAACGAAGACGCTCTGCCGGATGATTGGACATACACAGTGGGGGTTTTAGTGGGTATACAGCCATTGAAATTGAATGATTCAAGAAATGGGATAGGATAAATTTATTAAGGCTGGAGTCCCACACTATGGTACCTGTGTGTAATGGCATTTCATCCCTGGACAACTTCCCCGGCATTAACTAGAATTTTCCATTAGACCCAGCGGATGACTTTTGGAATGCTTCTGCAGACTGAAAGTCATTATCCCGAACACTCAAAAAAAAAGAAAAGAAAAAAACAGAGTCAAAACTTGAAACCAGTGCCAGAAGGTCGGCTTGCACTGGTTGAACATTTCAAGTTTTTCAGTGAGAATATGGGGGAAAAATTTCCTTAATTTTTCACACTTTTTTCACTGAAAAAGGAAGTTAAATTTTTAAAACATTTTTAGGACTTTTTGATTGCAATGTGAAATTTTCGAAATAAAATCGTAAAGGACTGAAAAACTGTTAAATTTTTCATCTACTTTTTCAGTGAAAAAAGCATGTAAAATAAAGGAAGTTTTTGACCAATATTTTCACTGAAAAATTCAAAATGCTCAACCAGTGTTGCGCTCGGCAACTGGGATCAAGGGCCTGCGCATTGATCCGACATCCCGATTGCACCCGGAGCTCGCTGCTTATCTCTTCAACACTTAAATGAAGAAGCAAGGTGCCATCTACTTATTTCCATTGATATTTATACACATTAATCTTCGTCGACGACGATCCCAAATTAGGCTGCCTCCCTTCCGTCTACATAGCTCGAAGCTCAGCTTCCGTGAAACATTCAGATTCAATGTAATACGGTAGAACGGGCGCGAGCTCTTGATTCGGAATATTTCGAGATTCGATCCACCTCTGTCCAAGAAAACGAGCACCAACAAGTTGCAATTTTTCCCGTGACCAGCCGCGGTCATGTTTGTTTTCGAGGTCCGTGCGCGCGTGAGGCAGCATCTAGTTGCGAGCTCCTGGCTCCGGGCCGGAGACTTGGTGACGGGGATGGCGTGCGTAGACATGAACATCTACCTTGGGACAGGGGACAGGAATTACACTGCAACTGATGACTACGTTCAATGAGTATGAGGACGTTCCTGATTGTTCCCGTAATGTCGGAATTGGGCACAATCCTGTGCCGGCGCGATCTCCGACCTTTGTCCCTCCATATAATCTCATGTCCATTGCGCATTCCACGCCCCACGCTCGCCCCGTTCCGGAAATGTTGCAAGGACTGAATGAAGGTAGGCATGCCGAGCAAAATTCTCCGACTGAGGTAAACTGAGCTAATTTGAACTGCGGTCTGTGACGACTGGATGAATTCCCAAAATTTCCCTCCCAAATTTCCCATGCTAGATGCATGGCGGTAGATGCTAGGGATGAACACCGTCCCGTTTACGGCGACGGCCGTAAATCCGCGCGCCCGAGACGGTGGCGGCCCGCCCTTTTAGCGGCCGTCTTTCTCGAGTTTATAACCTGGTGGCGGGACGGGCGGTAAAAAAGACGGCCGCAAGCGGGGCGGGATGGCATTAATTTTGGCTAGTATATAAAATGGGGCGCCGCAACTGATTCTCGTGGTACTAGGCATCAATGGTGTTATATTCAAAAGAAAAATACAAGTAGATTACATCGCAGCGAGTTCATCAATGGCCGTACGCGCTAACTTGAGATGCTGCTTGACAATCATGAGCGTAGATATGGTTTCGGCAGAGAGTCTCGAGCGGCGTAGCGATAATGTATCACGACCACTTGAGAATATGCGTTCAATAGCAACGGCAGACCCTGAAAACATCGTAATCAGCGACATATAAAAGAATCAAGAGGAAGTGAATATACCCGGTATTGCCAGAACGTCTCGCGCAAGCCGATAAAGTCGCGGGAACTGGAAGCGCCGCGCATACCACCATGTAATGGGGTCACTACAATATACCCCCGCCTCTGCGAGATGGTTGATCTCCTCAAAATCATTGAACCCGAGCTTCTTGACAAACTCTACGGGACACCTCTCGCTGGATATATATTCATCGAAGTTCATAACTCTTCGAGTCTCTACTCAGTTCAGGTCCGTCACACTTTTGGATTTCCGGCTTATATTTATGATTTTTCAGGATGTTACGGGTGGTGCGCTCCGTGCCTTGACAAAAAAGTCGGCAGAAAATGCGGCTCAAGTCGCAACGACTATGCACACAGGTTGTATGTCGATGCACGATGCGCTATGCAATTTGCATTGTGGCTGAGAAAAATGGGATGAGTTGACCGTAAATGACGACGATACTATTCCGGATTTAATAGATGAATGGGGGTACACACATACTTAGCTTCTGAATCACCTTATAGGAAGTTTCTCAAACGCGCAGACTGTTTTGGCAAATTTAATTAACCCGTCTGCGGCCGTCAGCGGCCGTCAACGGACGGGTATGGACGGCAACGTTACCGCCCGTAACCGCCCGCTTATTTTTTGAAGCTGATGCCAGGACGGCGCGGGCCGGGGTGCCGCTTACGGGCCCCGTCCCACCCGTAAAGACGGCGACGGCGTGCATCCCTAGTACTAGATGCTCGGAGCCCACCCCGAGGTAGGATTATCAAGAAAGCCTGGTATCCTTTGTATAAACTCATCTATCCCATTCGTCGACCGGTGAAGAACGGGAACGGGATCGAGTCGAATGGCTACAGGCTTCTTCTTATCTGCTACTGTCGCTGCGTTCCGGCCCCATGTAGCCAGAGGTAGCTTACCTGCGCCTACGGCGTTCTACCTGGGTCTACACGAGAGACCAGGGGTGCCTACCCGACGTTCGTCTGTATCGTCCTACGTTCCTACGTAACATAGCCTCAATTCGGTTGTCAACTATCCTTTCAACTTCTCCCGCTGCGTGGCCGGCCCAATTTAGACCAAATGATGACCTCCGAGCGATGCCGGTATGACAAAAAGGTAAATATCTGATATTCAACCTGAACATAAACCCACAACCAACCCGCAATGCACTTTTTTGAAGTAATAAATGAATTCTCTGTTGGCTATATGTGCCTACATAAGACAAGAGCAAGCTTACTCAGCCTACGTCGGCCTACCCCGCGTAGGCACGTGGAGCCATATGTCCGCCAACTGCGCCTACCTCGGGCAGGCCGAGGTAAGCCGAGGTAGTCATAGGGGTATTCCTACGGCCATGCCTACGCGTGTAAGCAGGCCCTCTGGCTACATGGGGCCGGAATGCAGTGTGTCCCAATCACGTCTGTCGACCGGGGAAGAACGGGGACGGCTCGAGCTCTAATGACTACAGGGTTCCTCCTATCTGCTACTGTCCCACTGATGCCACATTTCACAGATGGAGAATAACGAGTCTTGCGGACGTCCTCGACGTATAAAAGGTGCATATGTCGAGCCATGATTCTTCATCAGTCTCCAATATGTTCAATACTAAAGCACTCTTCACTGCTGCTCTCATCGCCGCCACGATGCTCACTACGGCTTGGGGGAAGGCTGAAGCCGTCCTCTATGCCACTAGTGATTGTACCGGTGCCCATTCCGGTACCATTGGAATGTCTACCGGTGTTTGCCACAGTAGGTTTGTTGGTATACCTCGTGGACATCTACTCACCATTTGAATAGGCACCTACACTGTCATCTCATCTCCGGGAGGCCCCTCCATTGCGGGGTATGCAAATTCGATCCATTTCTACACCAATGGAGCGATTGAGGATTATGAGTACTGTGAGTCCTAGAAGCTTACTTGAACATTACCTCACTACTTTATGCTAGATTCCGACACAAGCTGTAATGACGCGGTCGAGGCCTCAAGCGGCCCTTCTGGTTGCGTCTCTCTCGCAAGCAATGTTAAAAGCTTCAAGAAGAGGGACTGAAAGGCAAATGCGAAGAGTAGAATTTAGATTTTCCTGCCCAGAGGAATAAATAGCTGTGAAATGTGGTACACAAATTTGAGACCATTGTTAGACCGGTGAATGTTTGTATATGAGCAAGCATCGATATACAGACCAGTCGATCTGAGTGTGAAATTCCAATACGCGCGCTATTCCCAAAACGGCTATTAGATATGTGCGCGCTTGTCGTCCCTTCTCCCGGGGATCCGTACCTTGGACCGCAGAGCATTTATTGGCGACTAAGCGAGCTGCTCTAGCCTTTCCTTACTCCGACATTCGGAGTTAGCCCACAAGAATATTTCTTTGTCAGATTGCCCTTGTTTGGCACGACCGCAACACGACCGTCGGCCCGCCAAACTGTTGTTTACAAATAGCCCTTCTAGGAATCTCGCGCGTGTTCCAATAACAAGTGTAGCGCGCTTTGCGGCAGAGCCCACTAACTAGGGACTCAAAATTCCTCAATTCTAGTTCAGCATTAATAACGGGCAGGCTTGGACAAACTACCTCCTACTTGTACACTGGTGAACCTCAATGAATAGGCGCAATTCGGATTTGGATTTGGATTGAAGCAAGACTTTCCAACTGGCTTTCCAAAACGGCTTGCCCCTATATCGGAGCTTAAATTCGGCTGAGCCGGCTTGTGTGGCTTGCGCCAAATCGCTTTTTGGCGTCGCTTGGGTTGCGGGAATTAACACTGATGTTACACGGTGTACAGTATGTAGATATTGAGTGTCGTAGCATTTCCCATTTGGATGTAGGTACCGCTGTCGTCGAATACCAGGAAATCGAGCCGGTCATCCTGTTAATAGCTGCGCGCGCAAATAGGGGCCTCGCTGGAGCGGTGGAGGAGGGTCTCAGCGGCGCAGATAGACCTCCGAGACGCGGAAAGAATGCAAGCAAATTAAAGGCGGAGCATAGATTGTTTTCGTTTGATATCCACTTTTTTTGAATTTGAGGGCAGGATGAGTGAGATTAAAGGAGGCAGAGAGCGACGATGGATCAAGAGGATGTGGACGTAGATGAAGGCGGATACGGGGAAATAAAGATGTTCGCCCGATGTTTGCTGAATAATGGCACCTTTGAGAGTATCGTCAAGACTCGGTCCAGGAGGCTTCAGAAATACGGGGGCCGGAAGTTGTGGGAGTGCAGAGTATGTATGAGGCCCCTCGGATGAAGGCTCTATCTACGAACTTACGAACTGGGCGCGACCCGGGGGGGGGGGGGGTGCAAGTTCAGTGCAGCGGGCCTCGTAAGAGGCAAGACCAGGACCAGCGAAGCCGAAGTCAGAGAACCGAAGGGGAGCCAGTAACGAAGAGACCTCAACCCAGATATTCCGATGGCCGGGATAGCCCGTCGTCTTCGAGGTGCGAACGTGAAGAACGTCAGGTGCGACCAAGGTGCGACAAAGGTGGCAGAAGCGACACCGCCACCGCGTGGAATGCGATCAGCAGGCGCGTCAATGACGTCGGAGCGCGCCGCCGGGTTATTCAGGGCGCTCACTGCTCGGCGCCGTACCCCCGCGCCGAGCATCACCGTCATCCCGGGCCCTCCAACATCCCTCCCTCGTCGGAGGCTCGTCCCGTCCTTCGTGATCCTGCCCGTCCCGTCAATGCGTCACTGCGTCACTGCGTCCGCCGTCAACAGTGCCTCGAGTGGGACAGCGATACTAGTACTGCTCCGATCAGTAAGGCTCGGACTGAGACAGTGGTGCCGCATCCTCGTCCACCGCTTTTCGTTGCTCGCCCGCGCCATCCATTATCCCCTCCGCCATCGTCATCACCCATCCGCAGCATCCCTTAGACTACCTAAAAGTTCTCGCTCACTGGGCGTCGCACCCGGTACCTGCATTACGCCCGCGCGACGCTTACACTCGACGCTGCTCCGCCCAACGCTCGACTTGTTCGCTTAACGTGGTCCCACCCTGCAGCATAAACTCCCCACGCACTCGGGCCACTTCTTCTCACTCAAGGGTGCGCAATGCTAATCCCTCATGTTTATCACTACTCACTTGTACTTTTGCAGCACTCATCCTTACATCCCACCTCCGACGATCCACTGAACAAGGTAAACACGCCACCATTCCGTACTTGCGCGCAGCCGCCAGCCGCGATTCCCTGCACTCTGTGCGCGGGTCACCCTCGGCATGGTCAAGCGGCGGCGCGTAGCGTCTCCGCGAGGCTCGCGAGATGGGCACGACGCACCACGGCCCGTCCTTGTCTTTCCGCAATGCGTTCAGGAGAGACGAGTCGCGCGGGATACAGTGGTCGAAAGCACGGGCGCGCGGTCGGGGCGAGTGCAGCGGCGCGGGGAAGAGACACCCGCGGGACCAGGCGCAGGGGGAGTGCAGGCGCTGCGGTTGACCTGCCTCGCTTTGTTTTGCATGCACGCGCTAGGAGCCGCAGTGGCTTCGCAGCAAGTATGAGGAGCGCGGCACGGGCGGTGCGGGGAGGCCTAAGATGCGCGGAGTCCCCGTACTCGCGGGGATTCGGTGAGCGAGGCGCGCGCGCGTGGGGAGGCGTCGTGTCCCCGTACTCGCGGCGATACGGCAGGGGATGTCGTGGGCGAGGCGCGCGCGGATGGGGGGGTGCAGGTACGAAGGGGAGCGCGGCGCTGGAAGCCCGCGCGGGAGGCACTTAGGTCAGCGAGGCGCGCAGATGGGGATACAGGTACGAACGGGAGCGCGGGGAGACATATGCGGTGAGCGATACGAGCGCGTGTGGGACACATGTGGGCAGAGCGGGGGTGGTACGAGGATGAGGAGCGTGGCGCGGGCGGTGCGGGGAGCGCGTGCAGGGAGGCATCGCGTCCCCGTACGGGCGAGATGTTGGGCGGTGGGCGTGCGCAGATGTACTGCCCGTGGCGCTCTGCGAATCGGGCGAGGCGTCCCCGGACCCGGCAGCGCGAGCGGCGAGTCCCCTGTTCGCGGTATACGCGCTCGCGGCATTTACGCCCGGGGCCCCGCGAGCCTGCGTCGATAGCTAGTCGGTATTTACTTGCCTTATTTCCTCGTTTCTGGCTTGATTTGCGCCAACTCTAAAAAAGATCGGAAACAGCACAAAAAAGTATCAATAAATTAATCGGCATAGCGATGGAAATGCGTCATACCTTACGCTTGCAATACCCCCATTTTTTCTTCCAAAGCATGTGTCCTCTCGATGTGGCGCGCAATAAACCAGATAACAGGGCGAACACCCGATGTGGCGCATGGAAAACAGGGCGAACAATCCCGCGCGCTGGCATGGGAAATCAGAGCGCGGAGTACACAGGGGAGAGCGCCAGACGTAGTGCAAACAAAGCGTAGAGTAGCGAGGAAAGAGGAAAGAAGAGGAAACGGAAATTAGTTTCCTCGTGCTGATGGCGCTTACAAGGGCAAGCCGCAGCTGAGCCGACGTTGAAGCCGGCTCCAGCCAAAGCCGAGACGCCTATAGCCGCGTGGGAAATGGCTGGCTAGGCTTCAAGGCTTAAATGCGGCTCAGCTTGATCGGCTCGCCGAGCCGGGCCGAGCCGCGGCAACACTGATCGGCTCCCGCTGCATCCTCCTCCGAAGAGGAAACCGACCTTCGTCGGTTTGCGCTCAAGCGCAGTTCACTTGAGCAATCCGTCGACTCATTCCTCACCGCTCTGGACGCATCGCAGTTTCCGCGGTAGACTACAGCGCCCGGACGGCACACACACCGCCCTCATCCCCAGTGGAAAGTCTCTTGAAAGGAATTGAATGAAATCTAGGTATGTCCGGATTTTTGAAACGAGCCCCTGTCCCGCGCGCGTCGTCTTCGTTCCGGCTCGCTGGGCTTCAGATTTGTTCAATTTTTAAAACCAGTTTGAACAAATTTTTCTCAGTTTTGGAAGCACGTCGAGCCCAGGCGAGCTCGGGTGAACTCTGTTAAAAAATCCGGACATACCTAGATTTTGGTTCATTCCTGTTCAAGAGACATTTCACTGGGCCTCATCACTCGTCATATTGCCGCTGACGAAGGCACCGTCTACCAGGCCTTCGTTCAAGCGGACTGCATCGCCTGCACTCCCTTCGACGTCGACCGCTCTCCAAACCAGTTCGGAGCGCCCCTCGTTCCAGCGGACGACCTCGGCTTTCGGCCTGTCCACGCTGAGCACGCTGGGGCTTCCCAAGGGCTGCACACCGCGTTCATTCGCCCGCGCCTCCATCGACTCTGTCGGCTCATCCGCTTCATGCCGCTCGCGGCGCTCGTCAGTGTCGTCCACCAGATCCACCGACTCCTCCTCATCTTCAGCACCATCATCATCCCGCCGCTCTTCTGTATCCAGCGCCACCTCCACCGAGACGGACACGGAAACTACCACCCCAAAACCCGTCCACTTCCGCCCCTGCCCCGCAACTGTCTCTCCGCTGTGACTGTAAGTCCCCTTCTCTCTCTTCCGTCCCTCCTTTCCTTGTGTTAATCCACCACAGGACACATACCTCGCCTGAAAACGCTCACTCATCCCCTCGCCTATACCTGAAGACCTCCTCACCATTGCGCCCATCCCAATGATGCGCGACACGCCCCCGCGCCGCCTCCCGCCCGCCTTCACGGGGCTCGCGTCCGGAGAGAAGCGCACGCGCTGCCTGTGCCCACCGCGTGAGTGTCGGAATCCGCTTTGGCCTGACTTCGTGAGTCCATTCCTTGAGTACGTTTCTAGACCGTGACTAACGCGAAGATTAGGAGTCTACCCAGAAGCGTGATACATGAAACGATACGGTCCAGCGCGGGCGGAGACGTCAAACTGGGCGCTTCGATCTGTAATTATCCCAAATCGCGAAACATGGACACTGACATCAGCCCGCAATCGTTGTGCTTTGGATAATTCTGTAACTGGAATTCAACCAACGGTCAACCTCTTTCCTCTCCACATTTATTCCTGTAAATATATAACAAATAAATTCCGGGCTTTTTCTGGGTTGGACAGAGATTTATCTGTATGTGCCTAGTTGGAGAAGACTATAAGAGACTGGCTGACGCGCGCGGGAGATTACCGCTAACGTCTCGGGAATCCAATCCAAGCCATACATTCATCCCTCCACTGATGCCATCCACGAAGGTAAACCCGTCTAACAGCTGAGCCGTCTGGTCATCGGCTTGTTCAACAAAGATCTGGCCTACGCAGTGCGGCGCCTTCACTGTCGCCAGCCGCTCCCTTGTCTTCATCGCATACCCGAAATACACCACGGCGCACGAGACTCATTTTCAATCCGAGCAGTCGTCACCCGCAACTAACTTCCACTTCTCGCGAGGCACGTGGGCCCTTCCCTTGTCTCGGAAGGAGGCTAATCCTGAGAGTTACCTTTTTGGCTTGCAAAAGTGGCTTGCGCCCGCGCCGATTGGCTTGTTTCGGGCGTGGGCGTGGATTTTGGTGGCATCACACGCCCACGCCCGGCATTTCGGCTTGCGAGCCATTTTGTTGGCTTGGCAAGCCATTCTGCCGGCTTGGCACCAGCCAAAATCTTGGAATGGCTTGTGCTTATTCCATGCGCTGATAGGGCGTACATCCGTGCACGCCTGAAATTATCGCTTTTGAATGGTTCTGGCACCGGAGGCCCAGAACCAAGGAATACATAAGACTTAGAGGGTGTTAGTCTATTCCCGGGGCTGAACATTAGAACCGTTATTAACACTGCAAACTAGCATCTAAACCAAGGAGACTGAGGGTGTATTGGCGGGTTCTAAATGAGCCCAAGATTACAGCTCGGACTCATCCACACTAGCTAGCCATGGGACTCGTCCGGCAAGTTGTATTAATATGCAACAAGCTCGATGTCAACATGGGCGTAAGGTTAATCAAGGGGCATTGGAAGGAAAAACTCGAGATAAAAGCTATTGCTATTGGCGGACTCATTGGCGGAAGAACCTATAAAGGTGTTGTGGCGTCAGTGCCATTTGGCGTAGCCTCATCGCTCAGGCATCGTGGCGTAGTGGCGTAGCAGCCGGCCCTAAACCAATCACGTGGGGATGTGGCGCGCTCAACGTGAACCAAACATGTACAATGTTTGGTGCTCAACGGCGAAGTAGAAGGGCTCAGTCAGCCCATCAGTTGGATCAGACTACGGAGGACTGTGGACGCTCCTAACCGAGCCTACGCGAGGAGAATGTAAGCAGAGGTGGCTTAAACAGGAAGTACTGGTGATTGGCGGCACCAGCATCAAAATAATACCCGGGCAGACGCCTCTAGGTCTGCCCAACAGCCAGGATATGTCTCGCTTCGCATCAGTTCTTCGCTTGTAAAGTCGCCTATCATTCTCTTAGTTAGTTGGGATCAATCCCTCTAGTAGTATAAAAGCCGCATGTATTTTAGTAGTTAGGCAGTGAATAACTCCCCCATTTCTTGGCACATAGCTCTTAGCAGCTTATAAGGACTCCGTTCCTTATCCCGTTCGACGCACACACTCCCTTGGCGTAAGCCTGAGTTGTCCCTCCGTCCTCGGCCTCCGCCACTTCGTCCAGTCGTAGAACTATTCCTAGTCGCGCTGCTCGTACGCCACCCGGTCATACGCCCCTTTGCTCGGTCGCAGAACTATTCCTAGTCACGCTGTTCATACGCCACTTTGCCACACGCCACTTTGCTCGGACGCAGAACTATTCCTAGTCGCGCCGTTCATACGCCACTTCGCCACTTGGGGTCGAGTTCGCCAGTTCGCCCAGTAGGCCTAAACAGTCTACGCCAAAGATATACCTACCGGCGTTTACGCTAGTTAAAGTCATACACCAGTTTGTTCTCTGGAACTCTCTTAGCCAGAAAACCCAAAGAATTCACAATGTCCCAACCTATTGAGATTGACGGTCAATACGCCTGACCTACCTCCCGAACAAAATACGATAAAGCTTAGTTGGAGTTGATAGTTTTGGGGTTTGGTGTTGGTTTGAGTTAAGACTAAGGTCTCACTCAGTTAGCATTAGATTTCACGGCTGCGCTTCACTGCACCGTTTCAGTGCCTTGGATACTTTATGCTCAATCCCATTACACACAGTGCATTCTATAACTATCTTCTTCACGGGCTTGCGATGTTTTCCAACTAAGGTAGGCGCCAGTCACTCTCTACGAGCGCTCACGTGATGCGTCACGCGTGACGTGACACGGCAAAAATTTCCGCGACCAACTCAAAGTACCTCTTTTTTCGCCTAATTTCGATGTATCAGAGGTTAAAAAAAATCGGAGGGAAAATGAATAAATTTCAGGTCCGAAAAAGTGCCAGATTGATTGTTTAGGAACACTCAGCATCCAGCCACGTACATCTGTGCTGCACCGGCACACGAGGTTTCCCCTCCTGTTGGTGGTCCTGGCGCATGGTTACCCGATTTGGTTCGTGGGAAGCTTATATAAGCGGCAAATATCAGGCAAGACAAAACTCGAAAAGTGCCCATTCAATGAAACAACCATTTTCGCACTCGAAAAAAATGTCTTGAAGAAATCTCATACTGCTTCACCAAAATAACATATTTTAATTTTCTGAGACCGAGGATCTTCTCTAAGGATCCAAATGCACCGTTTCCTGGCTTTACTTTGTGTCCCAATGTTTTGTGGCCGGAGCCTTACCGATGTCACGCTTTGATCACGTGAGCGCTCGTAGAGAGTGACTGGCGCCTACCTTATTTCCTTCACTGATGGGACAGTCACTCATCGCCGCTAGGACGACCCCGACCAACTCTTTCAATTCAACACAGAAGTACGGGCTTGTCGCGCTCAGTGTACTCCTCTTGGAGTTCTGCGTTTTATGTCATTTGGAATTTGAGTACAAATCAATATTCTCCGCCTTTTGGGACCATTCTTCATGCTTGAAAATGCAATTTATTGAAACAAGCCACAACGCACCACGCCATACCCTCAATGACTGTACCGACACTGACCAACAGATGGTTAATTCACTCCTGCTACAGTTAGACAACAACCATGGTACCTAGAGCGAGGGTAGGGAGGTTGAACAAAGGGGAATATTGCGGTACTACTTCGGTTTCTGAAGTCAGACCAATAGATTATGCTTCTAGGTATTCATCCACATACAAGTAATACAAAATGTGCCCCCAAATCCAAAGAAATTCATCGGATCTGCACCGAAGTCACACGGTTTCTGGCCCACTTAATAGTTCCTGGACACCAGACCGACTTCGGCCACATCTCTTCACATAAACAGATTCTTATATTCTACCACACACAATACAATCACCACAGATCATAATATCGCGCTTGCCGACCCGTTGGTTGACTCGGTTCAACGTCTAAGTATCAAGCAGATCAAACAAAATGTTGAATAGGTTAAACCTGTTGATATAAATGGCTTGAATAGACTTTGTACATTGGTTTATGGTTATATGAGGGGAAGAAACCACGAGGGAGGTGTCCCTGCTCGTCGTGGATGAAATGGCGAGCACAAGCCATTTTGTCTGATGCCATCAAATTGGGCGTGGGGACGGCTTGTGTCGAGAATTATGCAAATTTGCACAGTTAGAAGGTCAGCTCCACACCATTCACATCTTATCCATCCTCTCCTAGCATTGTAGCATGGATTCATCTTGAATTAGCCTTAGGTTGGACGGAGTTGAACATGTCACATGCCATCACAAGCCATTCTGGCGTATGGTTGGCGTGAGCTTACTTTTTTCAACTAAACCTTTGCAAATCTTTATTTCGACACTTACAGTGGCATATTAACTCAATGAACTCATTTTAATTCTTAATTAAATTGCTTTTCGAGCCCTGATTGCTATAGGTAAAATGGCGTGCGCAAGCCATTTTGTCTGATGCCATCAAACAGGGTGTGGCCACGGCTTGCACTGAAAAGTATTGAAATTAAAACGATAAAAGGTCAGCACCATGCCAGTTATACTTCACTCGCCCTCTTCTAGCATCCTACAGCGAGTTCTTTGTGAATCAACGTCAGGCTGGGCGGGATTGAGCCCAAGTTGAACATTACATAAGTCATCACAAGCCATTTTGTCTGATGCCATCAAACGCGGCGGGGATGGTGGCTTGCAACAGGAATTCTGGAAGGCATCGTTGAATTGGGCTCAGATACTTCTAACATGCCTCTAAGAACCTTCTATTATACTGGATATTCCTACTGGCACGTGCTTTGGATGAAAATTGGCTTCAACTTGACAGAGTTGAATATCATTGGTCATTCGGGCGGAATGGCTGGCTTTCTGCATGAGTAAATATTGAATAATGGTCTATTTCTCTACAGCACTGGTTGTGTATGATCTTATATGCATTAATTTTGACTTGGTCACTGCCTAGTCTCTCGGAGACAGTACAAACATAGGAAGCTCGTACCTCAATTGTTTGCCATTGCCATTGTCTGATGACCTCGAAGTTGAAAATTCCGTGTTGAATTTATTCTCACATTCAGACTTGACCATATCAGTCACTAGAAGTCGAGGACACAATTTTAGTTCGGGTCAACAATGTGGACATCTTTGGGATATCCCAATGTAGCCACAGGTCGAGGATAGAGGGCGAGAAACTTTCACCAAATGAGAAAACACATGGTGAAAAAGCACGAAACCACAGTTGATGGAGAGAGGATGGGGTTAACGTCGTCGCATGCACATTGTCGGATAATTTTGCATGTATCCTCAAACATTCCATTCGCCTCTCCGGTATCCAGCGCAGTTTAATATTTTACCAGGCAGAAGGAAATGCAGGATATTGGTGGATAAGTGATCCAGACTTCGACGAGGCAGTTCGGTTGGGGTCCGGTACACCAAATAGTCAACGGTACGACAGTGATGTGATCAATGACGGCGACGGAGTTGATCAGGATATTGCGGACACAGTGGTGAAGATGGGAGAGGCGGATAGTGAACAACGAAATGGCTTGGTTGGGAACTGGTGTAACATTTCAACAACCACGAGATCGCTGGTTCAAAACTCGCCGGCGCGATCAATGACGGCGGCGAGGTGAATCTGGGTGTTGTGGAGACAACAATAAAGAAGTGGGACGCTCGCAGTGCATCAATATTGAGAAATGGACAAAATAATTACAGTGGGAAAGTATAGTGTAGCCGAGCACAAGCCACGCCACGCCGCAAGCCACGCCCGCCCGCCCAAGCCCAGCCAATTTAAACTCCGCTAAGCAACGCAAGCCATTTTGGCACGCCACTCGGCTAACTCTGGGCTAATGCTCCATTCAATTTCAAGTTAGAATTTAGTAAAACACCGGAGTTATCGCCGAGGCGAGTATCTGCCTGCTGGGGCCGCGATCCCGTTCGGCAGCTATTCCGACACCTCCGTAATACACGACAGCAGCATGGGATTTTCTTCGCTCGCCTGTCAGGTGGCGCTCCGTTTGGAAATTAGCCTCCATTTCTCAAGAGAATCATCGTCGAATAAATAAATCCTAGGTGACACTTACACGGGGCCTACGTCGTATGCGCAAATTTAAACGTCGTGAATAGCCTCAAACTTGGTCCCGCTGTGGTCGGAGCGAGAGACATTGGATAAAACGATCGTACTCGGCTGCTCGGATGTCGAATTTCCATTTCCACGGAAGGCAATCATTGTGGATCCACCCTGCCACGTTGTATCGGGACGTGACAGACCAAACGCCACTCGCGCTACCAGCAACGTTGGGGCCATTCCCTGTGCAACTTCAGGATGAGGAAGGGCGGTTCTAGTTAAACAGCCAACCGTTAGCTGTGCCACCAGTGCTTGAGGATACGCCACGTTGGCTAAACCCTGGACCGACAGTGGGATGTACACGACCAAGGCCACAAGGTACAAGGTCCGCAGATTCCACCACCATTTCTATGACACGGCCATACCCCATTGATTTCTGGCTCATCTTGTAGATCCGAAAGATAATCAGGAAAGTTGCCGAGGTCGTCGTGGCCAGGATCAGGCCGAAGTACGCGTTTCCGAAATTGATATATGTTGCCGGGCTAGAAAGTGGATCATGCACAAAGGCTACTTGTGCCGCAATGCCTCGGAATCCCAGCCCTAATGAAATTAATTGGTCAAAGGCATATTTCAGGAGTCATGATACCCACCTGCGCCAACCAAAGTGCAGGTAAGAGGCAGAGTGATTATTTTCCAATTACGATTCCACATTGTCCAGCACCTCCAGATCTGTGTGTTCGTGTAAAGAGCGAGGTCAGGGACGAACCATAATTTCGATCTTACCAGAACAAAATCCGCAATCATTGTGTTTATCGTGAGGGCTATGGCCCCAAGCAGCGACCGGGGCAACGAGGGTTGTGCGATATAGGCGATAGAAGACTCGATGGTATCGCCGTGTTCAACGAAGGCAAACTGTACAAGTACGGCCCCATTGATAGCATGGATACTTGAGAGGATGTACATCGACGTGAGCGCCAAGAATATTCCCCAATTAAAACTGCGTGTTCCCCGTTTGAAGGCTACCCGATTATATTAGTCTGGGGTCGATTCTGCTGGAGGAGGGCCACGGCGTACTCAAAGCATAGAGCGTCATGATGTATAGGCCACTGTAAAGCCCTGGATGACCAACAATGAGTTTGGCAGAGGAAAAGAGACAGGGTCTCACCATTGAAGACTAGTTCCAGGTATGCTGCTGGAATGAGAGCGGCACGCAGCGGACGAAAGGCGTCGATCAGGGCGGAGTCGGAGGACATCGAAGGATGTTGGTCATTCTGTGGGCAGCATGGTAGCTTTATATTATTTGCGTGCCCGCGCTGGGAATACATACCACGACAGAGAGATAGTTACGGCGAAGAAAAGAAAGACATCTCGATCTAGAAGACTATTTTTTACCAATACACGCGGCTGCCACGGAGCCTTCAGCGCCATGACAGGACTATCGAAGCCAAAAAACCAAACAACAGCCTAATAGCTTTGGGTTTGGCAGATACCGCGAAATGATGAGTCGGACCGACATTTTGCCGTGGCAGTGAGTTTCTAACTTCCAGTGGATCTCTTCCACCAACTGGTATGCTGCCGCTTTGAATCCTATCATGTTTAGATAGCAATGCTCGGAATCGATCAGTCAATGAATTCAGGACGGATAGACAGGTGATAAATTAACGACGTTCCGGCCAGCAATGGCAATCAGCTACAGTAGATAGGCCGTCTTTACTCACTCGATTCGGACGTTGATTCCCATCTCGAGAGTCAGCTCAAAAGTCACTCCAGAATCGGTCAGAATCGGTGTTCCTCCTCTATAAAGAAGTCGCGCGGTGTCTTCAACAGCAATGAGCTCTAAAGTACCATCGATGCACAGCTGGATGATGTGTTTGAGAGATCTGGAGTGATCAAAGGCGGAAGAATCACAAGGTCGTGCGCAATCTTTCGAGTTGACATCTGTCACCGCTGGCGCTGTTGTCGGATGTTCGGGAGGAGGTGGGATAAGCCGAATTGAAAGCGGCAGGGTGCGGTGCCATTCCAGGGGGATTATTCGACTTTCAATTACGATTCTGGCTCCGATAGGGTGTGCACAAGATTAAAGGAACCATGTGCGCCAAACACCCCACTTACCTCTCAGATATGGTCTACTACTACCAGTCACTCGACCGGGCTTCGGAGAAATCTGGCCTGCACTCGTCCAGGCGCCTGCAAGTTCTTTGTACCTTGTTGGCCATCCTGAACCTGTCATTGCTATTGCTGGTAATCGTGCACCTGGGCGGTGAAAGCCCTACACATGAGCCGTACATATACTGTGAGCTGCCATTTCATCATCGAACGCGCTCAACTCACCCAAAAGCGCAACCAAAGCTCCTGCAGAGGATTTTGTCTCACATAAACTTGTCAAGTTCACCCGAGGTCTTTCGGGCGATGTGCCGATATACGAACGCCGCCGATCGCCCGCCGTCGATGCAGCCTGGGAGGCACTCTATTCCGGTGAGCTCGAGAACAAAACGCATTCACTTAGATCGCTCACCAACCTGCAGTCGCTCAAATCAAGATGCCGAGGTCCGAGGCCGTGAAGATGCCCAACAGAACATGGTCCCTGGTCCCTTACCCGGGTTATTACACCTTTTCACTCGATGTGTTTCATCAGCTCCATTGCCTGGTTCGTACCCATTGTCTTAAAAGGTGGAAATGGCTCACTCCGTACGGTAGGATACTCTGCGCAAAGAACTCCACCCAGGCAAAAACTACACCCGAGCGCCTGCCTTCCATATTCGGCATTGTATTGGCGCCATTAGACAAGCATTGATGTGCTCGGTGGATGTCACTAGTGTCGTGTGGCAGTGGTCGGACGATCTGAAGTCGGTGGAACAGAGAGACGACGTTGTGCATGTCTGTCGCGATTACGACCGGATCCGTGACTGGGCGAGCCAACGTACCTATCCACCCGAGGACTTTGATGAGACTCTCTACGTTGTGGATGACTGGGACCTGGATAACGAGAATGGCAGGAATTAGTTTGCACAGTTGGCGCTGGGATCGGGGTTATCTCGAGAGGGTCGTAGGAGGATCGGGTCCGGGATCATGTACATCCGTATTATTTCCTTGATATGATTTATCAGTGGCAGTAAGCAGACTGGGTAAGAAGGGGCCTCCGTGACCAGGAAATGCGTAACGTGAGTACCCAGAGAGACAAGCAGAGGAGTGAGAGCCGAGACCAAGAATAGTTCCGGTTCATGTCCAGCTCGAGCTCAAAGAGTCCAGTTGCCAATGCTATGTAGGGCACAAGCGCTCGAAGAATTACAAGGATGACGGATGCGGCGCGAAAGGCAAGCCTGTGCCTGAGCAGCTCGGGAACGAATGATCCGAATGATCCGATCAACCTCCCTTCGCTCGCTCGCCACCACCAGTTTTCATCTTGCGTGGAAATGGACTTCCAGCTAGCAACCAAACGGTGCTCCTAGAGGAAACACAGGCGCCCTCAGAAACGTGTCTACGCAGCATTCACCCCTGGACGCCCTAAGCTCTGTGACTCTGGTCCTCTGAAGTCCGACTCGGACTCGGACCGGATTCCCGCGTTGTATGCTGTATCAACTACAATGGTCTTAAACAATGGTTTTACGCTCGAGTACGACCTGTTCTAGATCTGTGTCCGAACTCGCCCCGGAATCCAAACCTCACATCCCATCTCGCTCGCAAGAAGCCCCGCAAATAGTATCAGCTTGCCCCGAAGCAGATCTAGCCTCCTCAGTCTTCCATGATACGCTAACCCTCCAGCCACTGCAGGGTTATCCGGAAT
This sequence comes from Mycena vulgaris, assembly GCA_029204335.1. NCBI lineage: Eukaryota > Fungi > Basidiomycota > Agaricomycetes > Agaricales > Mycenaceae > Mycena > Mycena vulgaris. The sequence goes on along the minus strand of JARGYA010000106.1, from coordinate 383,400 downwards.
CCCGGCTGGCACGTCTCGGCCAGGCTTGTTCTACCCGCACTCCGGGACACCATGGCTGCAATCAAGATCGTTCTGATCTTCTCGCCTCGCGTTCGAACGGCCGAGAACAACGGATGGACAGGCGGTGATGCTTGTCAACTCGAAAGAGAGTGCACGGCCCTTGCAAGTGATTCTTCTGCCTTTCCACCCCTCCAGGTCTTTGAAAAAAAACAGGACTCGCTTTCAGGGCAAATACGAGCGACATCGAATCGGATTCACAATTGGGGTCGCAACTGTGGCCGAATCCCGACTCAGCATCCAACTGTACATTATGGTATTTGGCTGTTGTCTTTTTTTTGAACAAGCAATGATCCTTCATGCCATACAAACTGTCCGTCTGTCAGATTCTCAGATACGGTTTCTGGTTCTGATTCATTCCAGATACCAGGCATAGTGAACAAGGGAATCCAGCACAGTTCGTGATCTTGATTCATTCGTCATTTTCAGCATCTTGGCACGCAGTTTCGAGACGATCGGTCCTGTCTCTTTTCAGCCTGATACGACGGCTGAATAAGTCCGGCCGGCGAACGTGGAGTGGCGAGCCGATAGGTCCAACCCCTAAACGCCAATATCCTTCATAGGACCTTGCGAAACGAGTTTCTGATCTGATTCTTCCCACAGCTGTTCGTTTCAGGACATATGGACAGAAGAATCCTCCCTAGAGTCATCTATCTAACAGCCCTGATGTTTGCTTGCATGCATGCCAGGGGAATTCATTCTAGAAAGACCTCCCGATTCGTCGTGAATGATTCCAGACCCTAACAATAGAATGCATGCAGGTGGTTTAAAAGCGGCCGACAATTTCGATTATGAACACCTCTTCAGGCCTTCACTCAAACCTTTCAAGGATGCATTCTGCCGCAAAGAATTATCTACGCATCATCGTCTCCATTGCAGCCTTGGCGAAGGCCATTGTCGGTTAGTGTAACTGTGACAATACTACCTTTTTTGACCTCCTGGATAGTCTATGGAACCCCAATCGGTCAGGGTATTTCCGTGAAAACTGGCCCATCCTAACATCCTACTAGCAAACCCCGCCCCTGCTATCGAAGAGTATGACTCCCTTGTACATTGCCTCCGCCTGCTAACGGGATGGTATTAGGGTGACGGCACGAGAGCAGCTTTTCGGGTGGCCAGGCCGGGTGGCCGGAGAGTATGACTCCCTTGTACATTGTCTCCGCCTGCTAACGGCATGATAGTAGGGTGAAGGCACGGATTTTCGGGTGGACAGGCCAGTGGGCCGGAGAGTATGACTCCCTTCGACTGCCAACCATTGGTGTCCTTCATACTCATCATGTATCATGATAGTGATGAAGAATCCGAGGACATCGAATGAGAAGCAATCTCGAAATAGGTAGCACTTGGTGTCTACTTTATGTTCCCACACTGATTCACAATTTTCAGGGATGAAGACGTCAACTAGGATGTGGGCGGTGACCAGGCAGAAGTTTTATTCGGATTATGTTGTATGGATTCAAACCTACATTTCACGGCCGTACTTTTGAAATTTGGCTGAACTTCGAGTTTCCACCGTGTCACTGTGCCTGGTAATGGTCCCATGCTTCTCGAGGTCGAAGAAAGTTACACATATCAGTGTATGAACGTAAAACACCGAAATAAGTCGCTGTCAGAATCATCAATCATGGCCACTTCTATTTCCGGATCGAGGCAATGGTTTTTTTTAAACAATGATATTCTTACCATCACAGGCTGCGGTGGCTTCGGATAACGGCGGCGGCGCCCAAAGGTGATTCCGCCACGGTTTTCAGTGTCCATTGGTATCAGCCGCTCTACCCCGAGCTGCGCGCCCACTGTCAGAAGCACTGCTCACGGGTACTTACTTATCTCCCAGTTGGAAAGTAAATTTATACCCGCGTCATTCTCGTCCGATCCCGACCTGCGCTCAGGCTTCAAGATGCTTGATCCTGCTGATTTATTTTGAGATCCACAACTATCATCCGAACTGTATTTTCTTGCAGCTACGAACTTGGCCACTGGTCCGAATTAGGCAGGTCCCGGCCGGGGCCTCTGGCCGCGGAAACCAGGGTTTCTGGGTAGAAACTATTTTTAGATGGGGGGTTTCTCAATAGAATTATCCCCCAGCAACGACAAAAAAAGTCAAATGAAGCGGGAAACTCCGGCCGCTCAACCGTGCACTAATCAGTGGAGTTTGAAAGCTTCAGACAGACCGAGTGCTTAATTTTATAAAGAGGGTGACACGCGGCTGCCACGGAGCCTTCAGCGCCATGACAGGACTATCGAAGGCAAAAAAAAACCAAACAACAGACTAATATTGGGTTTGGCAGGTACCGCGACATGATGAGATCGGGGAGTCGGAAGGGACATTTTGCCATGGCAGTGAGTTTCTAACTTCCAGTGGATCTCTTCCACCAACTGGTATGCTGCCGCTTTGAATCCTATCATGGTTAGATGGCAATGCTCGGAGTCGATCAGTCCGTGAATTCAGGGCAGATAGACAGGTCTGTGGTGCGTAAATTAACGACGTTCCGGCCAGTAGCAGTGGCAATCATTTACAGTCTTGAGTAAAGGCGGCCTATCTACTGTGTTCTCCATGTCCGCGGCATCGATGAAACATCAACATGAACTGTTGTCATAATTGTGGATAGCCCGGAGCCTTTCGCTGGGACAGAGAGATGTTCAGAATGGCCTTATCTACGCGGTGCAAGAGCTCCTACGTGTGGGCTGATGGACACTGAATACCGTCGGGGAATCGCCTTTGGGTGGGACCTTATCCGAAGACACCGTATTGATATGGAGAATGGGGTTTCGGAGGAGAAAAAAATTACTTTCCAACTGGGAGATAAGTAAATACCCGTGAGCAGTGCTTCTGACAGTGGGCGCGCAGCTCGGGGTAGAGCGGCTGATGCCAGTGGACACTGAAAACCGTGGCGGAATCACCTTTGGGCGCCGCCGCCGTTATCCGAAGCCACCGCAGCCTGTGATGGTAAGAATATCATTGTTTAAAAAAAACCATTGCCTCGATCCGGAAATAGAAGTGGCCATGATTGATGATTCTGACAGCGACTTATTTCGGTGTTTTACGTTCATACACTGATATGTGTAACTTTCTTCGACCTCGAGAAGCATGGGACCATTACCAGGCACAGTGACACGGTGGAAACTCGAAGTTCAGCCAAATTTCAAAAGTACGGCCGTGAAATGTAGGTTTGAATCCATACAACATAATCCGAATAAAACTTCTGCCTGGTCACCGCCCACATCCTAGTTGACGTCTTCATCCCTGAAAATTGTGAATCAGTGTGGGAACATAAAGTAGACACCAAGTGCTACCTATTTCGAGATTGCTTCTCATTCGATGTCCTCGGATTCTTCATCACTATCATGATACATGATGAGTATGAAGGACACCAATGGTTGGCAGTCGAAGGGAGTCATACTCTCCGGCCCACTGGCCTGTCCACCCGAAAATCCGTGCCTTCACCCTACTATCATGCCGTTAGCAGGCGGAGACAATGTACAAGGGAGTCATACTCTCCGGCCACCCGGCCTGGCCACCCGAAAAGCTGCTCTCGTGCCGTCACCCTAATACCATCCCGTTAGCAGGCGGAGGCAATGTACAAGGGAGTCATACTCTTCGATAGCAGGGGCGGGGTTTGCTAGTAGGATGTTAGGATGGCCCAGTTTTCACGGAAATACCCTGACCGATTGGGGTTCCATAGACTATCCAGGAGGTCAAAAAAGGTAGTATTGTCACAGTTACACTAACCGACAATGGCCTTCGCCAAGGCTGCAATGGAGACGATGATGCGTAGATAATTCTTTGCGGCAAAATGCATCCTTGAAAGGTTTGAGTGAAGGCCTGAAGAGGTGTTCATAATCGAAATTGTCGGCCGCTGTTAAATCACCTGCATCCATTCTATTGTTACGGTCTGGAATCATTCACGACGAATCGGGAGGTCTTTCTAGAATGAATCCCCTGGCATGCATGCAAGCAAACATCATGGCTGTTAGATAGATGACTCTAGGGAGGATTCTTCTGTCCATATGTCCTGAAACGGACAGCTGTGGGAAGAATCAGATCAGAAACTCGTTTCGCAAGGTCCTATAAAGGATATTTGGCGTTTAGGGGTTGGACCTATCGGCTCGCCGCTCCACGTTCGCCGGCCGGAATTATTCAGCCGTCGTATCGGGCTGAAACGAGCCAGGACCGATCGTCTCGAAACTGCGTGCCAAGATACTGAAAATGACGAATGAATCAAGATCGCGAACTGTGCTGGATTCCCTTGTCCAGTATGCCTGGTACCTGGAATGAATCAGAACCAGAAACCGTATCTGAGAATCTGACAGACGGCCAACAGCCAAATACCATAATGTACAGTTGGATGCTGAGTCGGGATTCGGCCACAGTTGCGACCCCAATTGTGAATCCGATTCGATGTCGCTCGTATTTGCCCTGAAATTCCTGTTTTTTCAGAGAACTGGAGGGGTGGAAAGGCAGAAGAATCACTTTCAAGGACCGTGCAATCTCTTTCGAGTTGACAAGCATCACCGCCTGTCCATCCGTTGTTCTCGGCCGTTCGAACGCGAGGCGAGAAGATCAGAAGGATCTTGATTGCAGTCATGGTGTCCCGGAGTGGGGGTAGAACAAGCCTGGCCGAGATGTACCGGCCGGGATTCCGTATAACCCTCTAGTGGCTGGAGGGTTAGCGTATCACGGAAGACTGAGGAGGCTAAATCTGCTTCGGGGCAAGCCGATACTATTTGCGGGGCTTCTTGCGAGCGAGATGGGATGTGACGTTTAGGTTCTCGAGGTCGTTTTTCGGACACAGATCTAGAAAAGGTCGTACTCGAGCGTAAAACCATTCTTTCAAACCATTGTAATTAATACAGCATACTACGCGGGAATCCGGTCCGAGGCGGACTCCAGAGGACCAGAGTCACAGAGCTTGGGGCGTCCAGGGGTGAATGCCGCGTAGACACGTTTCTAGGGGCGCCTGTGTTTCCTCTTGGAGCACCGTTTGGTTGCTAGTTGGGAGGTCCATTGCCGACGCAAGATGAAAACTAGTGGTGGCGAGCGGACGAAGGGAGGTTGATCGGATCATTCGGATCATCGTTCCTGAGCTGCTCAGGTGAAACCGAAGCGCGCCTTCTTTTTCGGCCGCCGACCTGTGCTCGCACTCGCCGTTTTGTGAACGACGGGTTTGGGCAATATACCAGACATAGGGAGTTCAAGTGAACCAACAGGCACAGGCTTGCTTCGTCTCGCGCCGCATCCGTCATCCTTGTAATTCTTCGAGCGCTTGTGCCCTACATAGCATTGGCAACTGGACTCTTTGAGCTCGAGCCGGACATGAACTGGAACTATTCTTTGTCTCGGCTATCGCTCTTCTGCTTGTCTCTCTGTGGTACTCACGTTTCATCCCACCTCCGACGACCCGCTGAACGAAGTGAGCACGTCACCATTCCGTCCTCGCGCGCAGCCGCCAGCCGCCAATCCCTACACTCTGTGCGCGGGCCGTCCTCGGCGTGGTCAAGCGGCGGCGCGTGGTGTCTCCGCGAGGCTCACGAGATGGGCACGACGCACCACTGCCCGTCCTTGTCTTTCCGGGTTACATTCAGGCGGGGCGAGTCGCGCGGGATACAGTGCTTGGAGTCACGGGCGCGCGGTCGGGGCGAGTGCAGCGCGCGGGGACGGGACACCCGCGGAACCAGGCGCGGGGGGAGTGCGGGGCGCTGCGGTGGACTTGCCTCATTGTGCTTTGCGTGCACGCGCTAGGAGCCGCAGTGGCTTCGCGGTATGTACGAGGAGCAGCGCGGCGCGGGCGGTGGCGCGTGGGGGAGCATCCTGTCCCGTACTCGTGGCGATGCGGCGGGGGATGTCGTGGGTGAGGCGTGCGCGGATGGGGGGGTGCAGGGATGAATAGGAGCGCGCGCGGGGAGGCACTTCGATCAGCGAGCCGCGCAGGGCGGGGGGGGTGGTGCGAGGATGAGGAACGTGGCGCGGGCGGTGCGGGGAGCGCGCGCAGGGAGGCATCGTGTCCCCGTACGCGCGAGATGTTGGGCGGTGGGCGTGCGCAGATATACTGCCCGTGGCGCTCTGCGAATAGGGCGAGGCGTCCCCGGACGCGGCAGCGGCAGCGGCGAGTCCCCTGCTCGCGGCATACGCGCTCGCAGCATTCGCGCCCGGGGCCCCGCGAGCCTGCCTCGATAGCTAGTCGGTATTTAGTTGCCTTATTTCCTCAATAGATTTCGTTTCTGGCTTGATTTGCGCGAACGATGTAGCTAGCACCGCGCCGCGGGATAGCGAGTGGAGCTGGCTCACTAATGGTGATTGCACGTTGATGTTTCCGCAGCTGGAGGTGTCCTTTGAAGCCGGCGCGAGTCGGGACGAGAATCTGACTCGAGCGCAGAGTTGTAATTAGTATGTGTCGTGGAACTGGAATTCAACTTGAAGAACTGATCTTTGCTTTGATCTCGACTCCTCGGATCTTGGATCGGAGCCACCGCCCAGCTTACCTTGAAGTCAAGTTAGTGCGCAGAACCTTGCCTCCCAATTGAACAAGAAAGCCGTTGGGGATGGGATCGGATTGAACACACACAAGTGCTGAAAAATCAAGGTATAGGTCAGCGCTGATTGAAAACATGAGAAGGGGGATGGATGGATGTGTGAATGTATGGGAGGCTCGGCCTCGATGCTTCGACGCGAGGGTATGCTAATGTAGATGAGCTTGAGCTCAAGTCACAGTTCAACGCTCCACGAAGCCGCTGGCGAGTCTGGAACAGAGTCAGTATTGATTGCCAAGGCCTTGAGGTCTGCCCATATACCATCGATTGAGGAAACAGACCCAGTATAGAATTAGAACTTGCTTGTCTTGAGAGAAGCCAAGCTCTTGCAGGGCGGGAGCTGGAAGAGTGGGAGCGGCAGCGATCAAGGGACGAGAGCTCGCAGATTGCAGCCAGGACGGCGGGATTCAAAGCAACGCATGGAGAAGCGCGAGATGGAAAAGAGAATAAAAATCTCAAGGTCATATTTTCGGCGTTTGGAGTGTGCGGATGAGGCGGTGACTCGGATGGGGATGGTGACGGCGTGCGACATCGGGAGGCGAGACGTCTGGAATTTGAAGGTCATATGTTCGGGATCTGGAGCGTGCGCGTTAAAAGGTGAGTCAGATGGGAATGGTGACGGTCTTGACCCTGAGGGCGAGCTTTTTCGGGGAGTGAGAGCGGAGTTGATCGTGAGCGGGATTTACAGATCATCAACGGAGCCAGGTCGGTATGGAGGTCAAAGACGTACTGATAGCGAGTAACAGCCAGCGCGAAGGTGGTGATTCGGAAGGCCATAGTTTCGGAGTACATTAAGCGTGACGAGTCGAACGACCGTGGTGAGGGCGGGTTGAAGGGTGGGCGATCCGGGTGGCGTGGAGCGGCGGCAATGGAGGTGTTTCGCAGCGAACTTCTAAAATAGATCATCAAAGCTGAGATGATGTTGACGGTTTACGACGTACGGAGCTGGAGCGGCGCGAGCGCAGCGCACCAGGCGGCGATCACGGACGTTGGTTGCAGCGAAGATGGGGATGGCGTGGTGCTGTATCCTAGTATGTCCTGGTCGGTGGTAGAGTCGATGAAGAACGGAGGGAGGGAAGCTGGGAGAGGGGGGGGGGGCGGAATGAAGGAAAAGCAGCCCCTGCGCTTGCTGGCGTGGCCAGAGGGTCGCGCGAGGGTATATAGAAGCTGTAAAAATGAACTAGAAGCCCGGGACCATGCCAAAGGGAGTGTATACTTCCGCTGACAGCGGACGGACCTGGTGCGGTGAATCCCCCGTGAAATGAAATTCTCAATTGAACGCCCCAACGCGGAATTCGCGAAGGGCGCGTGGCCTGGCGCGGAGAGGAGTCGTACAATATTTGGATGGCTCTGCGGCCCAAATGGGGTTTGCGTTTCAAGGAGGTTGGGCGCGAAATGGGGGCGTGGTGTTTATTCGCGATTTGGACGAAACTGAACCATCCTCGAAATTAAGCATTCCGCACGCGTAACACGAGATTTGCGAGGAATAAAAGACATATGGGGAGCTTTAAATGGTATCGGGGGGCATAGCACACCTGCATGGGGCAAGGCCATGCATAGGTATGCGGGATTGCGTCTGGGGGGAAAGCGTTAATTCCGCTTAAGCGCGGCGAGTCGACCACGCACCGCACTGGGAAGCGAAACCCCCGATCAAAAAGAAGCTCCCATGAAGACGCCAGGTACATGTGTCACCCTTCCTCCTGCACGAAACGTCCATATCTCCGCGCCCCACCTAAATTTGATTCCGCGCTGTTCTGGGGTGTTCGGATAGCGCGCGGACTTGAAAGGAGCACCCCAGATGAGATTTTGAGAGATTTCGTTCGTAATTTGGGTGGTCGCTGCCCTGAGGGCATCGCTAGTGCGCAGAAGCCCAGTTTTTCAGGCTGGTGCCATCGGGGTCATTGACGGTGCGGGAGGCGGGGAAAGAGGGCCAGATGTGTAGAGGGGATGGCCTGAGATGAATTACGTGAGAGGTTGCGCTGCAGCAGCGCCGCATCGCAGGGACCGAAAAAAACGACATGGCGGTTGTCTGCAGGAGGCGCCTTCCGCATTGGAATTTTGAAGTTCTGGCGCCGAATTCGGCCGAGCAGGAGTCGTCGGCCCGGACACGTGATCACTAGCCTCTCTTCCACGACGCGCTCATCTCGCGACATCCGGCGCGCGATTTGGCGCATCTCCGCCGCTTTTTCCGCGCCAAAGGCCACCTGAAACTCCCCGTTGTGCTTCTCCGGCTTCTATCAAGGCAATCTGCTGGATTTCTGACCCTGTGTGCAAGTCTTGTCCGGACGCAAGCCTCGCGAGATATTACTTCAGTCCAAGTCCAATCCTTCGGGAAAAGATCGTTCTCTTCTTAGCCGTGGTTCTCGGTGACCCCGAACCACGCTGTATCTCCACGTCTTCCCAATCGGACGCGGACACCTTCCCTTCTTCTGACAAGGACACTGTATTGGGTTTGCTTCGACGTTTCAAGGCGGTTCGTTCGCCAAATTTGCCTAAACTATGCCTAGACTGCTTTCTATTTTGTACTGCCCTGGTTCGGCTCAGCCTGCAATTGCGCACCTCCCAGTGGGAATCCTTCTCCTTTCACAGGTGAGACCAAGATGGGACTCCCTTCCGCGGCGATCTGACCTATTACGTGCGCGTTTTAAGGTGGTTGGTTTTCGAAGCCTCCTTGCTCGCTTCGCGGGCACAATCCATCTCTTTATGCATTCCGTCGTCGGAAGACTTGAATCTCTACTCCGTGCTGTCTCCTAACGAAACAAGGTCCAAAGGCGGAAGAGGCCCACCAGAACCTATCTACCAATTGCAAGTCCCGCACACACTTCACACGGATGCCACGTCTCACGCACGCCACCGCATGAGTCTACTTATGACCAAAGCTTCTGGCGGAAGCGGCCTAAGGTCTTCTGTGGCTCTCGAGATGGCTCGATTTTGAACGAGTCGATAGTGCATTAGTCTAACTCGGTTCGAAGGGGAAGCCGTGGATCTTGGTCTGACAGGCACAGGAAGGACGCCAAAGAGCTGATGCGTCTGATAGAGGGCTTTGTATGGTTGTAATGGCCGATCCAAACATTGCCTCCATTTGTTTGTAGTTACTTCCAGTCCTCAGTGTCTAGTACCCCGTTTGGGAAGCGTGGCTGACCCCTATGCTTCTAATTTCTCCCACTTCAATTATGCTCCAATTCCGCACTGTTGCTCAAGCGCAAGACGAGTTCGCCGTGCAACGTTTGACGCCTAAATCTCCGTGTGTTGTTGTCGCAAAGGCGGGTATCATAACTCTAGCTAATGGCGCCTTCAATGCTGGTCTCTTTTTCCTCTGCACTTTCATCTATGTCGTCTTCGCGTAGCTACCACCCATACCACTCCTCGTCTCGTGCAAATTTTCGCGGCCCAAAACCCTTACTTTCTCTACCTCCTCCCGAATCTTCTTGGCTTCTTGATGCATTCCACCAGCTCAAACTATTTAACGCCAATGGTGTCTTGGTCACTTGGGGCCATGTGGAATGGATGAATGGGCTGGTGGATTTTTCTCCAAGTAGTCAAGCACGGCTATCAGATGATTTTTAATTTCCAGTGGCACCAGGACATCTGTTTTCTGAGAGAATGGCGCCAGTTGCTTAATCAGAGGGAGAATATTGACAACCTCAGTTGGTGCAGGATTCAAGAGATTGTTGATTTGCATCATCCTAGATAGAGGTTGGACAACCGCCTGAGGATGGAGAATGCTCGCTAGGTCCATGACGCCGCAGAAACACAGAAGGGACTAAAAAACATGTCTATTCGTCGGTACATCGCAGTAAGGCCTCGGAGCGGTGGCCCGTAATGAGGCTGCAGAGGAAAATCGGCGTGTGAGGAGGTCTGGTTGACACTCCCGCCCAGAAACAACACATATCGCCGGGAGAAAGACGGGAGAAAATCGAATTTAAGGGTGGCGTCATCACACCTTGACGGGAGAGCTATGGGACTGGGTAAGGAGGTCTAAACGGCCAAATGGAGGGCACCGGCAGGCACCCTCCAGGAGCCGAGCAAGGCGCTCAAATCCGATCAAACTCGATTAAATCCGTGCTTCGGCTTCTCTGGCAGGGAAGGCACCGGATCCGAGTTAGACTAATGCACCCTCTCCTCGATTTTGAACCTCTCCGAACGCTTGGACATTTTTAGCTCCGCATTTCAAGGTGTTTGATTTGGCCATTTCCCCACTTTGGATCCCGGCCCTCTGTTTGGATTTCTCTCTGGGGAAGCGAGGACGGACCCACCGGAATGTTTCTGAGTGCTGACTGTGTTCTGGGCTGTGTATCTGGCTTTCACGCAAGTTGTTGGATGTCTTGCGGAGAATTCACGGCGATCTGTTTCATTACGTGCGCATCAACGTGGCTCATTTTTCGAAGGCTTCGCTTCTTGCTCGGTTCTCAGGCGCAAAGAATGTCTCTCTAAGTATATTCCCGCTGACGGCAGACTTGGATTCATTGTTCTGCGCCGATTCTCCTTGGACTTGCACGGCTGCCGCCTGTATTTTGGGCCCGCAGCGCCCCGACAGAGTGTGTACGCGTGGGCTTTTCGGGACAATCAAAGAGCCTCCGGGGCGCCTTACGTTTTCAGCCTTCGACGTTTCAAGGTGGTTGGTTTTCATTTCCCTTTTTGGAATGGCTGTATTCTGCTCTATTCGGGTGCTCTCGATTCCGCGCTGGCCCTGGGCTTTTCAATCTATATATATATGAGCTCGCAGAACCTTTTCTGGCACGAGTCTGAGGTGGTTTGAGGAAGGGATTCCCCTGTTCCCGCGGCAACCCAACTCATTACGCGGCGTTTCAAGCCCGCACCAAGGTGGTTCGGAATTCTTCGCTTCTTGCTCGTCTCCCGCCTGCGGTTCATATCTTGCTGTAGGTCGCACATACATACCACCGCGTTTCAAGGAGGTCGGGATTTGTTTTTGGACGCTTCTGGTCAGCATTCTTTCCATCCTTGAGCCCTGTGCGCCGAGTGCTTACCGTGTTTCTGTCCATTTAATTGCCTTTTCTAACCACGCCATGCCCAAATTATAATTTGGGGGTGTGCAGCGGCGGAAGCGAAGTTGAGGCAAATTGAAGACTAACATCTAAATGAAGCTTCGTGATTGATTCGCCTGCAAGGGCGCACGGTGCGTGACCAAACAAACAGCTTCTTTCTCTTCTTCTAACCACCACCATCCCCGTGCTTTCGAATTCCATCCCCTGCGCCCATCGTCTCAATGGATTCGACGCTGCGTGAGTACTTGAGACCGCTTCCACCATTCTGACGCTCGCAGATTCACCTCCAAATTCCGACTACGGATTTCGACGTCCCGCAAACTGCCCGACGTTCCGCCTTCGCCTGACGCCTCGAGGCCCAGAAAGCGCAACAGTTCCGACATTCCATTGAACTCATCGCTCTTGCTTCGCCCTCGACAAGTTCATTCGATTTTTGAAGGTCCAACAAACTACAAGTCATGCGAGACCCGCTCACCTCGAACATACTCCAAATCTTCGCTGCGCAGCCGCTAACCCCAACACGACATATTCGCTCCCCACGACCGACGTCCCGTCAACGCACCAAATCCCGCCCTTCGCGCGACTCAGAATCCTCAAATTTTTCGTGGCACCGGCGCCACACCCCCGACACCAATACGATGCACCAACGTCCCACGAGCGCATCAATCCCGCCCAGCTCGCCCATCGGGCTTCCTCATCGAACGCCGACACGATGTATCGAGTTCCCGCCATTGAACTCACCATTTTAGTTTCAACTCCCGGCGCGCCTCGAACACGCCACTTGCCGCCCTTTGCGCGCTTCAAATTCTTGAAAACCGCGGTACTCAGCCGCCACCCACCAACAAAATTCCTCGCCTTCCCGCCAACGCCGCCTTCATCAATCCGCCATCAAGCCCGCTCCCCGGCGTTTTGATCCAATTTTCGGCGGCCCCGCGACCGCCGACACGACGTATCACGTTCCCGCGAGCAGCGTTTTCCCGCGCCGTTCCACCGCCCAGATCGTCAAAAATACCCCGGCGCGGCGGACCTTGTGTGAGTCTTCCCCACGTTTATGTATTCAACGTGCTAAACCCCCGCGTAGCCACTGTTTTCCTCCCGCCGCGCGGCGCCATGCGGATCTGAATTAACTGAGATTCTTCTTTCGACTCGAAGCGTTCGGATCTCCGCGCTTGCTCCTGAGGCAGGTTCTTATTTCCTCCCATTTATCACATAACATGCTAACTTGCTACACGACCCAGTTTTTTCTCTGCTACGCGGCGCTCGATTGAATGCGGGAAGGGTTCCAGATATGTGCTAGCACGCTGTTTCCTTTCTAACAGTTCCTCTTTTTTCTTCGAGCTGCGCGGCCTCCCAAAATCGCGGAAATCGCCGCTGCGTGGCCCTTGGTGAGTTCACATCCATGCTACTGTCAATGACTGGGTACTTGACCACCTAAGAGTTTAGCCCAATAGGCTAAGGCTGTAATTCACTTGACGCGGCCCGCCGGGGTCTAGGACAAAGGCATACATACTCTAAACAGGAAATACCAATTTGGCCGAATTTAAATGGGGATCTGGTCGTCGGCTGAACTTCCTTTGGCGGGATGCCAAAAAAGGCGAAACCCGGGGTAGTTGACCACCCACCCAAAGATACCAATCAGGACGAGATATTGACCCGGATGCATCTGGATATGTGTAGGAGGTCTCAATGTAATATTCCGCACCGTTAAATCTTCAATCTAAGCTACATGAGAGTGGTACACAATTTCCTTCACAAGGGAAGCGGAGCAGGCGGGATCAAAGGATGAACTAATGGTCCGCTGCGCAAAGTCCAGAGGGTGGGATGGGTTGAAATAAGGTATGGTTGGCTTCATAAGAAGCATATACACACACCTGAGTGCACCTTTCCACCCCTTGATACATCCAGCCGCTACAAAAAATCCGGTGTGAATCACGAAATGCGGGTCATTTGGTCTAACCGACGGCCGTGAGAGGCGAATAAAATGCGAATAATAATGGACGACCTACTAATATGAATTATGGTCCATTAAGATGTTGTTTCCTGAGTCCCAGATATGTAGCGCAGAAAGGTCGCTTGAGAGACGGGTGGTCAACTTGTGCGGTGGAATATCACATTGTAATCCCTTTCGGGAGCCCTGCAAGGGAAATTGGGGATCCAGAGAACAAAAACATAGCCTCTCTTGACGCCTGGAATCGGGGCTCAAGAACGACCCCCAAAAGTCCTGGATTTACGAAGAATTGGTGAAGAAAGACCCTTGGACGTCTGGTGATGGCCGGTCGGAGTTAAGGAAATGATGACATCACGCTTCGGCTTGTGATCGGCCGCGTCACAGCTTCAGATCAACCCATCGGCGATCGCTCTTTGGTCAATACCTCACTTAAAAATGCGAGGAAAATATCGCCGGGAAGCCAGAATCATGGGGATTCGGATGAGCGAGATTTCCACTCATAGATTACGCTTCAATCATACGCACTCGCGATCAGGCGCCCGAAAATGCGTGTTTTTGCGCCTCTAGCACGGATTTATTTCCATAAGGGGGAATAGAGCTACCTGTTCGTATAGGTTGGGGATTTTTGGTGCAAGTTTGAGATAAGGAAAACAATTGTCTCCGGCTGAAAGCTAGAGTTGCTAATGTGCCTAGACACCTAGTCTCTCACAGAGACGCTACAGCAATTTATGTACTCGTACCTCGCATAACAGATACCAATAGACCAATGGACTGATCTTCCCCGATTTCCGTACTGTTGCATTGCGCTTGACCCAATACGCGAAGCCCGCCCGACCTGAGAGGGTTGGAAACACGTCATGAGCGTGTTTATGTGCTTGATGCAATTGGAGAGCTACACCAAAGCCGCAATTTTAAGAGATTGGTTTCCAAACAGCAGGGGGGGGCGAGGGTGGATGGAAGAGGGTAGCGGCAAGTGATGGAAGTCAACGGACCGTGGATTGGGGAGGATCAAGCACCTCGTCATCCGAGGACATGACCGAGGAGAGGAGTTGCAGAAGCTGCGGAGTTTGAGAGTCGGCCCCGAGGACGATGAAAATATTGACAAGTCTGATTGTAAGGGTGTAGGAGGTAAGATATGCTGCCAATATTCGACCAATACACGGTTTATTGTTCAAATAATGATCAAACAATATGTGACCAATATTCAGCCAATGCCCCCTGTATTGACCAGATTCCCGCCGATGAAAATTTGCCTCAAACTCCGGTGCAAATGGGTGTGCATTTCAAATTGTGGGCAATTACTGTACTGGTGCATCATAAAAATACAGAGAATCACCTTATGATCATAGCCCAGTCAGGACTGCCGGCAGCATCACTGAATTGGAGGGAGATTTTGGGCCGTGCTGAAATGACCGTGGTAGTGGGGGACCAGACAAAGGAGCACAGGCGAAATGCATGAGGAATCCAGAGCATGTGGGCTGTATCTTCCTTGCTTAGATGGAGCCACCCATGCTGAAACTGAACTCTGCTGGTAGGCCATTCACACACTCGGATCGTCTTGTCATTAGATCCCGAAGCAATGCGCGTGCCATCCGGAGAGAACGCAACAGACCATATTGAGCCGCTATGGCCTGTCAGAGGTTCGCTGACCGGCGCCCTCGTTGCTGTGTCCCACACCCAGATCGTCTCGTCGTAAGATCCCGAGGCAATGTGTGTGCCGTCCGGAGAGAACACAACAGACCATACCGAGCTGCTGTGGCCCGCCAGAGGCTCACCGGCTGGCTGCCCCGTCGCTGCATCCCACACCCGGATTGTCTCGTCGTCAGATCCCGAGGCAATGCACTTACCATCCGGAGAGAATGCAACAGACAAGACCGAGTCACTGTGGCCCGCCAGAGGTTCACCGAACAGCTGCCCCGTTGCTGCATCCCAAACCCGGATTGTCTTGTCCACAGATCCTGAGGCAATGTGTGTGCCATCCGGAGAGAACACAACAGACAAGACCGAGTCGCTGTGGCCTGCCAGAGGTTCGCTGACCGGCTGCCCCGTCACTGTGTCCCACACCCGGATTGTCTTGTCCGCAGATCCCGAGGCAATCCACGTGCCATCTGGAGAGAAAGCAACAGACAAGACAGAGTCGCTGTGGCCCGCAAGAGGTTCGCCGATTGGCTGCCCCGTTGCTGCGTCCCACACCCGGATCATCTTATCCGCAGATCCCGAGGCAATGTGCGTGCCATCCGGAGAGAATGCAACAGACCATACCGAGCCGTTGTGGCCCACCAGAGGTCCGCCGACCAGCTGCCCCGTCGCTGCGTCCCACACCCGGATCATCTTGTCCGCAGATCCCGAGACAATCTGTGTGCCATCCGGAGAGAACGCAACAGATGAGACCGAGCCGCTGTGACCCGCCAGAGATTCGCCGATTGGCTGCCCCATCACTGTGTCCCACACCCGGATTGTCTTGTCTGCAGATCCTGAGGCAATGTGCATGCCATCCGGAGAGAACGCAACAGACCATACTGAGCTGCTGTGGCCCGCCAGAGGTTCACCGACTGGCTGCCTCGTTGCTGCGTCCCACACCCGGATCGTTTCGTCGTCAGATCCTGAGGCAATGCACGTGCCATCCGGAGAGAATACAACAGACCATACCGAGCCGCTATGGTCCGCCAAAGGTTCGCCGACCGGCTGCCCCGTCACTGTGTCCCACACCCGGATTGTCTGATCCGCAGATCCAGAGGCAATGTGTGCCCCATCCGGAGAGAATGCAACAGACCATACCGAGCGGCTGTGGCCTGCCAGAGGTTCCGCGGTCAACTGCCCTGTCGCTGCATCCCATACCCGGATTGTCTTGTCCGCAGATCCCGAGGCAATCCACGTGCCATCTGGAGAGAACACAACAGACAAGACCGAGTGGCTGTGGCCCGCCAGAGGTTCACCGACCAGCTGCCCCGTTGCTGCCTCCCACACCCGGATCATCTTATCCGCAGATCCCGAGGCAATGTGTGTGCCATCCGGAGAGAATGCAACAGACCATACCGAGCCGTTGTGGCCCGCCAGAGGTTCACCAACCGGCTGCCCTGTCACTGCATCCCACACCCGGATTGTCTCGTCGTCAGATCCCGAGGCAATGTGTGTGCCATCCGGAGAGAACACAACAGACAAGACCGAGTCACTGTGGCCCACCAGAGGTTCACCAACCGGCTGTCCCGTCGCTGCATCCCACACCCGGATTGTCTTGTCCACAGATGCCGAGGCAATGTGCGTGCCATCTGGCGAGAACACAACTGACCAGGCCATAGCCCTCCCCTGTAGCACCAAGGTCTCTGATGGTGGCCATACAACATCCAGAGCTCCGGCCGCCCCTATAAGATTGCAAAACATTGGACGGTACCGGCACCCAACTATCGAGTTTCGTGGGGTGAATACCAAGCCGGATATATAGATCTGTGCTGCAGAGGCCATGTAGCCCTCACGGAACCGTTTCTCGAACTTGATGTAGTCCTGCACCGTTTCTTGTAGACTTTTGTCCTCTAGAGCCTATGGCAAAAGTAGGATTAGTCTTTTGTCCAAAACTACAAACTGTATTCCCACTTACCATGGTCCACTCCAGGAATATAGGCAGCATTGTACCTGGTCCATCCCGCAGTGTCTGCATGCAGCTGTGTGCCTCAAGCCAAAATAGGTACTGATGTTGTAAGAAAAATCGCACTTCATTGACGACAACATCGGGAGGCTTGAGCAGGAAGTCAGCAAAATCTTGCCATGGTTGTGTCGAAGTACTCAACAGCATGTGAAGAAGTCACACCACCTGACGTGGGTGGCAAAGTGCCCCGCAAGTGGTGCATGGTCGCTAAACAGGCATAACGGAGTCCTGGAGATATGCACTTCTCCACCTTTTCAGAAAGCTCTTGGACCTCTGAGTTCAAGGTGAACAAACTTGATAGTCCACAGATGTTGAACTGAAGGCCAGTGTTCATGATCCTCAGACAGGCCAAAGAAAGCTCCTCCTGCGAGTTGAGCCCCAGATCTATGGAAAACGCGCCACTTTTTGTCGTGTCCACAAGAAAGTCGCGCAGGGATGTGTGGAGTGGGGAAATGGGGTCGTTCTCTGAGGATGTTCCGCTGAGCAGGGAACCAAGCCAATACAGGATGTGATCTACATCTGACTGCTCTTCCTCGGGAAGGAGGGCAACAGCAAATGCACGAAACACTCGCCGGGATTGAGGTGTGTGTACAAGGAATATCCACCCCATGACGCGCCGAAACAGCTTCACCAACTCAGTGTCTTCTCCCTCGTCAAAATACATCGCGAGGATGGCACGGTAGGAATCGTAGAGCGACATGACGGGCCCGTCCCGCAGTCGCCGGACGAAGTCAGTCCTCTTTGATGTCGATACCGGCCGCCGAGTAGCCGTAAGTTCACGGCAGAGTGCAGCCGCACATTCAAATAATGTCTGTGCCGCCTTGGTGACATCGTCCACCATATCCGCGACGGCAGGGTTGCGATAAAGTTGGGCATGGACGAACTTGTGGATGTCTTCGACAGTACCTTCCTCATCGTCAATTGGAATGTTCAGGGTGGAAAGACCGTCGAATGTCCTGAGGATGTCTTCATCCGAACGGTACGTGAAAATGAACCGGACAAAGGGGGGAATAGGTCCCGAGAGGAGGTCGTGCAGGACGTCAAATAGTTCTTTAGCTTCGCTTTTGGGACATTCGTCAAGAGCATCAACGATGAAGATGAGGGGTCGCCCGTCGTTGATGCCGCTGGCCAGTCCTTTGACTAAGAAAGCATCCCGCTGGTCCCGTATGTCGGAGCTCTCCAGCTGCTGACTATCGAGGGTACGCAAATGGCGCAGGTACTGCGGGTTTAGCTGGGCAAGGTGCTTGGACCACGAAGGAATTAGCTGTGACGAGGAACGATCCGGCACCGAGCGGTTGAACGCGAATAATGGCACCACAGCGAGACCTTCTGACTGTAGCTCCCTAGCGATGGTATGCACGATAGCCGACTTTCCCTTACCCGCCGCACCGTGCAGCAGCAGCGTACGCTTGCTACCGGGGTGTAGGGCCCAGTCCCGAATCCTTGACCGAATCGCAACACGTGTGTCCGGTAGGCACGCCCTCGATGCGCTCGGTCCGGCATCCTTGGCTGAGTGTAGACTCTTAATTATATTTTGGTCGTCTACAATTCATGAGTACATCTCATAGGGAAAATTTCCCTCAGTACTCACATAGCTCTGTAACTTTTGCAGAAATACTGAAAACCGTGGTTTGTGTATCCAGCTGTTGGTTGGTTTTCATGCGCTCGCTCAGGGCGGCCAGCTCCTGTCGACGAGCACCAATAGCTTTCACCGACTTTTCCGACAGCCGTTCAGCTGGAAAAACATGTTAGATAACACCCACTGTTTGATATAAGTCACAAACCGAGATTATCCGCCGAGAGCGTCCACAAAAGGTGAAGACTTTGATAGATCGCCGAGAAGAGGGCCTGGGACACTCGTCGTTGATTAGGGCGCTTCTCGTCCAGCTCTGGATCGTCCCAGTCTGCAACGAGCACACTGGATCGGCCGACTTCTTCTATCAATCCGAGGACGGACTCATTGCGAGCTATGAACTGTTCAAATTTCTACAATCTGGGTCAATTTCCTAACGCGAATGACTTGATCACCGCTTACCGAGCTTGCGATTCCTACCAGTCCCATGACTGCTTTGGCGATGGGGTTCAGCTGCGATCGCATGAGTGGTGGGTGGCGGTCTAAAATGGACCCTCACCTCCGATATCGCGGTTCCAACCTCGATCAGAAGGCCGATGTAACCAAAGGCTTTGATCACTTTGGGATTGATGTCAAGCGATGCTCGCATGGCGTCGACATTACTGCTGTCCGTGAAACGGCTCGAGGCCGTGATCTGGAAGATCAAAATGGGGATCTTTTTCACTTGCGACCCGTTCGAAGGGGTCAAACAGACTAGAAGAGCTCAATGTCTATACGGGCAGTTGTAGCCGGACGCACCATTAAATTCTGAACCACTGCTGTGAGAGTCTATCTGTACTCGCCCATGAGCGACAGGAAGATCCTCGTGCTTGCTTCCCTTTGCCCAGAGCTCGACTTCAAGAGCAGAACCAGTCTTGCAGAAACTAGATGGAATCAGATGGTAATTCGATTCAATATGCGAAATCCCTTACAACGTCATCGGGCGGCCGACGTACGCTTCCGGTGCAAGCGACGGCATTTCATAGCTGGGACAGCCATCGATTGAAAGTATAGCGTATAAGCGACGTGGGATCGTCCTGAACTTCGTCGTTTTTTCAATTGAGGGTAGGTCTTGATTCTTCACATCTGGAATGAATTCAGCCAGCATACTCCCTGCAGAGCTGAGCCACGCATACACATCATCTCAAAGTGAAGCTTTTCGGCTTCGTTGCCCGCTGTCGCCATGGTAGTGAGAAGCAAGGGACTGGAGCGCCGAAACACATGTACAGGCTGTGCACACCGGGGTCGTCACAAATGGCCGGCATGCGCGGACTTAGAAGCGGCCCTACGCTTGACCGGCCCGCACCCCTCGATGAATGGCTCGCGGCTCATGAAAGGACCCGGTTCAAGACCTGATCCCGGAATCCCGAAAATTTGGAATCCCGTTCGCTGTTGCTGTCATTTCCGCCGGCGCGGGGCCTCATTCGCTGCCGTATATCGCTTCATTATGGATCGTTTCGGTAGTTCAAGGGGGTTTTGGCATTAAAATTTCGGATACAGGGGGGGGGGGGTCCCGAGGGCGGCTGAAAAAAACTTATATCATGTATTATGAAGGAGGTTCAAAACTGTCAGAAATACTCCATGAAGCCCTCCAGGAGGTAGAAAGAGGGTATTTGGGCCTCTACAGGCATGTAAAGACGTGGTTGTCCGGATTTGGAAAGTCCACCAATCATTATGAACGTCTCCGAGTGTCCGTCGACGGCGGAAAGAATGGTTACTCAAAATATTTTAGGGGAAAAATTGACACTGATGTGCATAGCTTTAAAACCTTGGGAGATTGGGGCAAGATGGCAGTATCGGCGCCTACACACAGTCAGCCAATCTTGAAATTCTATATGACTCTGAAAAGAGTGCACATCACTCAGTAATTGAAGCTGGTATGTATTAAATGAACCTGGCTGGCACTCGACAATGTTGTAGCGCCACCAGAGCGTCAAGAGGTCAGTTGTTATTTATGAAGCTGTCAACCTGGTGTGGCGGTGAGGTGGCGGTGAACGTGCAAATGACTCGGAGAGGCGGCCCGCCGCTAGGGGTGGGAACCTCCTTCCTTATATGGGGGGGGGGAGGGGGGGGGTCTGGCCGAGGGTCGAAAAAAACTTTTCGACCCTATATCCGTTTTTCGAAAGCCGAAACCCCCTTGGGGTAGTTCTGAGGCAGGGAATATGTTTAGTTGTGGGCATGAAGTACGAATATCTAAAAATCTCATCGTTGCGAGATTCCCTTCTAGAAATATGTGGTACAGTAGTTAACCAGGAAGCCCAACGCTCAAGTGAACTCACAATTCCCGGGCTGAGATTGGATAAAGTTGTTGGGGATCTCTTCACAGATAGATAGAGATGTATCAGGGCTACCTGGCAATATATAGTTTTATAGGGAAATGTTGTGTTTTGATTGAGAATGAGGCCATTCTTCTACAAATAATTAAGTAGCCCGCTGCGCGGCAATGCCCGCTATCTATCTTCAACTGTTCGTTATACTTTTGCGCACCTCGCACAGACCGTGACACCAAATACAACAGTCAATGCAGATCGTACATATGCACAAAATAAATTATCGGTGCAGTAGTAGTACATCAAGAGAAAAAGGAAATCACAAGTACAAGTAGGATTCATGCGGAGTTCGAGAGTTCACGCAGTGCAACGCGCGCTCGACACGGGTTGCAATCTCTCGTTGGAAGCCGTTGGCAATTAAGGGCCTCCGCGAGCGGTACAACGGGCGGGGAAGATGGACTGTGGATGCACGGGACTGGCTGGTGATAACAGATCAGAGCCGACGCGTCCGGATTCCTTTGCACCGTATTTCAGGTGGGAGAGGATATCTGACGGTTGGCGAATGGTGTAGAGCGCGGGGTGGAACATACCCGGGCCTTTTCAGAACCGAGAGGAAGAGCCGGAGTGGTGTTGGGGTGGTTGGCATATCTTCCGAGCCCTTGCACATGGGGGGGTGAAGTTGTCTTCGATTCCGTGAAGTAACACATAAGGAAAACGCAGCAGGTGCAAGAGACGGCGATGTTTGGCGGCTGGCTCGGGCCCTCGTTCTAGGAGGATGTGACTGGTGCCTCAGCGATGAGTTCACACAATTGCGGCACAGGCGGCGCACTGTCCTCGCGCTCACAGTGGGCCTACAAGATAAAGTGAGTAGGGTTCCACAACAAAATGGATGAACGTACACTGCGGGAAGTAGAATGCCGTAGACCAAAGCGCAAATCTGGATGATGGAGCGCGAATGGAACGAGATCCTCGGCTGTCTGCCAGAAGAGTGACGAAGTCCCAGGTGGTCGCTGCGAGTGGTGCCGATGACGGAAGGTATGTGCATTGCGCAAATGCAAGAGGGTGGAGACGACGAAGGTCTTGAAGGTTGGCAGCATCACACACGAGCTCTGCCTAGCTCTGCCCCCAGGTGAGCATGGGACAGGCTCAAGAAATGCGAGGGAGTGGTCGTGTGGGGGAAGGTCAACGCTTGCCACGTTTTGCGCGCTTGGTGGACACGGGGGTGGTATCGTCCAGCTTGCGCTTGCGAATGCGAGAGGCAGCAGGAGGGCGAGCGCTGTGATTAGTGCCGACGTCGAGAGGCGGGCCAGTGGCGGAGGAGCTCGCGGAAGGCAAGAAGGATGGCCCCGCGGATGCAGATCTCGGGGTGTTGATTGAAACCCGGACGCGCCGGACAACCGGTGCGGCTGTCAACGCGGCATTTTGGCGCTGCACGCGCTCGAGTCGCCGTCCTACGTCTTCCCCCGACATGTCTGCGTCGCAGGGCGGAATCTCGGGCTGCGACTTCCCGAAACTCTTCAACCCCTCCCTGGCAGCGCTCGCCTCTTCCGATGTACCGTACGCGACCACGGTCTTGAGGGCGTGAAACCTCAAGCGCCGGAATTCGATACGGACATCTTCAGACTGGCGGCAACATATCTTGTCCTTCGAGAATGGCGTGAGTATCACCAGGCCCTCCAGAGATGTCGCCCTCGACACCATGACATACGGAGACTCGGTTCCATGGCATCCGGTGAAGTTTATCACGCACGCGGCTAGTGTCTTGCCTTGGGCCTTGTGCGCTGTCATCGCAAACGCGGGTAGGATGGGAAGCTGGGTTCTCTTGATCAGAACACTGCCCCCAGAGTGAGGATGCTTCAAGATGATGTCAGTTGTATCTTGAAGACTAACAACGTGGTGTGGCGGCAACTCGGGCATAATACCAAGTGTCGTGTCCAGAGCCTCCAAAACACACGAAATCGCGTATCGTTTGCCATCCTCGCCTACCTGATATCGAACACTGACCAGTTTACCCAGGCATCCGTTGACAACACCTCCTGGTACGTCGAAATTTTGCGAAACCATGACAGGCATTCCAATCACAAGCGGTATTCTTCCAAGTCGAGAGTTGGTCTTGCCCGAGTCCAGAGCCATGAGCGCTTCTTGAACAGCTCCATTCTCGACCGGTGTATTCCTCGCGTGTGTGTCCCTTGCATAATACCAATGAAGAGGCTGACCAGATTTTGCGGCGAAGTCCCGAGCCATCTTAATATTGATTGTGTCCTTCATGGCATTTTCTGCTACGATGACGGGCGCTGTACTCCACAAGGGTGACTCCCAGTCAATTTCGACGTTTTCTGAGAGCCGAGTATTCAGTAAGTCGTAGTCCGCATTCGTACATCTGCCCTCACGCAATCTCGTCAGTAGCTCAATGAAAGGCTGGTTCTCCGGTCCAGTCTGACACATATTCTCTGTTAGCATAACCACGGTGTCAACGGTGAGCCAGAGTACTTTCCCGAACACGACCTTCTGCCCCGATTTTGTTGCGGCCTTCGCAATGGCTTTCTTGTCCAAGTGACTGTAGAGACGAACCTGACCGACAGGCGGCAACTGAGCAAAGTCTCCGGCAAAAATAATGTTGATGCCGCCAAAGGCCAGGTCGTTCCCTTTTGCTACGCTGAGTGCATGACTGATGTCGTTTAACAAGGCGCAGCCGACCATTGAAACCTCATCGATGAAAAGGTAGTCTACACCCTCCCACATTGCCATAAGATCTCGCTTAGCCTTTGCAGAACGTGCCTTTCCATACTTGCCCCCGAGCATCAGTGCAGCATGTAGAGTCATTCCAGAAATGTTACGAGCAGCGACACCAGTATAAGATGCAAGTCTGAAGCGCCTAGCCTGGCCATTGGAGATGAAATGGTCTTGCAGAGCATTGATGACACGGGATTTACCGGTCCCCCCTGGTCCACCGATGTACATGCGCAAGGGCTTCAAGTTTTTGTCCAGGGTTTTACTGTGTTCGGCTACGATGGGAAACGCGCGAGCCTGCTCTGTATTCAGTTCGTTGGCCTTTATCACTTCTGCAATGCTAAGCGGAACTTTGGCAGGCACAGGTGCATCAGGAACTTCGCGATCCGACATGGCGTCAACTTCACGAATACCAGGCTGCATCGCAGGTAGAACTTGAGCACGGAATGCAGATCCATCGGCCAGACCACCAACACCGGAAGAATTTGCAGGTACTGTAACCGTTGGCTCCGAAGGTGTTGCACTGAGGGCGGACTTTTTCCACAGTTGCTTTCGCGCTTCATATGTCTTTTCCCATAGTGACTCCTGTTCAGGGTGCCGAGCTTCGACGAGTACGTGGTGAACTGTAGCAGACTCAGTGCGCGAGGTACAAGTGCGACCACCGATCATCCCGCAGTTCTCCGCATATTCCAGAGCAGTAATGATATTGTCTCTGCTCTGTGCACCGTGATTGGAACGGGCCGCTTCCATAGATGCCAAGTGCTGCAGTAAGCTGTCGTCTGTCTCCTCGCTAAAATCGTTTGAATTCTGACATCCCCGTTGCAGTTCAATGGTGAGTCCAGCCTTGCGACGATTCCGGCGGTTAGAATAATGGGCATCTCTACTGTCCTTGCATTCGTGAAGCAATTGCATATTTTCAATGCAACGGGTGATCTCTTCTGTGCAAGTGAGCAGGAATTGCGCATAGGCGTCGGACCATGACTGATTCTTGTGTCGCAGATCCTCAGCATGTTTCCAGGGCTTGAACAAAATCAACATTAATCGTGCATGTTTCTGTACCGATGCGGGTTGATCTCTGCGAGGTAAAGCGGGCCCAATTGGCACTGGAACTTTCCGTTTACGGTAGGGTAGGACTTTGATGTGATGGGTCGTGTCTTCTAAGTGATCTTTAAGGAAGGGGATCCGCGGCATAGGACGTCCGGCAAAATCCAAGATGTTATTTTCATCCCATGGAGGACAATCAATAGTGGTATCAACTGGTGCTTGGTCTTCCTCATCTAACTCGTCGTCCTTTTCTGAATCAGTGTCCTCATTTTCTGCCCGTTTCTTCTTTGAAGTCCGCTCTTTCTTGGTCTGGGCAACGAAATCCCACACATTGACGTGCCTCAGGACATCCCCGCGGGACTGGTAATCGCATGCCTGGTTTGCGGACGGTACGAGCTTGCCCGCCGTGTCTAGCCTGAGAGTGATGACATCCATTTCGTCCTCTACTACATCCGAGTCCAGAGGGTCATACAGCTTCTCTGGTTCATCGTCATCGGCAGCCGTACAGTTGGTTCCATCAGGTTCAGGCGCTTCGGGCTGGACCTCGGCAGCGACAGGTCCAGTTTTAGCGGGATAGCATTCGGGGCTCGGGTCTTCTTTATTAATGTGGCTCTCCAGGCTGGTCCAATACAGATTTGTGTATTCGTGACTGGTGAAATGATCTTCAAAATCCATCAAGTACGACACGACTTGTTGCCCTGACATTTCCTGCTTGGAAATCAATGAATGTGCACACTTCTGCAGAAGTCGTTTCGCTCTGGATGCAAGGTCATCTTCCTCGGGCTCGAACTCGCCTAACTTATTGACAGCAAGCTCCAGCGCAGCGTACGCGACATGTGCTTGAAGTTGGGACTTCGTTATGTAGTCTGTAATGTAGTACAAGATCGCTTTGGCAGCCGGACCGGACCCAATAAATTTAATGTCCATATTGCATCGGATAGCGCGCAGCATGGTCGCGTTGAAGTTATTGACGAGACCATCTAGACAGCGCAGTGTAAATTCACCAGTCTCAGGGTCGAAGACACTTATCGGAGTCTCGTTGGAGTTATCAAGATCGAACCGGCATTCTTTGGGGTCCGGGTGCCCTTTCCAATACTTGTAGCATGTATATGTATGTCGATGGCGCTGGCAACGTTCAACTAGATTGTGAAAATCTTTGGCATCCGCAGATTTCGCGTCGGAAGGTGAAACACTGGGTCCTGGCCCCCGCGTTGCGCACGGGTGGAATTTGGAGAGCGGGGTGTTTGAAGCAGATTCATCGTCGGGGGGGACAGCTGTCGAGATTGTGTCATCCAGAAATTCTATAAGTCTCTTCTGGAACTCGGCATTGCCACCATTTTCTAATGCCTTGGCTTTGATTTCGTTGGGATTCAAGCTACCTGCAACCCACACCATCATATGGCAGTGCAGACTGCCTCGGCCTTGAGCCTCAACTGTACCATAATATGCATTCACAACACCAAGGACACCGCCTTCGCGATCAGACTGAGTCGGGTCGTAAGCTAGGATGGTCTGAATAAAGGCCTTCATGTAGATATTGAAGAAGCGGGCGGCAAGAGATGGATTTTCTGCTATGGCTATAGCTTGGTCAACATAATTGGGGATATCCTTCGGAAGGAGGTTATCGAGATCAATCTCGCTGCCGGCCAGGAATTTAACGAGAGGATCGTATACGTCGGCAGGATTTATGGTGATGTAAAAGCTGGGCAAACCTTTTTCAAGCATGAGCGCTCGGATCTCGTTCCTCATCACCAACTTTGACTGGGAAGATCCTGGGACATATGAATTGATCATATTGACTTCTTTCATCAGGCGTAATACGCGTCGCTCTTCCGGAGAATTTGCAGTTACGCTGTCACCGTTTGCGACGCGCTCGGAGACGATGTGAACTGTGGCCGGGGAAACAGTACCAAACTGCGCTGCAATGTAATCAAAGTTCGCCCGTTTAACCTTCAGACTTGTGTGAAGCAGGAGGGCTCGACGCTGCACCATATTGAAGGCAGTGAACAGAAAAGAATAATGTTCCTGAAATCGGCGATCATTCAAGTTGAATAAGTGCTTGATATGCCTCTTGAACCCAAGGCGAGTTTTACGTGCTTCGTCTTCGAGACCACCAAGGCCATACGGGAAGAGTGTAGGGTACATCATCGGAAAAAGGGTCGGATTTTTGAACTCATTAGCGGGTTTCCGGTCATGCGGGAGTTCAATATAATTTGATCCGGCTTTTTGCATATGCTTCAAGGCAGCAGACCGAAGCTCGTTCGACGGTGCATTCCCATCCACATCAGCAACGACAACGCTCTGAAATTGCGCAGCAGTGAGGTTAGGGTTCAAAATTTCTGCGAGATTGGGAATAGAAGGAGACTCGTCAGCGGGCGGGGGAGCAGCAGACCCGGGGACGTAGGTTGAAGTGGTAGAGTCTATGCCTGCATTGGGAACTATGTGTTGAACATGAAAAGGGAGCAATGTCTCGTCCGGCTGGCCTGCGAGCACGGTATG
Organism: Mycena vulgaris; assembly: GCA_029204335.1. NCBI lineage: Eukaryota > Fungi > Basidiomycota > Agaricomycetes > Agaricales > Mycenaceae > Mycena > Mycena vulgaris. The sequence goes on along the minus strand of JARGYA010000106.1, from coordinate 356,063 downwards.
ATCGATAGCGACATCACAGTATAGGTGGTTATGGATTTTGAGCCATGCGAGCGCTGTCATCACCTTCTCCTTCCGGACGATAAGCGGGCTCGCCTTCTTCTGCAACCACTCTTGTGTCGGGGGGCTAGATCCAACGAAAATTACACATATTGGGGTAATCACATCGTCTATGGAAGGGGGAAGGGTCGTTGCTATCGCGGAGGGCCGCTGAGGATATATAATGATATGTCCTTTCACACCTCTTTGTGTGGTTGGAATTTTGCTGTCGCAATCGTCGTCCCGCAGTTGAATGATCCAGCATTTAGCGCGGCAAAGTGCGATCATGGCTTCCTCGACAACAGTGAGATCCTTCAGTTCAGGGGGTACGGCTCCAAGGTAATTTCTATTGGCAATGGACATGGCGGGAATTCGTTTCGCCACGATATCCCTGCGACAAGGACAGCAAACGACAAGAACAGCTTCATCGGTCTCTGAGTCACGTTCCACACACTCGGGCTCGACGAGGATACTGGCATATGATGTACGGGCGTTTGGCATCGGGGGCTCGGGGCAGCGGGAATCCAACCAAGGAGCACACCGGGGATCTTCGTCAACATCCATTAGATCATCGTCATCCAGGCGCGTGGAAATTTCGTCGGCATCGTCCGCTTCATCTGGCCTTTTGAGCACGTCCATGGCAGTGTCTAAGAGAATTGTAGAACGTTCATCGTGAGGCCGACGCTCAGCACAACTTCCACATACGAAGGTAGCAAGAGATTTGGCCGATATTTTGAACTCAAAATGCGACAGCAGTTTCTGTTTGAGATGATCCGGAACGAGTTGCGGCCATTCTGAACGAAGCCGTGCACTTTCCCGAGCTCTAGTATCGGCATGTTTACCACATCCAGCATCGTGTCCCGTCTCAAGTCGGTCCAGAAATGTACGAAGTCGCTTTCGAAGTCGCTTGCAGTTGTCAGATTCGACATAAGGGACCTCGTGCAGTTCCAGGAGACGACGCAAAGGATTAGTTTTCAGAACAGGCCACAATTGCCGCAGAATCCGTACTTGCATTTGGATAGATGGATCTTCGATACCACCGCCAGGGCCAGAATTAAACTGCGAGGAAACAGAAGAGCATGCCAAGTGAGATGCATGACCCTCACGCAAAATGCACGCGCCAGTACCAACATGTTTCCAGATAGCGGCACGCAATGTGTCACGGGTGTGATGACCCCGGAGATCTAGTCCATGAGAACGTGCAACGGTCAGGAGGCTGCCCTTGGGAAGTGTCTCAATTTGTTCAAACAACAGTCGTGCCGTGTGGACATTCGAGTGCTCCGATACAATGCGACGTCGTCGTGTTCCAAGCTCGGACATGAGGTCTATGCGGGAAGCGGTCGCATCAGCTGACAGACCTAGACATTTGGCAAGGACGGCGAGGCGTTGGCGGGGTAGCCGGTCTTCGGAAGCGGAAAGAACAACGCTAAGTGCCCAGAATGACATGGCTTGGGGTGTGGGGAACGTATCACTAATTTGCCGACACGCGCACATATGTTGTTCGGACCCGGGTCGAGCATCGCAGGTTACAGCGCAGGCACCGGAGATGAGGTGGGATAGGACGGCGTCACGCGCCTGAGACGAGGAAAGCTGTCCATCATGCGGGATGTGGTGCAAGTTCAACAAAGTGGACAAACTCGTCGGTTCAGTAGTAAACACATTGGCAGACGGGTCGGGAGAGAGAAATAAACTCTCGAGCAAAACATCATTCGCAGGGGGCGCGGACGTGGTCGCGGGAGGGACAGAAGTGGCAGAAACGAATGCAGAGGACGAAGGGAGGGGGTGCGAAGAAGGGGGGTATCGTGGATCGGGTGAAGGTAAATAAACGGGAGCAAAGTTTTGTGGACGGGGAACGTGATGGATATGCAATGGGGTTTCATAGTTTATATTTTTTATTTTTATATGTTCAGAGTAAGATGTGGATGTACCTAAGAGCGACCAGGTAAGCAAGTGCGAAAAAAAGGGGGCGAACGGGACAGACCATATAAACGGGGGTCTAACCGGGGAGGGGAGGGGAGAGCTGCCAGATGAGGTGTCAGCAACATGTAGAGTTTGAAACGGACAGACGAACCAGACATGGGATGACTTGGGTCAACGAGGTATCGCCAAGCATCGAAGGAGCTGTCGATGCGGAAGCCAAGCAATATGAGGGAATCCCGGAGTAGGCTGGCCCAGTCAAGACCGAGGACGACATCGTGGGACGCATCGGGCGAAACGAGACAGTGGATCAGAGACGAGGATGGACCGTTGGTGGGAACCAGAGTGGTTATAAGTAGACCAGTATTGGAGCTGTGCAGTGTCCGAAAGAAGGCGTTGGAGACCACGGTTCGAGGTAACGGAGAAAATGTGAACCTGGGCACAGCAATGCCTTCGACAAAGAGGGGCATGGGAGTGAGAGTAAAGGAGAGCTGTGAGTGGTGGTGGGCAATTCCAATTGATCGACCGTGACGATCACGTGCAACGTCAATTGGAACCCGATCGATTTTCCTTGACCCACCACATATTCGCGTCGTCTGGCTATCAGTTCTCTCTCCATCCAAACGAAAAAAAGATCTAAATATTGTGTGTATCCTTAGGATGTATGTTCTCCAAATCTATATGTTTCCCTTAGCAAATGAGAGCAGCAGAGCCTGCCGAGTCAACCCCTGGTAAATGTGAGTGAATGCACACTAACTCCGTCAGATCATCAAATTGTGGAATAAAATCCCGAGAAAAAATCCTGAGCCTTGTGCATAGTCCCAGATGATTTCTCCCTGAGTAGCCGGGTTAAATTGGACGGTATTCCCATCAGCACACAAGATATGGGTTGGATCCCGAATCGGCGCTGAGGGATCAAACAGGTGCAAATGATGGCAAGTTGGCGTCTCGCAACACGTTTTCCAGACTCAGGACGTCTGCGTTCGTCTAACTCATAGGTAGAAATATGTAGTAAACATATGAATGGATGCAATGACCGAAGGGATTTCTTGAATTCACACCCCTTCACTACAAACACATGCATTTCACCACGAATTCAGCCGGTTCGGACACTTACAGTTAGAAAAGCGAAAATCCCTTCGACCATTGCATCCATTCATACATTTGAGACATATTTCTACCTATGAGTTAGATGAACGTAGGCGTCCTGAGTCTGGAAAATGTGTTGGCAACATTGGGTCACTCAAGAGGGCCGGCAACCCGGCAACTAATGTGTGGGAACGGATTGATGGCCCGATGCATTGCCCACCACCACTGTGAGGAGAGCAGGCATTTAAGGGGGTGGACGGATAAAGCGGGTGCCGGACGTGCCTGAATATAGCGCGACAGGAGTACCGCCTCGGAGCTCGTAACAATCGGAATGACCGATGCTTACCAACCTGACGTCATTTGCTTATAAATCGTCGAAAACGCACTCCGATCGTTTTTTTGAGCTGGGTGTAAAACCCACTACTAAAGATAGCGGGAATCACGTGGAAGCGTAGACTCGTTACCAGTCTGCCGTACGGAGTGCAATAAATGTGGCGAGCACTATTGCCGTAGGCAGACTGGTACTTCTCGTTTGATGGCATTGAGCGGGGCCTGAGTTTGAAATTTACTATTATTATTCAGATCATTTTCGCGTCTGGGCTCAATTTCGCCTCGTTTTTTCTCGGTGAAAGCTGCATAATACAGAGGAAATTAATCTCTTCCATTGTTTCTCTTCACTTTTTTTATTTCCTCCCCTGGGAGGGTCATATCTTTGAATCAGGATTAGATGAAAAATCAGTTTTTGAACGCGATTGCCGGGATCGCCGAAGATTGCGTCATCGGCGTCAGCCAAAGAAGACTTAAATTTCAAACTCATGATCAGGCCCCGCTCAATGCCATCAAACGAGAAGTACCAGTCTGCCTACGGCAATAGTGCTCGCCACATTTATTGCATTCCGTACGGCAGACTGGTAACGAGTCTGGTGGAAGCGAAACACTGCAAAATAACCTGTGGGCCGCCGATCGTTGCAATCCAGCCCCAGGGGTGTTTATATTCGTGTTCTACGACCTTGAAAACGCCCAGTTCACGCGTGTGCAGGAGGGATTGCGCGCCCGAAATACCGTGCCTCCGACGGATTATATCCAACAAAATAGGCCAAAAAATAGCGAACACAAAGTGATCTGCCACAGGTTCCACAGAACCTTTTTGCGCAATTCCTTTTACTATGAGCCATTTCTCATGGCTAACTATCCTCTCACAAAAACTGGGGATCGTCGGATGCCTGGGATCCGGGAAAAAGCCTGTGTTTCGCTTCTACGTAGCGTTTCGCTTCCCGGTTAACTATTGTAGCTGCTATTTAATTTCCAACACGGCGCTAAGCGGAATGCTCGATCTTTGCCTGATCCAGTGGCGTGGCACCTCTGAGCGATACAGTCGGGGCGCCGGCGACATCATTGACGAATGGGTCTAGAGCTCGCCGATCGCATCATCGGCGCCACGCGGTGGCAGTGCCACCTCTGCACCACCTCATCGTTGCACCAGTTTGCCTCAAAGTTGCTTTCTTCGGAGGCATCGGGTGTCATCGCAAGCTGCATCGGAGCGCTTTTCTGCCATTCTCATCAGCCCGGCCCTAATCGAGACAAAAGCTCGGCTGCGCTAAGTAGCGTTTTCAGTGCAGCGGGCCCAAATTTCTTATCTTCGCGTGGGCTGCTTATAAGAGGATGACAGACCAGATTCCAACGCGATCAAATGGGAAATGTTGCGACGCTCAAGCGCTACAGAGTTCCTGTCCCTCCTCCCCTCCTGCTCTCGTGTCTCGCGGCTCGCTCGCGGTCCTTGCGCCCGATTGCGCTGGCGATGCACAGTGGGTCAATGGAGTAAAGATGTGCATCGCGCGCCTTTGAAGGCCCACTTCGACACCATCCGCTACGTACCGAAGGTTTAGACTGATAATGAAGCCACCACCGCAAGATGGAATTCTCCTGCGATCATAATCAGCCACACCGCTGCTGTGTATTCACGAATCCTGCCCAATTTGGTCCTGACGACGCTTCCAGCGGCGACTCTAATTACTGCTCGTTCATCGAACATCTTCAGTCTTTTCATCCATGCGCACAACTCCTCGCCCCGGTCGATTATCATCTCCGGCTTCGTCTCTTACCGGTTACCTTTCATCTTCCCCACCCCGCCCTCAACTTCAAATCTGCATGTCAAATGAAAACAATGCCTCGGGGCTATCGCTCATCCCCTTAATGCATCAATGCGTCCGCCGTCAACGGTGCGTCGAGTGGGACAGCGATACTGCTCCGATCAGTGAGACTCGAACTGCGACAGCGGTCTAGACCTCTCATCCCCGCCCGCCGCTGTTCGCCGCTCGCCATCTGGCATCCATTATCCCCGTCCGCCATCGCCATCGCCACCACCCCTCCGCAGCAGCCCTAATTCCGGGAACGGCCAGCGCTGCCCGTAGCCATATAGCCAGCCTGAGCGCTGAGCGGCATCCCAAGTCCGAACGCCCGAATTCAGCGATGCGCGCACCGTTTCGTTCGTTATTGCCATCGGGCAGTCAGCCGTCCAGGAACCCGCGGAGGAACACACCTACATACATCCCATCCATCCACCCATCCATCTCTCCAGTCAGGTCAAATCAACATATGTATATCCCATATTCGAGCCGCAGGCTCCCTGTCTAAACCAAGTATAAGTATCAATAAACGCCGCGGGCGCATGTATGTGTATGTGTGTATGCTGATGTACGCGGTACATGTAGTACGAACGGCACGGACTCGCGTGCGGGAGGCTGGCTCGGGGTGACGCTGGGTCGCGAATGGAGTGGAAGTGGGTGGAGTGCAAGTAAGTAAGTATGTAGCGACGCTGGGGCGCGAGTATATGCAGTACGACGGCGACGGAGCAGGGATCCGCGGGAGCCCTGGATCGCGGCGCGGCGAAGTTAGGTCGAGTCGAGTCGAGTCAAGTCCGAGAAAGCGAAATAATGAACGTATGGTAGCGATGCTGCCAAGTCGAAAGCGAGTGAGGAAAGAGAGTGAGATTGTAGTGTATTGGATTGGATTGGTTGTCGTTCGTGTGCATCGGCGGTCGAAAGCGAGTGTAGCGAGTGCGAGTAGCGTGCGAGGAAATGCGTAGCGAGGATCGAAAGCGAGTCCGAGTGCCAGTGGGCCGCTCAGATGACGAGCGCAATCACCGCAGCGCCAACGAGCGCCGCCACGCTAACCCCGTTCTTGAGCGCGCCGCTGCTGCTCCCCCCGCCGATCGCGCCCACGGGCGCCACGTCGGCGGTGGACTCGGCGGGCGCGACGTTGGCGACGGGGGTGTTGTCGGCGATGGGTGTGGGGGTGGCGATGAGGATGGGGGTGGCGGAGGACACGGCCTTGGCGGAGGAGACGACCTTGGCGGAGGAGACGGGCTTGGCGGAGGAGATGGGCTCGGCGGATGGCACGACCTTGGCGGAGGAAGTCACAGCCTTCTCGGTCGTCGCGGGCGTGGGCGCGGGCTCCGCCTTCTCGGTGGTGGTGGGCGCGACGAGTGCCTCGGCCTTGGTGGTGGTGGTGGGCTTGGCGGTGGGCGCGACGAGCGCTTCGACCTTGGTGGTGGGCTTCGCTTGGACGGTGCTCGTCGTGGGCTTGACCTCCACCTTGGCGCTAGTCGTCGTCGGCGCGGCCTTGGTCGTCGGGGCAGCCTCGACGATGCTGCTGGCGTCGTCGTCATCCTCGTCGTCCTCCGTGCAGTCCTCGTCGTCGTCGTCGCCCTCATCCTCGTCCGCGGCATCGTCGCCGTCGTCCTCGTCGCAGTCCTCCAGGTCGTCGTCATCGTCATCAGCGGCGGAGGAGGGCGTGGTGACGGCGGGGGCGGCGGCGGCCTTGGTGCTGGTGGGCGTGACGGCCTTGGTGCTGGTCGTGGGCGCGGCGGCTTTGGTAGAGGTGGTCGTGGCCTTGGTGCTGGTGGTGGTCGCAGTGGGCTTCGGCGCAGCAGCTTCAATCGTCGTCGGCGCAGCCTTGGTGCTCGTCGTCGTCGGCGCGGCCTTGGTGCTGGTCGTGGTGGTCTTCGTCGTTGTGGGCGCCGCAGCCTTGGTCGTCGTGGGCGCCGCAGCCTTGGTGGTGGTCTCCTCCTCGTCATCGGCATACGACCACGAGCCGTAGAGGACGCCGACGCCGAGGTCGGGCTCGAAGAACTGGAAGAGGCCCTTCGTGAGGTCGATCTGGCCCCATTGCGGGCAGGACGCGCACTAACAGCATCATTCAGCACATGCGTAGCGCCAAAACGGAGAGGGAGCGGAAAGGGAGAAGGGCAGGGAAAAGGGGAGGAGAAGGGGGGCGAGGCGAGGCGAGGCGAAAGGGCGGGGAAAGGGAAAGGATGGGACGGGAAGGAGGGAAGAAGAGAAGAGAAAACGCACCTCGTCAACGCAGGTAGCGACGGCAGACTTGCCGTTGTAGTTGATGCGCAGCTTCCGCCCGCAGCAGCCCGAGCCGTCGCCGAATTGCTGCACATTGAAAAAAAGAACGAGTCAGCTTTGCCACAGGACAAAGAGGACGAGGGGGACGCACGTCATAGCCCATGGCGACGTACTACACGGGACAGAGTCAGTATGGGGTAGTACGGAGGAAGGGGAGAGGAGACGCACAAAGTCGCTGTCTTGGTGGTTCTTCCCCGTGCACGCATCGCTGGAAACGTGGTCAGCGCACGGAAAAAAAAAGTAGGGAGAGGGCGGGAACGCACGCGCCGGTGTCGGTGGGGTACCATGTCATCTCTTTCCCGACGAACGTATCCCGCTTCTCCACGGCGGCGGTGGCGTTGCGCCCTTGCGCCGAGCGCATGGCGATGCGGTTGTGGGTGCTCCGTCCCATATGCGTACCGCTGACGGCGGCGGCAGACAGAAGGAGAGCGAGGGTGCTGGAGGCGAGCATTGTGGTGATAGAGAGTGTGGTGGTGGGAGGAGGAGGAAGAGGGAGGTGGGAGGAGGCGAGGTGAGAGGAAGGAGAGAAAGCGAGGATGCGGCGAGGCGAGGCCGAAGGGGAACGAGAAAACCAAGGGAAAGACAAAGGCGGTGCCGGGGCAAACAAACATGCGGCTGGCAGGGCACGGGACCGTGAGAATGTGGGGTGGGCAAGCGGGAGTAAACAACGCGGTCATTGTGGGGTGGTCCGTGCGCGGAGGCATTATAGGGTCTTCATCGGTTTTATATATGCCGATCGTTGGCAGTGGGTGTAATTTTAGTCCTCAAGATGGAGTTGGTGTGGAGTCAAGAGGAGGTCGGGGATGTAGGAAGCAGTCCCACAGATGACGCGACGAAACGACATGAAGTCAATTGCAAGAGCTTAGAGGATATACAAAACATGACGTTACATTCATTTGGTGGGCGGCAGATTCTCATCAAGTTCGGCACATTCACATCAACACATTCACATCAATGTGCCGTCTTCGAATCTTTGCCTTCCAAGTCTCGATTTGATCGGCCATCAGTGCATTAATCCTGCCGTTCCTCAGTAATTTGCTTAAGTCCCTCCTTCAACGGCATTAATGAATCCCTGGTCCCTAGCACTAACCGCTACCCCGAACCTCTAACCTCTAACCACTGACCACTAACCACTGACCCGAACCTCTGACCCAAAAACCTAACCTAACGTAGCCTCGCGCACATCGCGCCGGCTGGCCGGCAAACAATGTGCCGCCTTTGTCTGAGGCGCGGCAGTGCCGCCCATCAAAGAGAATGTGCCGTGCATCAAATGAATGTAACGTCCATGTCAGTCTGCTTGCCCGCTCCTGCTGCTGGACTGTAACCGAATGTACAGCATCCAGCAAGAAAGAACTTCCATATCGATGCAACGCAGAGGGGTCAACATACCACTTGTTCGAGGGCTGCCATACCCTTTTCACGCTCCTCGCTACCCCACCGAGTGCGGAAATAGACGTCCTTGATGGTCCGGCTCCGGCATCGGTTGATAGGGGTTGGCACAAATAAGGGTAGCAAATGAAATAAGCCGTAGATGTGGTATCAGTGCGGTGGAATCATTTTTAACGCTCTTGACGCTTGGGCGGCCTTGGCGTGGAGGAAAGGGACGTGTCGTTCCGAACGCAGCGCAACAAAGCCTCCATTGCGTCCAATCTCTACGTTAAAGTAGTACTTGTGGAATATAGCCATGTCCAACAACCAGAAGTATTGAGATGAAGTCCCAGAGACAGTACGGAGGGCTTCAATACGTCCACGGCGACGGAGAGATAATATGCGTGTGTGTAGTCGAGAACAAAGCGAATAGCCAATCCCACTGTTTGCGGAACCACTCGCCAAGGGTCTTGGGAAGCCCAAGGTATGCTGAAATTGTGCGTTTGGAACAAGTGGGGACGCTGCAAAATGTTAGTTCCAAGACGAAATGTATGCAGGTACTTTTCAAAATCAATATTACTGTACTATTTCGACCAAGTGTTCACCGTGTGTGACCAGTCCTCAAGTATTCATTTCGTGGGGAAATTGCCCTTTTAGGCGATTTTTCGCCGCATTTTAGACCCAAAATCGCCTTCCCGAGGGCCTGTGACCTGGGACAAGTAAAGAAAGTATTCAGTTCTGATCGGATTGTGACCAGTGACTGAACGCTGGGTTGAAATAGTACAGTAAGAGAGTTTGGGACTGAGGTCCGCAGACACATTCATCAGCTTTGATCGATTGATGGCAGTTACCTTTTCCAGGGGGTCGTGGGAGTATTAGCTGATCCAGATCACGCGTCTTGTCCATTCCGCTCTCGCTTCCTTGCACGCGGAGGTAAGTACTAGCACCTCCGTAGACCTCCTTCTACTCCTCAAGTATCCCTTGTACACGCCCAGGCTGTGTGGATGGCCACCCGATGGCACTGTAAACGAACTGCAAGCGTCCCGCATGCCAGAGCGTCAAGCAAGCGTTCAGTCCAGCGAGCGAGCGATTAGGAGCCGTGATTGTCGACGATGGATCTGCTGCAACCACACCACTTCCCCTTCAATCTGCGCTCCAATGAATGGGTGATTCTCACGATCTGGATTCGTTCCGTGCCAACACTTCGGACTTGTTGAAGACCGTGTGCCCATCCAATACCCGTCACCTAACACGTTTAGATATCCCCGACCCGCGATATAAACGCTTCACGCGCTTCTCTCTGCCCCCAATCTCTTCCGATGCCCACTACGCCCATTTCTGAGATACCCCTCGTACGTCGTGCCCGGTGCCCTTGCCCATCCATCATCATCATCTTACTTACTTTTCTCACACCCACCCAGATCCGCGACACGCTCCGCACCAACTTCAGAAACGGCGTTTCCCGGCCCCTCGAATGGCGCAAGCACCAACTGCTCCAAGTAGCCCGAATGCTGCAGGAAAACAAAGAGCTGTTTGCGGAATCACTCGCTCAGGACCTGGGAAAACCGAAGATGGATGTGTATTCTGAAATCGTAGGTCTGAACCCCTCTTCAATCCTGGGCGCTAATATTGGGATCTTCGTCCAGGGCATGATGATCGAGCGCGCCATCATCAGCGCCCGGGCGCTGGATGATTGGGCCAAACCAGTCGTCGTCGAAGTACCGTGCGTGTTCTCCGAAACACTCTTTGCCCACTCGTCTCATACATACTCGACAAGTGACTGGCAGAAACCATGGAAGCCCACCGTCTACACGGCCGCGAAAGGGACTGTCTTGATCATTGCGTTCGTCGGCCGTTATTTATTTCATCTACGTTTTCCTTTACGATTGTCTGCGATTCAGCCCGTGGAACTACCCTTTAGGCCTCTGCGTCCAGCCTCTCCTCGGCGCAATCGCAGCTGGCTGCTGCGCCGTCTTGAAGCCCTCGGAACTCTCCCCGCACTGCGCCGAGCGCCTGGCGGAGCTCCTCCCCAAGTATCTCGATCCTGCAGCCTACCGCGTCGTCTTGGGCGGCGTCCCAGAGAGTACCAAGATTCTCGAGCTTCAATGTACGCCATAAGCACACCTACTCACTCGAGACTGAACTGAATTTTATCTCACAGGGGACCACAGTGCGTCCAATGTTGCGACCCTATTTATGCATTCCCTTCTAAATACGAGGCGAATCTAGTATTTTACACAGGGAATGGGCGGATTGCACGCATAATCGCGGCCGCGGCGGCGAAGCACCTGACGCCGCTCACGTTTGAACTCGGCGGGAAATCGCCCGTCATCGTGGACCCATCCTTCGACGTCAAACTCGCCGCGAAGCGCACCCTTTGGGCGAAGTCGCAGAACTGCGGCCAGGTACGAGTTCAACGCCTGCACGAGCTCAACTTACTTATATGATGATATATTTGCCATTTAGCTGTGCGTCGCGCCGGACTACGTCCTCATCCCGCGGACGCACCAAGACGAATTCATCGCCGCGCTGAAGGACTCCTACGCCGAATTATTCCCTGAAGGATCCCTGAACTCGGACTCCATTTGCCGCATCGTCTCGCCCGCGCACCATGCCCGCCTGGTGGACTTACTGACGCGCACCAGGGGCGAGGTGGTTTTGGGCGGACAGATGGAGGGAAATTCCAAGATTGAAATCACGGTGATCAAGAATGTGCCCGCGGATGACTCGTTCATGGAAGGGTGCGTCGGTGCTTTTACAGACCGTTTCCACTTCTGATTTGGTTATGCGCAGGGAGATATTTGGCCCTTTCTTGCCTATTTTACCAGTTGATACCCTCGAGGATGCCCTGGAGTTTGTCCGTGACCGGTGAGTTTTCTGCGCCTCGTGTTGTAACATCGAATGTAGACCAAGTTAATTCCAGCGACCACCCTCTCGTGCTGTATGCCTTTACCGAAAACGCAGAACTGAAGAAGAAGAGTATGTTCACAACCTCCCGCTTGCTCTGTATTTCATTCTTCGCACAGTTTTGGACGAGACAATGAGCGGCGGTGTTGCTTTCGGCGACCTCGTTCAACAGCTCGCAGGTGTGTCCAAATTGATTATCCTATTCATCCCACCCGCGAGCTGATTCGATTTCCATACCATAGTCAAGGAATTGCCCTTCGGCGGCGTCGGTGAATCTGGATGTGCGCTCTCCTCTTCTCTCCTTAACTCTCACTCCCAAACTAAACGGATCATCTCAGATGGCAGCCAAGTCCTGAAACACACATACGAAGCGTTCTCGTATAACCGCTCCACCGTTGATATTCCACAAGAGTGTGTGCACGCCTCGAGTTCTTGTTTCCGCTGCTAGGCTAACTGTGGTTTCAAAAGGGTGGAGCCGTTCAACGCGGTGCGGTATCCGCCGTACGACGACGAGAAGTTCAAGGTCATGACCGCCGCTGCGTTTTTGGATGTCCCTGCCGTAATCTGAGCCCACCCATCGCGATACGACAGCCGGGACGGAAACCGGAGACGTCCGATCGGCTATCTACGTGTCCACTCGTATCCCAATATCCACTTTTTTGTTGTCGGCGCCGAGCGGCTGTACTCGCCTGATAAAGAAAAACGCCGTGACCACACGCAAGGTCGACGAGGCTGCTCAGAATCGAGCCAACTGGGATGTTGCTGGAAACGCAGCTGAGTGTCTTCAGCGCCACCTTCAAAATATTCTTGGCGGTATGGCGGGTGCCTAGGAGAATGGAAGGAGTGGGCGTGTCGGAAGGGGTATGTGGTTCAGTGCGATCGTTTGGTTCGTTCATATTCGTCGTGGTGTCCGCGGGAGATCTGTGGAACGGGAAAAGGCGGAAGAACTGGTAGAAGGCCATCAGGGCGGAGGGTATGCAGATGACGAGCCACTCACAGTTGCCATGATCCGGACCGAGGTTTTCTAGCCAGGACCACGCGTTTAGCTAAATCAAGCGGCACGTTTAGTTTTGGACCCTACTTTGGCCCAAAGCTTCTTGGAAGACGGCTAGAAAGTAAGATTGACAGCCGACATGGGGAGAATTATATCAGGTATGCAGAGGGAGACCCATGTACAGTCGTGGTCTGCGACGAGCAGTTTCTTAGTTACAACCACGCCGTTGACGATATGAAGCGGTATTACGGCTTTGCATCCGAATTGGGACCTGTATTCGTCGGAGAAGGGCTTCGTGGACAGCTGGTGAGGGGTGATGTTTTACTAGTAAGTATCAGTTTATGAGCATGGAGTGACGGAGATGTCAGATAAGGCGAGGCGCCACAGTAAGCACCGTACACGTGGAGCGGCCCAACTGGACTGGGCCTGTTTCAACTCTTTGATCTTGCCGGCGCTGAGCTCAAAGTTCATTGTTTCTCCTCCGTCAAAGCTGGAGGTTCGGTTTGAATGTACATATCTTCATTTATGTCCCTTCAGGAATTTTGTTTGGGGGGTTTGGGGGTTGTAATTGGACCCGAGTTCACTTGAGGAAGCTGCCATTCCGAACTATAACCGGGGAAGGGGGGCGGGGGGGTCGGGAAGTCGGAATCTGCCCACGGCAACGTGCTCGCGATATTGTTGCCGGGCACCTCTGATCTTACTTCTTAAATTCATGGCCCCGGGGACCTGCGGACGAGTCCAAAGAGATTCAGGGTTTCGATTTAAAGGGTTGGCCGCGGACGAGTCCATGCATCACGTGTGGAGAAGGAAAGAACATCACGAGCAATGTCGGTGGCGCTATGTTCCTCGAAGGTTGGATCTGAGTAATTTACAGTTGCCGACCTCGTCGAGCTGCTCCACAACGCCATCTAAGCGAACCACGCCGACGTTACGCACGGATGGGATGGGCATTACTTCGTGACCAACGGGGGATCGTGTTCGAGGAGATCGTCAAAATGATCGAGAGCAGTGCGGGCAAGCGCCGTCAGTTGACGCATGCCGAGTTGGACAAATATTTTCTGAATCAGGTGCGTAACCAGCCATAATGTGCTATACGCAGCTGATCTCCCTCCCAGCCGACTCTGCAAGCCTCCTATGCGGTTTGTTTTGAATCTACATGCCCTACCACTGCCCCTGCGGCATGTCAAACTGACATGCCGTGGGTTTTGCCCCCTGTGATATGAGCACCTATATGTGTAGGAATTATTTTAGTTTTATGGAGATGCTTCCAAGATCCGAAGCCAGAACTAAGGCACATTGAAACCTTGTATTTTTAAAACCCGTACAGAAGATACCGTATTTATACTTCACACACAACACACAAACAGTATAACAGAAACAAAGAAAGAAAGAAAAGGCTAAGCCAAGAGCAGGGCATAAAAGATAAGTGAGGTTAGCGAAAGTTGAAACGTTGAAGGCCAACCTCGGGATTACGAAAGGCGTTGAGAGAAGTAAAACTTAAGAATCGCGATTACTGAATTCCATCGCAATTATTCATCTTCCTGCCTTCCTTCTTAGAAGGACCAGGTCACGCTGTCAACTCCGTGAGCGATGTAGTTGGAATCCAGCGCTGCCATGGCGCCTTCGGTCAAGTCGATCCCGTGAGTACCCTGGCAACCGGGGCACAAGTCGGCGACGACAACCGAGATGCTATTGCCGTTGTCTAGAGCAGAAGCGGAAGTTGTAAGCGAGGAGAACGTACAACAATAACACAAAAGAGACAAATGCGCACAGTTAACAGTGATTGATTGTCCGCAGTGAGCACCGCTGGCATAGTCCCCGGTTTTAAGCGCGACGGCCATGTCCCCGTTGTTGATCGTCCATCCGCAGGCACCGGTTCCGTCGTTGGGGTCGTAGTACGTCGCTACAGGCGCGTGGTTAAGTCAAACTGACCCGAGGAATGCACCAGAACATACCGAGGCCGGTGAAGGACTGGCCTCCACCGGGAGGAGACCCCCCGCCACTACCGAGGCAGAGGACTTGGCCGATTTCAAGATCTAGCGGAAAAGAAAATCAGCAAAAATTGACATGAACAGGCGGAGGGGGAACGTACTCGTGCAACCACTATTAATTGATGGATTCAGTGCATGCAGCTGAGCATCTGAGAGTCCAGTGCTTGACTCGATGGCCGCGCAGCTGTCTCCGCTCACGACAGTATATGTCTGCCCGCATTCATCCACGGGAGGAGATCCCCCGCCGAGACAGAGAACTTGGCCGATTTCAAGATCTAGCGGAAAAGAAATCAGCGAAAATTGACATGGACAGGTGGAGGGGGAACGTACTCGTGCAACCAGTATTAATTGACGGATTCAATGCATGCAGCTGAGCATCTGAGAGTCCAGTGCTTGACTCGATGGCCGCGCAGCTGTCTCCGCTCACGACAGTATATGTCTGCCCGCATTCATCCACGGGAGGAGATCCCCCGCCGAGACAGAGAACTTGGCCGATTTCAAGATCTAGCGGCAAAGAAAATCAGCGAAAATTGACATGGACAGGTGGAGGGGGAACGTACTCGTGCAACCACTATTGATTGACGGGTTAAGTTCATGCAGCTGAGCATCTGAGAGTCCAGTGCTTGACTCGATGGCCGCGCAGCTGTCTCCGCTCACGACAGTATATGTCTGCCCGCAGGGAGGAGATCCCCCGCTAAGGCAGAGGACTTGGCCGATTTCAAGATCTAGCGTAAATAGAAATCTCAGCGAAAATTGATATGGACAGGTGGAGGGGGAACGTACTTGTACAACCAGTATTAATTGACGGATTCAGTGCATGCAGCTGAGCATCTGAGACTCCACTGCTTGACTCGATGGTCGCGCAGGTGTCTCCGCTCACGACAGTATACGGTTGCGCGCATCCCGGGGTTGTCGTCCCGCCGCAGGTCGTACCAAGGATGTTCTTAATTGCAATGTCGTATCTATCGTTGGCTGAATACACCATCAGTATCGCGGTTTTTAGATGGAAAAGCGGCGTGCCATATGCCTGCGAAGCATCCCTGCAAGAAAAGAAATGGTTAGGTTGATATTAGACCAGGGCAAATGACCTACCAAAGCATGATCCCACCAAAGCTAGAATAATCCGCGCGAGTTGCGAGCGCGATCGAGCCCAGAGTCGTCGCATCCACATATTCGCCAGCGTTTGCCGCTGTCGAAGAGGCCGGGGCACCTATCATATCACACAGTGAGAGAGTGCCTAGGAGAGCCGAATAAGAATGTTAACCTATGAAGATCTTGACGTTGGGATTCGGGGAGACCGTCTGGGCCCAGTTATCCCAGGTGTCAAAGTTCCAGTCCTGGTAGGGTAGGTAAGTTTATTTCCCCGAGAACATGAAAGGCCACACAGCGGTATTGTACGATTTCACGCCGCTGTTTTTTTTTTTTCATGGTTAGTATCATACATACATCCATGAGTGGTTGAATGCTTTCCAGATGTTACTGTTAAATTTCGATGGTTAGAGGTAGTACTTCGGGGCGACTACCTCTTACTTGTAAAATTGCACATAGATGGCGTCGAACCCCACGGTATTGATGGCGGACCCGACATACGCGTCAGGGAAAGGGCACTGAGGAGCTGCCGTGAGATAATACCTAGTGACGCTAATGAGATCCGTATCTAAAATTGGGAAGAACACCCACTGTTTACTGGCGCCCGCTGAGAGCGCACGGATCTTGGTCGCGAACGCCGCATATCCAGTGCTGGGTCCCGATTCAATGTCCAAATCAACCCTGAGACGAACCAAAATCAAAGGTGGAAATATAGGGGAGACGATGCGGCACACCCATCGAGGACCGCCGAACCAAAAGGGCGGTGGGAACTCGAGCCGCCGAGGAAATTGTTCCAGATGGTGGTAGCAAAATTCGTCGCGGCCGTGTCGTCGCTGAAGACCGCGCCCGAGGTGCCTCCGCCGCCCAAGCTTAGGGTGACGAGCTTACCAGCCGCCTGGCACGCTTGGATTCCCGCAGCCAGGGACGCGCAGGTCCCGCTAGAACCATTGTCGTCGCAGGTCTGTGAGGACGGGTTTAGCTATCGAAGGAAACCCTGACGAAAGGACCGTGCATTGCCAAGGTTGAGGTCGGGGACTCCGCCGGTGAAGCTATCGACAAACGCAATGGGGATAACGTCGATGACGGTGTCCTGAGACGATTAGTCCGGGTCGATACAGTATACTATGAAACGCGCGCACCTGGCAGTAGTTCGAGATTGTCTGCTGCCAGTTGGCGGTGTCGCTGCCATGGGTTGCACCATACGAGTTTTGACCTGGGAGAAATGAATGACAAAAGGTAGAAAGAACAAAGTGCGCATACCCCAGTAGACAACCAACTGGACAGTGGCGTGATGTAAATTATATGAAGGGTGCGACCAAAAAAAAACGAACATTGTTTGAGCAGGTGGGGTCGTAAGCAAACGCCGCGACAGCGCTCAAGACAAGGACGGAGAAGACACTGGAGGAGAACTTGAACATCATGAGAACCGTGGAAAGCGGATGAGGTGGATGGCGGTCCTCGAGCTCTTCTTATACTTTTCTTGAGTCCAAACAGGGATGGATGCCTGCTTCGTCCCATAGCGCCGGCACATGCATGAGTCGCCGTCACCATAAAATCGGGAAGTGTTTTTTGGCCACATTAGGGATGGATGCGCGCATCAGCCAATAAATATTCCACTCATCGCCCGCCGGCACTTGCATGGGTCACCGCTAGCTTGTCTATCGCTTAAATGAGACCAAAGTACGCCAGACGTTCCGTAAATCTGGAGGTGTTTTGGGGTACATTAGGCCTACATGCGTGCTGTGACCAATAAATATTCGACGCGTCCCCCGCCAGCACGTGCATGGGTTGCCTTCATACTGGCCTATCCGCTATCAGACCAAGGTACGCCCGGTGTTCCGTAAATTGGCAGGCATTTTCAGGCAAATTCACCGGAGATAATTAAATTTAGGGCCGCCGCAAGTTAATGAGCTCAGAGTATTGAGCTATCGGCTTCTGCTTGAACCGCGACTTGTGTTTTGGAAATAAAGTGATCGGGGAGGAATAGACTAAATGAATTTCAATAATATGCAGGCACAAGTGCGAGGAGCGAGGGCAAGCAAGACAAGGGACGGCGCGACGTGGTGGTGGCCAGAAGCAAGGCGCGTGGAATGGTGTTTGGGTTTCGGTAATCTCGGAGTTGCGGTCCACGGACGTAGCGTGATACGAGGCCTGTCAGAGGAGCGTGGAACCTGCTGTTGCGAAGAGAAACTACGACCTCGAGACAAGGAACATCCGTTGTGTCCGTAGGGCGCTTCGGACAGTGGTTTTACGCGATTGGTATGTCAAGAACGCCGGCCAATTGAGGTTGCCGAGGGACGGAGTGGACAAAATGACCAGAACAAGCTCAAGAGCAATATCTAATGCCCCGAGCCTCTGCGAAGCCCAGGTGAGCATTCGCGTCGATGAACTGTCGATATTGCTCACCCGCGCCGAAATAGCCACACAGCGCCAAGCATCGGTGCGTTGATCCGAGTCACGTGATTGCGACGCCCGACGCCCGACGCGACGGTGGGCAGAAGTCCTTTGACATCGGCATCAACGGCTTCAGACCCACTCTCAAAACTCACGACCTCTTGACATAAGAATCGCGATGCGTATCTTGTGAGAATCGCGATAGGACTTGATCAAAATCGCGATCGCGTCCAGCTGAAAATCGCGATGGGGCCTGAAACTCGTGTGTTTGTGCTTCAGAACCACATTTTCTGCCAAAATATCAAAACCGATGTGCCATTTAATTTTTTAAAAAAGTGAACAGCATAGGGTACTGCGAAGCATGGCGCTGAATGCAGGTGGTTGGATAGTGCAGACCAGTAACGAGATTTTTACGCACCCCCACCACCCGACAACATCATCGACGTTCTGCAACGGGCTTGTGAGGTAAACATTGAACTCATCTCGTGGATCAACGGCCTCGAAATCCTTGTTTATAGGAGCTTGAACCTTGGCTCTCATCAGAGAATGGCCGTACTGAACTGGCGCAGTGGAAGCTACAACAATCGGAAATTATCATACGGCCATCTGAGGACTACTTTGACTTACCAGACGGTGGCGCTGTCGGGGATGCCGCAGCTCCGGAGACAGGTTCGACATAATAAGAGTTGAACTAATGAAATGACCTCACATTATGATCGGGAGATGAAAGACAAGCGCTATACACTTTCATGTTTTTCACTTTTGCGCTACTTATATCATGAAACTGACACCTTTGCGCTACTTATCGGGGTTAAAAAAGGACCGAAGTATGTAGCGCGAAAAGTGCGATTCTGCGCTACATACATTCACACGGTTAGATTTCGCGCTACTTTATTGACAGGTTTCTGATTGCGCTACTTGCGCTTTCGGCAATCTCGCAACATATACATAATCACTTTTTTTTTAGCTCCAAGAAATCTTCCGCTAGATATACTTCGAAGATACACGGTAGCTATAAGGCCCAGTTCCATCCATTTTCCTACAGCTAAATGGTCACAGATTGTCACACGTCATGGGATAAGGCCCGATGGTCCGATCACTCAAACACCGAGCTCCGCACATTGTTTTCAGTCGTTGCCGCAACACCATCGCTCGCCGTTGACAGCGACGAACTCCAATAATCTCACCATCCTCTCTCATTCTGAGAGCAGGGCTTTCTTTAAATGTATCCTCTAGTCTATAATACCCGTTCTACACCTATGAATCACTTCAATGACGTCGTCAAACTCTGGGGAACGATGGGGCGGGAGAGGGCGGGAACGGCGGGGTAATGCCGACGAAGTGGCGACGATGCCAAGCGCCGGTACTTCGGAAAGATCCGGCGGACCGGGTCTAGACTTGAGTGACTGCTGGTGACTTCCCAATTGAGCCGTGGCGTTAGCTGTACAGGTAATTTTTGGCGGGGCACAGCTCTGAGCTAACTACCTAGGGATCCCGAACAGGGCCTAAGGCTAATGGCTATGATACAGCGCCCATGCTACAGCACGCAGTCCGCCTCTGTGGCCCTCGTGCATCGGTCCTCGCTTCCGAGGCTATGTACGATGCTGTAGCCATTACCGTGTATCTTGGAAATATAGTGGAAGATTTCTTGGAGCCAAAAAAAAAAAAAGTGATTATGTATATGTTGCGAGGTTGCCGAAAGTTTGTAAGTAGCGCAATCAGAAACCTGTCAATAAAGTAGCGCGAAATCTAACCGGGTGAATGTATGTAGCGCAGAATCGCACTTTTCGCGCTACATACTTCGGTCCTTTTTTAACTCCGATAAGTAGCGCAAAGGTGTCAGTTTCATGATATAAGTAGCGCAAAAGTGAAAAACATGAAAGTGTATAGCGCATTATTAAAGTGCACTTGGACCGCCATACAGGTCCAGCAATTCTGAAAATTTTCGACCCCCGAACCCGACCCGCGGTCCGATCCCCTTCTTTGATGCGCTCCGAACCTGAATTTGTGTTCGGTTCGGGTTCGGTTCGGGTTCGGAATCGGTTCTGAACCCGACACCGGCAACACTAGTCTGTCAGGGGACCAATAACGCGCCTAAGATGATCTAAGCATGGGCTAGAACATGCGGGCGGTTGCCCCTGTGGTAACGGGGAACTGTGCATGGATAATGTTAATGTACAGTTCTCCTGATTTTACCTATACGCTTGCCGCGCTGCGGCTTTCTTCGATGTCTTTAGAACGGCGCGGCGGCACGAGCAGGCCTGCCAGGCTACTCCGTACCATTCGACCGCGTTCACCTGGACGCTGTGGCAACCGTGAAATTTCTGAGATATACTGTATCTGGGCAACAGCTTATCGTATTACCACTCGGACCACTGCACAGCATTCACACGGTCATCGGGCTGATGCCTATGTTGCGAACCATTGGATGTCGCATCTCTATTCGCCTATTCGCTCCGAGTCGGGAGAAAATGCATAGAGGAATAAACCCACGGTGGCGATGGAAGCCGTCCCGCTTGACTGATGTGCCCGGGCCCAGTGTTGGCATTGACCGGGGTCAAATCAATTTCACTGACACTTAAATTGGAAGGACGAGACCGGGAAACTGTAAACTCCCATCTATCCTACAGGCCTGGGGAAGCAGGAGAAAGTTCAAAAGTGTTTGGTGAGTGATGGTTCTCCGGTTCAAGGCTGGGAGCAAGGGTCGAATTGGTTTGACCCAATGCCAACGCCGCCCGGGCCTTTGCTTATTCTTCGGGGCGGGCAGTTCGGCGGCTGATAAGGGAGAAAAAATCACGACATACAAGCGGATCCAAATAGGAGAGTGGATTCATGAAGTCACTCACTTCAGTGCGCGACGCGATCCTACCACAAAAGGTGGACTGCGGGTAGGACTGGAGTACAGCGGGAGGGGCTCGACGTGAGCGTGAGATTTATCTAGTGCGACTGTTTGATACGCACAGGGTTTGCGGAACCTCACCGTGAGGGAGGACCACCAGGATGTTGCCCATGTCAGAAAGAGGAAAGATCACATGTCTTTTCTTCGCGCTTGACGGGCCCGAATATACTCCAACAACGCGTTCGCGCTAAGGATAGGGGCTAACGTTTGGATGAACCCGGGATCGTTCATAATCATACTGTGGCCTCGGAGCTTAGACTTAGTAAAAGTGAAGGGACATATAGCTTTCGACGATGCGTGGTCGTTCTGGATCTCGAATATTTGGCAACCAGCATGTATTTCCCTGCTCCTGCAGTGAAGTTGGTTCGCCGTATAAATGCCCAAATACCACAGGCAAAAGATTTTATCTCCTACCCTTCATAACAGTCCCTGGCGCTCAAAATTTGGGCTGGATTTCACGCATTCACCTCATTTCAGGCCTTGGAGCTCGTGCGTTTTGAAGCGCATACGCAGCTGTTATACACGAGTCTCGATATTTATCTCAGTCCGGAGGGATAATCCCGGGCCAGGTCAACATGAACCATTCCACTGTCGCGGGGGCGACATCCTCCGCCATTCGGACTACTATCTCGTCTAACACGCCTCTCGCCTCAGCAACTCGATAATCCTCTTCCCCGCCTGTATGCTCCAGAAAATGCAAATATATCAGCAACGCCTCCTTGAAAATCGGAGCAGTCACTGGATGATAAAATTCAAATCCTTGAGCACCGTACCACAAGAACACGTGCGCGGTCATCGAGTTCATCTCCACATTCGTGGGGTTTTCCACTAACTGATGGGCGAGATTCACCCATAATTGTGCGAAACGAGTCATAACCTGTGTGTCGACGGCTTCAAATCCACCGGGAAGCATGTCACATAGAGTGAACATGACGCTGCTCCTGTGTAGCGGTTTCACGGGCTGCGCACAGGCATCGAGGAACTCCGTCAAGGCCGTGATCATGGCCTGTTTGCCCCGGATATGTATGTTAGCACCCAACTCTTCCCGGGTATCATCCTCGTGTGGACTTCCGGGAAGTGCAGCATCGGTAGTCAAGCGTCGCAGCCTCTCGAGGCCGCGATTAGATTGTTCATAGTTAACGTGTTCCGGGTCCAGGAGGTCGAAAGTCGAAATCCGTATGTGTTGCTGCTTTCGGAGTTTCATCAAGGCGGCAAGCGACAGGCATAGTGGTGAAGGTGTGGTTAGGACATTGTGCTCGGCGATATAGACCCACAGTCGTTCCGCCCTATCGTCCCAATCACGTAGATGCTGTTCGTATTGCCCCTCCACGAGCAGAGTGTAAATAGCCAGCAGCTTATCCGCGTCTATACGTTGAGGCAACGTGTCAACGAGATAGTTCATGGCCACAGGCTGGCGACATTCTCGAGTCACGAATTCCAAAACTTTCAAATCATTGCGCCAGGCGAGATATACAGTCAAGATTGGGGCCGCATCCTCCGGTCTAACAAGTGGGACAATGCGCAGAAAACACCGCATGATCCAATCCAGGCTCGTGATTCTGCCAGATCCCGAGTGATTCCGGGAAGGATGAAAGGTGTTCCTGTCCCCCGGAAGAAAGATGTGATGCCTCGTCGTGAGAGACAACGGGAAGTCCTCTGGCAGATTGGGGGGTAGTTCAGGCAGGATCTTGAAACAAGTGTGCAGCCACTGGCAAGGGAGATCTCCTCCGGCGTACACTCGACGGGCTGCGCAGACCAGAAACTCAGCTACGATTGTGGTGTTAGCTTCAAGCCAAATTTCGCCCACTGTCATTGAGTTGAGCAGTTCCTGGAGCTCGGGTATCCGCTCTAGCTTCTGGGTGCCGTCTGCCCATGTCTTGAGCGATCGTAGTCGAGATTCCAGGGCACGAGAGAAAAAACTGGGGGCAATCGCCTGCACGTTCTCTAGAAGTTTATTAACCCCTTCGACAACTTGCCGCACTTCGGCTGTCTTTCGAGCGAAGCAGACGGCGTGATTGCGGAAGGTATTCAGACGACTATACGCCATCCCTGTCTTCGCGCTCAATGCATAGGACTCCGGCCAAGCCTCCTGCTACGGTCGCTTTACCGCCTGTCTGTTTCGTAACTCGAACCAGAAGCGGCCCCCATGATTGGACATCTCTCTCGTCCTTCCGGACATCATGCTGAGCGCCCATATCGCTTTCATTGCTGCCACGAGCCCGCGTTGACGGCGGGGGTCCTCGGCAGCCATGTTTCGACAACGAAACATTAGGTCGGCAATGCGGCTACCCAGCGAAGGTTGGTGGGCCTCGGGGTCCAGAAGGAGTATGAATAGGTACTCGTTGACGAGATGGAATCCTTTGACGCCATGGATCGCTTCAGGAATCGTCTTCAAAAATGTGACAAGCTCGGTGTCGTCGGTGAGAGACTCCATGATTCACGCAAAGGCTCTTCTGTCCCGCGTCGCTGGCTTCTCCAGCGCCGCACTCAGCACGGCATCTCTCGGCTGGGTGAGGGGCGACGACGGACCGAATCGCTTGTGTATTGTTCGTAGAATGGCCCATGCAGACCTCGAGAATGAGGTGCGATACGGACAGTCAGGGCTGATTATGGGGAGGATGGTCATGATCAAGTAAAGAGTCATTAATACGGTCAAGGTGTCGCCGATGGGGCCAGTCATGAGATGATTGATTGGGAGCAGGAATTCAACAAGACCCCCCAGAAATAGCATGAGGACGACGTGGAGAAACAGGGGGATGAGATCCACCACGGCAGAAATGCCAAAACGCGCGCGCGTCGGATGGGCGACGGGTGTTTGTCGGTTTTGTGGAGAAACTCCCGTGCCCATGGCTCGATTAGGGTAGTGCGCAGCGCGCAGGTGATACTGAGAGTGAGCCTGATAAACCAAAGAGTGTCGCATACAAGGGAAGATTGCGTAGGCTTGAATACGACCGCCTCTGGGGCTGTGAAAGACACATTATGGGAGAATGCACCGAGTTGGGCAGAGATCTGGGTGA
This sequence comes from Mycena vulgaris, assembly GCA_029204335.1. NCBI lineage: Eukaryota > Fungi > Basidiomycota > Agaricomycetes > Agaricales > Mycenaceae > Mycena > Mycena vulgaris. The sequence continues at coordinate 331,950 of JARGYA010000106.1, read as the reverse complement.
GCAGCTGCACCGTCAAGTTCCCAGGGTCTGGCCGAGGGATCCGGTAACTCTCGATTAGGAGAGCTGCGAGAATAGCGGAGAAGAGACCGGACTGTGCTTTCGTCATGCCCGGAATTGGATCAAGGGATCAAATGACATACGAAAATGAGCATTCCCTCCATATCGGCTTTCCAGCTCTCGACCAGCGCCGAATCGTATCGGTGCGCTTCGTGAATATATATTGACCACATCCTCGCTGAAGTTTGTTGGCTCTCAGTCGTGCTTTACGTGACGCCGTCCGCGTCGCGGAATTCATAGGGAAAGGTATTTTGTTGACGGGATTGGCCTTCTCATTCAGATGATCGTCCTGCATAATTCCCGCGTTCTTCAGTGAGCGGTCTTCCTGCGGAGATATTAGCTTCTCGGATGGGAATAGCCGGCGACGATACCGTTGTTCATAGCAGGACCATTCTCGGGATCCTGAACTTTGCGCACAAGTCTGAGGCACATCTCGCCATGCGGGAAGTAGCGCTGGTTGTGGGCGTGAAGAGAAGCAAGGGTGAGTTATCAGATCTGTCGTAAGGCGGTGGAAATTGCGGACCATGAGTTCCGACAGGTCAGGATGGGCGGATACAGATCGGGTTTACTACACAGAGGTCGCTACCTACACAGCGGCAGGTAGAAGCCCCGAGAGAACCTGTGGTTACAGATAGGTTGCAAATGATGGTCTTCAGCGCCGGCGAGGATGAAACTTGAGCACGCGATCTGTTCACACTGCGTGGCTTGAGGAATTTGAATTATTCCAGGAGGAAAATCTTCGGAGGAGGTGGATGAGCGCTCAGTTTATGTCTTGCTGCCAAAATGTGGTGCATGAGATTCGGATCCAGCCTTGAGTGCATCGGGGCGTGCATTAACCACCCATCAGTTTTCAGATCTTGACCGAAGCTGAGCTGCAGTGTGTCTGGTGGCATTATTGGAGGATCCCCTTAGCCCCCCGATGCGGTTGAAGCTCAGGCTGAAGCTCCCCGGGTTCCGCATTCGAGCTCATGACGGTCGGGAGCAGAAAGGGCCACGTGGTGGCTGTGTGTTTAAGCGCCCGCTTAGCGCCCATCATTTCCATGTGTTCTTCCTTTGGCGTCTAATTCAGAACACCAGAGGAGGGTGGACTCCCGCGCGTGAGCCCGCGGCGCAATCAAATCGAACGCAAAAAAAAAAAAAAAACAGAAATTAGTCAACTCAGGACCCAACCCCGAGTCGAACGGGTGCTCTGCGTAAAGAGACATCACCAAGCTAGGAGTTGCAGATGCGGGCCGCACGCCATTGGGTCTGCATGAAGGTAAGTCGCAGGTGTAATAAGTTCACTTGAGAATGAACTCCATCCCCCAATTCGCTCGCTCTTGAATTGAGTGGGGTTCTCATTTCAGCAAAGGGCAACTTGCACGAGAAATTTACGTCGAGGAATCACGGTAACTTGGGAGAGCTGACTCGGGTAATTAGAACCAGTGAGAATGGACAGCCGAGATGACGGGGAGTCAGAGTGAACCTGTAGAGAGCTTTGGAATCTGGCCAGTCGTTTTCGATGTGGTGGCTGAGCAAGAGGAGTTCGGATCAATCGTACCGGCTTGATGCGAATATCGCCACCTTCTTTTTGATCACCGTAACTACCGTAACCACATCCTTGCCGCTGTCCTCATCCTCAAGATCTTGGATACCGATTGCTCATCACCTTTTCAGGCTTTAGTGCTGCCTCGCGACTCTCTCCAGGCTCGTGTCCTCTCGTGTCTCTGTTGACTCCTGTGTTCCTTAAAGCTTGAAGCTTCGTCGAGCGTTGATCGTGAGGGGCGAGATCTGAGCCAAATCTGAGCAGTGAAATTAGAACGTTGCGGGGGGGACCCTAGTCTGTGTAGCGCCGGCGGAAACTGAGCAGCGAACCCCTGGAATCGAGTCCATGTGGTGATATTGCTGCGATTCAATCGCCTGCTGCTGCATCGCGTACTCGGTCCAGCTCAGCTCATTTGTATCTGCTCCGCGCTAGCTCAACACCCGCGGCGACATCGGAACCAATCTCTGCGCTGGGCCTGGATCTTACATTCTGCACGCGCACATGTACTGGGGGTCGCAAGCCGAAGCACCTGTCTTGCTAACAAAGAACGGATGTCCCGCGCGGTCCTTGAGGGCTACTGCTCTCAGCCTGCGCTATCGTCCTCTCTCTCTCTCTCTCAGGCCGGCCGTGAATCTCCCGGCGTCCCGCTGCCGCGGAACAACATCCGACTGGTGGAAGGATTCGTGCCGCGCGCGAGCTCGTCGCTGAATTGAACTGCGAAAATTGCTCGACTTCGATCTCATCCTTTCGTTATTCGCTCCTACTGTCTAATAAGACACACTAATGTTGGATGGGCGGATCTCCCGCTGGTCTTCTCTCCCTCGCCGCCCGCATTACGTGGTCAGACCCGACCCGTAGACCTATTACGGGCCACCCCGCCCATGGAATCCCCACGTTCCGTTCCTCCACACTCGATCCTCCCTTATGCGTGCGTATTGTCCGCGCCGGCACCAACTTCTGCTCTTCCGCCGGCGCACGCCTGTCTGTCAAATCAGCAACTCCGTCCGCTGGTTTCGTGCTTAAATGGCCTGATGCACCGCAGCCGATGGCCGTGCTGGACGCGACGATGGCGCGGCGTATGGGAGGCCGATGTAGAGCGTGTGATTTCGGGGAAGAGCAGGGGGACAGGAGGCAGACTGAAGGAAGAATACGACAGAAGGGTACGTTCTGCCTGTGACAGCCAAGTGGACCGTCGTTGCGTGCATCGAGTTTAGTCCAAAATTCAATTCTCTGCTGAGGAATGTGGAAGCCAGGCACCCGTAAGGTTTGGCGCAGGATAATGCCCATCTATGTATCTCCGCAGCAGTCGGGAAAGTGTATCAGTAAGATGGATACACGCATCACAAGAAATGACTGAAGCCCACGACACAGCCCCGAGTCGAATGCACCGATTCCAGCAGTATCTAATGGACTGCAGGTGCGTTGCGCACGCTGTCGTGTCTGCATCCTCTGGGGAGTGAGGCGTGGTAAATCCCTATAAGGAGGAATGAGGTACTTCTGGAGGTACATCTGGGCTATTTGTTGTGTACGCCTCCACGGCAGGACAGTGGGAATTCGGGGGTGTGGATTCAAACTACGCTAGAAATGTGATCAGAGTGAGGCGGGAAATGTTGATCAGACACGACCTGATTCCGAGTCAAACGGGTGCCCTGCTTGCAGTCGATGCTTTCTCATTTCGCACTATCGGAGGCCAGGGTGGTCCAACTGCCATCGGGTTTCAGCATAGTGAAAGCTACCCTCATGATGGTTTGCACTCTCGCAGCGTATTTCGATGCCGAAGTTGTTTGACTGTTCCTGGCGATTATGAGAATCAGAACCGCAGGGGACTGGTTGAAATATGAGGATCCGACTGGATGTACGACAGAGATATTGTCCGAGACCGCGCACAACATGCGAGGTGCGAGCAAGTCCCCGGGGCAGCGTGAAGCGTGGAGTTCAGAGAAGTGGGCACCGGGGGCAAAGTGTATGCCGAGCGGCAGACACCACCGGCGCTGCGCTGCCGCTATCAGACATTGATATGTTGCGCATCAGCAAGACATTTACGAACAGTATACGAACTTCATCCGAAACAGAAATTTTAAACCATTCAAACCGAATTCCACATTAAATGAACAGCTAAAGAAGCAAGTCGACACTAGAACCAGATTCAAATCTAATATCTAGGTCCGGGCCCGGAGCGCAACATCGTTTAAGCAAAGGACCAGACAACCGAAATCACCCCATCGTTGATGAAGTTTGAGTCAAGCGCCGCCATTGCGCCCTCGGACAAGTCGAGTCCATTAGCACCCTGGCAGCCAGGGCACAAATCCTGCACGCTGACTTGGATGGTCCGGCCTTGGTCTGTTGCGGTACAAATGAATTCAGCATTGACGATTGGGAAGAGCCAAGAAGAAGGGATACGCACACTGAACATTAATTGTTTGTCCGCAATGTGAGCCGCCATCCCAGTGTCCCGTTCCGAGTGCGACAATGAAATCCCCGTTCTGCAGAGGGTTACCGCACGCACCCAACCCGCCATCGGGGTCATAGTAGGTCGCTAGATAACGAGGCGTAAGTGTCGCAAATGCAAGACAGAGAATTAGGAGAACATACCGAGGCCGTTGAAGGACTGGCCTCCAGGGGGAGGAGTCACCCCGCCACCACCACCGAGGCAGAGGGTTTGGCCGATTTGAAGATCTAGCGAAAAAAACTCTCAGCCAAAATTGACATGGACAGGTGGAGGGGGAACGTACTCGTGCAACCGCCATTAATTGATGGATTCAGTGCATGCAGCTGAGCATCTGAGACTCCAGTCCTCGACTCGATGGCCGCGCAGGTGTCTCCGCTCACGACAGTATATGTCTGCCCACATCCCCCACCGGATCCCCCGCCACTGGAGCTCCCGCTGCTGAGGCAGAGGGCTTGGCCGATTTGAAGATCTAGCGGGGGAAAAAATCTCAGCGAAAATTCACATGGACAGGGGGAGGGGCAACGTACTCGTGCAACCACCATTAATTGACGGATTCAGTGCATGCAGCTGAGCATCTGAGAGTCCAGTGCTTGACTCGATGGCCGCGCAGGTGTCTCCACCCACGACAGTATACGTCTGCGCGCATCCCTGGCGGGCCTGTCGCACTCAAATGTTGAGTATTGGTAGTGCGTGAACTGGAGAACTGCGTACCTCGAGGGGCGCGACTGGCGACGCTGAGACAGCCAGTACAGTAACGAGGAGAGCAGAGAAAGCCTTGGTGAACATCCTTAAATTGAGGGAGGGGGATTCAGCTTGCGGAAAGACGGGGAGAGTTTCTAGGCTTTATACCGCAAATAGTCTCCAGCGAGAAGGGAGGCTTGGGAAACTTGAGCCACCCGAGCACGGTACCGCAGGTAGTCTCCGGCGAGAAAGGAAAATTGAGCTGTCCGTGGATGGTACTCGAACAATCAGATGAGGGTGTGTAAGATGCCGTTTGTCCCGTTTGGGTAGGTGCCTGGAATAAGAGGTATGAAGATTGCTACCATGGCTTTCTTGAAATGAGATGTTTCGGGGAGTTTGCGGGTCGGAAGAAAGCTTGGGAAGCGAAGTTGTTCAAATAGAAGGAATTGCGTCGCTGGAAAGGATGAGGCCAATGAGAGGTGAGACCACAGCTGAGACAATCCACGAGGCAAAATTTCTCTCGATATTCGGCGAGCGCTCATCATCGGCGATAGGTTTCCACATGGACGCCGAACAACTCGACAACACTTGCGGATGGTCTCGAAGAGCACCCGAAAAATCCAGACCCGCGTACCGGCAACCAAAGAAAGTGGTCTAAGAAAGCCTAGACTGGGAGCCGGCGGACACGGACGACGAATATAGTTCCGTCGCCGGTCCGATTCCGTGCAGGTCGTATATGTCGCACGTTTCGCCAAGAAATTGACTGTAAACATCATGCTTAGCCCCCCCGGGCGAGCCCGAATGTCAACGCGCGCGTGATTTCGTGCCTTTGCGCACCAAAATTGGAAGGAGGGCCCGCCGAGGAGAGAGCAGATGGCGGCGCCGATGGGGAAGATACCTATAGAACGGGTTCGGGGATACCACGGGCAGTTCTGCGGCGTCAGAGACCCACGGGTCATAGTCGGAGGACGCACGCAGCCGGCGAAGGACATAGAAGCTGAGGAAGAACGCTCCAACGAGAAATGCATCCGGCCGCACTTTCCGTCGGTATCTTGGGAGACAAAAGGGCGGCCTCACGGCGGGATGAGAGCGACGCCAGCGGATGTTAAGAGCGGCGATCTCAGGCGCGTCGTGAATCTAGGGCTAGCACGAGTCAGATGTCGCAGGAAGAGCGCAGGGGCCACGGCGGGTGACATGGATGCCCGAGAGGAAAAGAGGAGTGGCGGTGTTCGCATCAACCCGGCCCGAGTGATCCGAACGCCCCTCCTCTCTTCCTTCTCCCGTGCTGCTTCTTCACCCTGGCCTCGTAGACCTTTGCAACCGCTGGGGTATTTTTTAAATGTGACGTAAGCCTCTCTCATCGTTCTGGCTCCCTCCCATCCAAGCTGCACTTCATGTCGCTGCTCGCTGACCTCAGACTTGCGCTCGCACCTCGCCGCATGCTAGTTACGTGCGCTGTCTGGGACGAAATCTCCGTGGTATCTGCATTCAAATCTTCATATGAACGTTTGTACCACCTCTAGTCCTCATTCTCACCCTCGCCCTGGAATGTCAAATAAATCCGGCACCGAACTACGAGGAACGTGGACAGACGTGTTGAAGCGACCTTTCTCCCTGGGAAGATCTGATAACGTTTGGATTGAATCAGGGTCATGTGTAAATCCTCGCTCTCATTGGATATGCTTCAGTGGAAAACGGGTTTCCGGTAGCAGAGAGGAAGGCTACGTCTTGACTCGTTGCGGCGGTGCGTGTATTGAGAGGGCTCGAAATTGAATTAATGCAGAGCGAGGTCGTGCTTTGCCTCACCACGCGCGCGACTCCGCCCCTTTGATATCAACTGAATGTATTTCGTTGGGATGTACAGCCAGAAAGTATGGGGAAAGGCCACCCGAGCAGTGCTGACAGCGCGCGCTTCCGCTCGTCCAAGATTCAAAGCCCCTCCGGCTCGGCGCTCGGAGCCACAGAGAAGTCGTTAGACATGTGAGCAGCCCCATGTCGGGAGCCGCCGGCGGGCCAGAATCACGGGGTGCGTTGGATGCCAGTGAAGTGCTGGAGTCTCATATGAGAGACAGACATGGGTGATGCCTGTTCAAGCGCACGCTGGCGGCGGAACTAGTGCTGGCAAGGTCCGGTTCAGGAATCGGTTCGAACCTGAACTGGACCGAACCGAACGCGGCGTTCAGGTTCAGGGTTCACCGAATGGCTGAACCGAACGCCAGGTTCACGTTCGGCGTTCGCGCTTTGCGCCCCGCGTTCGAACCTGGACCGAACGCCGAACCTGAGAGTCATAAAAGTGAGTAGTTTTCCGATGATTTCGTGAAATTCTGACGGTATTTTGCCCGCATCGTATGCCACAATCATGTATATTCGGCTGGGATCATTCCCCTGTCCATGCGGGGCAGATTCAGCAACTATATGGATGTTCGCAAACTAAATCTCATGATGCGGGATTGTTGAATTGGTGAGTGAATTTTTCTGTGCTCCTGTAGAGCGTCAAATACTGATTCAAAGGACTTACACACACATATGTGGGTCACCAAATTACGATTTGGATGCTCCTGGACCAAATTTAGGTGCTCCGAGATCCCCGAATGCCTACAAGGTTCGAACACGTTCGAACGCTGAACCGAACCTGAACGCGCGTTCAGGTTCGGGGTTCAGGATCGGCCCGAACCGAACGCCAGGTTCAGGTTCAGCGTTCAGAGCAAAGTGCACCTGAACCGAACCGAACCTTGCCAGCACTAGGCGGAACAAGCTGTGGAAGTCATCGCCGATGCGGAAGATATCCATGGGAGAGGATCCACTGCGGGAGCGGGGCGCGGAGGATGCCACGGGCGCGAGGGTGTGGCATTCTGGGCACGACGCTCTCGTGCGGCGGGTGCAAAGGGCAAAAATGGAGGCGAAAATGGGAGAGAACACACCAGCGAGAGATGTAACAAGCAGCGGCATTTGCGTCGGCATCTTCCAAGATAAAAGGACGGGATGAGATCGATGAGAGCAAAGGCAAGAGGCCCACAGTTTTAACACCAGATCTAGCGCGAATTCATCCGCGTCGCCAATCGTAGCATGAGGGGTGACTCGTCGGATGTCGTACGAGCCGGGCGAGGGGACCTCCACTACTAGCCTGAGGCTCTAGGGAATGCATGTAGCGGGAGAGCGGTCTTTCATCCTTGGATTCAGGCGCTCTTAGAGAGCGGCAGCGACATGGAAGCTCGACGTCGGCGCCATTGAGAGCGCCGCATTGTCGTCGGTGAGTCCGGGCCGAGTGATCCGTAACCCTCCTGTCGTTTTATTCTCTACGCTGCGATGCTTTACCCGGGGCTCCTCGGCTTGCAAAACCTTGAATTTCCGCTGCCTCCGTCTGCTCTGTGCTCTCCCATTGTGCTGGCTCCCGGTCAGCTCTCTGACTCGGTGCTTCATTTGAAAGCATTTCACTTTCACTGGTCGGAGTTGCATCGAGTTGCATCCGCTGCCCACCCCTTCTACTGGATTTTAAACGCACCTCCCAGTCACTTGGCACCTCTCTGTACTGGCAGCCGGACTCACCCATGTACGCCGATGTGACTCAATAATCAAGACTCCGCTGCAATGGTACGCAGCTCATCCATCACGACTAGCACTTACCTAGCCTCCCTTCACTGAAATCCAAGACCCGAAAGCGTGCGGAACGCACCTGCTTTCTATTTGAATCCACGTGATGTTTGGGTCGTGCGGTCATTTGTGCCTTCTTTTTCGTTCATTTGTCCGACTTAGATTTCTTTCCCAAGCTTGGTTACTTTGGCGGCAATTAGCCTGCGCCAAAGCGTTAAGCTCCCGCAATTCTCAGTACATAATCAAATTTTGCGCTCACTTCGGGCCATGTGCGACACTCAAACCATCACGAAGTCTACTCTTTCACAAGAAGACCAGTCCCCTGCTATTTTATTCCGTTCCTCGATTCTACCTCCCGCTGACGACCCCGCGGTGCGCCAGTCCTTCATTCCCAGGCCAACCTACCTAGGCTCAATTGTACCTGTAGGTCTGACCCACAGACGGCATAGGTCGCCTGCAGCTATTTCCTAGACTCGTTACCAGTCTGCCTACGAGTGACAAAAAACAACGAGACAAGCTCTTTGCCGTAGGCAGACTGGCACAACTCGGGCCAAAGACAAGGTTTGGGAGTTGATTTCAAATAAGATGGATCCAGCCGGCTAGCTAAAGCTGTTCTTGGCTTTGGCAGGCCTAAGAAGGTGGGTCTGATACCCGTTTATCTGGACGATGATTCAACGCAGGAGAAAACTGGGCAGCTCGGGAGGCCGAGAAAGCCTACAACATGCAAGGTGATCGAAAACCTGCAAAAATCTATCCAGCGATCGCAAAACAAGAGTCAAGATCAGCATGCGGTGGAGGAGGAGGATAAGCAAATGCTCCTTCCGAAATCCTCGCTTCATTGGAAGCGGGGAGACGGCTGACTTGGTCGTCTCAAGAACGGTGCATATATGGGTCTTAAAAATGAAAGAGGGAAGGTAAAATCGGTGTATAAATTATATGAAGGCCCCGTGCCTTTGGCCAGGGGCCGCGACGGGGAAAGAGGGAGCACGAGGGAGCACTGGCGGTACGGGGCTCCGGCCTGCGTAACTCGCCCTTCACACACGCAGTGCGTCCCCACCGACATGCACGTGGGGCCCACAGGCATCGCTGCTGCCCGTGCTCAACGTGCGCCCACCGCGTCAGATTATCCCCGTAGCGCAGCACCAGAACGGAGGTGGGCCTACATCTGCGGACCGAATGGCACCCCGCGACTCGCGCGGCGGGACCGAACGACGCGCAAAAACCGTGCCGACACGTAATGTCTTCCCTCTCCCTCGACGCGCAGGAATGAAGAAAGAAAATGGATGGAAACAAAAGAAACGAGGCTCACCAGGAACAGACACAAAGCGTGGTATTGGGCTCACTGATAGCAGACAGGGTTTCCGTGGCGTGTGCTGGTGCACTTTTGGGCGTCTCTCCAGGGCGTTTTGACGTTGTAAACGGGCGGCGTCGATGACTCTAGGTGTGCATTAGCGTTGCAGCGGAGCTGGGTCCAGATCGTGTAATTCGGAAGCAAAGAGCAGGAGAGACTGGGAAAAAGAGCTGATGAGGTGGCTTCGACGAGTCCAGAGCGGCAGAAGAGCGAAAAAGCGCGCGGTCGCCTCCAGCGGTTGTCGAAGTGTTGAATTGGCTGAAGATGTCACATGTCACCTAAGCTCTTGTAGACAGATGCTTCAACACGAAACTCGTACCTCACTTGTTGAATGCTCCGTTATTATGTAACTTCGGAGTTTGAATTTCCTTCGGCCAAACCCAGAATTCCCCTGTGCAAGCCTCCTGGCTCTTAAAATGTCACGAGAACCTTCTGAAATCCATTCACTACCTATACGTGAGGCTGTGGACTATTCCGGGGTACTGTAAGGCCATTTCGTCAGAAATATTGTTGAAAGTTGATTGCCTAGTCACACGCCCAAATCATCTGATTTCGGAGACATCTTTCGAGATTCTGAAGAGACAGAGCTTCGTGCACAGATAAGGCAACCCACTCTATGCAGAAATTCCATGAAATATTGCGTCCCAGGCAAAGCGCACTTCGCGGCGTGAATTCAAACTCCGCGATTCTATAATAACGGAGCACTGTGATCCGACCCAAACTACGCGTCACCCCCCCTGTCGAATTGAATGAAAAAATGCAGTATGCTGAAACCTCGCTCTTTTGCTTCTCTCCTTTTATAGCGCTGATCCGTTCGTTCCTCACGTCAGTTGTATCTCGAAGTTTTTTGATCCGTGCTGACTTCACGGACCCGCCCCGCGCGGTGCGGGCCCAGGTTTTCGGCAGCTCAAGTTCTGCCGGAATACGATCTTCGGAAGTCAGAGTTCTTTGTTTGCGCCGTAAGTGCTATCTGTGAGGGCGAATAGCCAAAGGAATAACTCTACTGAACTTGAGCAATCAGTACTCTACTGCCTGCATCCATTGAGCCTGGGCAAATACAACATTCACCCAACATCCTGTAGATCCCAGCCACAGATTCTGAAACCGTCGCAATCGGCCCGCGAGTAGCTCGTCGCAGAATCAGCGACAGGTACCCGCCAAAGTACGGAATTCAAAAATGTAGCAGGGCCCATTTTCTTCTTACAGACCTATCATTTGATGTCAGAAACTGTTTTTCGGCTGGCCTCTTAGTCGGCTTATCCACAATATGCCGGTTTTTCTTCCGAGTTCGTTGCTCTACTTATTGGATTCATCCCCGTGATCTTAGGAGGCGGTAGGTGATCTGACGTGTTCTTGCTTCACAAGTCTTGTTGACCACCAGATACTAATCTCAACTAGTCTTGCCTCCTCAACATCGATTTCTAGGAACCTTCCGGTCTTCGCAGATCGGGTGACGACGCTAGGGATCTTCAGGCAACTGCAACCCGGCGCCGTATACATGTCGAGCTAGATATTTTCAAAAGATCAGTAGCTTACCAACGTCCTTCGTTCCTCTGCATCGTACAAAGAATCTCAATGATGTGTTTCTTTTGCAGTATGGTCCGGAGCTTTAGCATGCGACGATTTCGAATCGACCCGGAGAATTTACATCCGCCGGGAAGGGACCTAGGACTTTTCACGAGCGTGTGTCGCGGGAGCTGCGTGCTTGTGTGTCTGGGATCGTCCGGCTCAAGTTCCGTTTCTCTTTTCGTTTTCCCTACAACTTCTGATTGCTCTCCGTGTGGCTCCGGTGGACGCTCTACGGTTTCACTTTCCAATCATCTTCTTTACTCGGAGATTGATTTCAGACCCAAATTAGAACCCGCGATGAGTTAGAAATTCGGAGGAGTGTTTTTGAGGTTCTAGGTCGAACTGTGACCACCTGAACGAGGTCCCTGCTGAAGGATAAACAAGCCAAAATCAAGCCGTCCTGAAACCAGCATCGATATCCCACTGGCACTGGACAGCAGGACAACTACTTATTTTCAGCAGGATGACGTAAATATATATATATATCGACTCCGGTGGCTTACACATGCACCAGGCACAAAAAGAAGATGTTGTGGCAAAACGTACGACATATACGATCTGCCCGGAATCGGACCGGCGACGGAACTATATTCGTCGCCGTCCGTGTCCGCCGGCTCCGAATCTAGGCTTTTTTGAACCACTTTCTTTGGTTGCCGGTATACAGGTCTGGAGTGTTCGGGCGCTCACGGGACCATTCGCAAGTGCTGTCAAGTTCGGCGTCCACGCTGAAACCTATCTCCGATGATGACCGCTCGCCGAATGTCGAGGGAATTGTTCCAGCGACGCAATTCCTTCCATTTGAACAACTTTGCTTCCCAAGCTTTCTTCCGACCCGCGAACTCCGCTACACATCTCAATGTCAAGAAAGCCGAAGTAACAATCTTAGTGACTGCGACTCATGCATATGCCGGCAGGCTATGGGACGAAGCAGGCATTCATGCCCGTTTGGGCCCAAGAAAAGTATAAGAAGAGCTCGAGGACCGCCATCCACCTCATCCGCTTGCCACGGTTCTCATGATGTTGAAGTTCTCTTCCAGTCTCTTCTCCGTCCTTGTCTTGAGCGCTGTCGCGGCGTTTGCTTACGACCCCACCTGCTCAAACAATGTTCGTTTTTTTTTGATCGCACCATTCGTATAATTTACATCATGCGACTGTCCAGTTGGTTGTCTACTGGGGTGGGCGCACTTCGTAGTTTCTACCTTCTGTCATTCATTTTTCCTAGGCCAAAACTCGTACGGTGCAACCCATGGCAGTGACACCGCCAACTGGCAGCAGACAATCTCGAACTACTGCCAGGTACCCACGTTTCATAGTATACTGCATCGACCCGAACTAACTGTCTCAGGACACCGTCATCGACGTCATCCCCATTGCGTTTGTCAATAGCTTCACCGGCGGAGTACCAAACCTCAACCTTGGCAATGCACGTTCCTTTCTTCAGGGTTTCTTTCAATAACTAAACCCGTCCTCACAGATCTGCAACGACAATGGTGCTAGCGGCAGCTGCGCGTCCCTGGCTGCGGGAATACAAGCCTGCCAGGCAGCTGGTAAGCTCGTCACCCTGAGCTTGGGCGGCGGAGGCACCTCGGGCGCGGTCTTCAGCGACGACACGGCCGCAACGAATTTCGCTACCACCATCTGGAACAACTTCCTCGGCGGCTCGAGTTCCCACCGCCCTTTTGGTTCGGCGGTCCTCGATGGGTATGCCGCATCGTCTCCCCTATATTCCCACCTTTGATTTTGACTCGTCTCAGGGTTGATTTGGACATTGAATCGGGACCCAGCACTGGATATGCGGCGTTCGCAGCCCGGATACGTGCACTCTCAGCAAACGCCAGTAAACAGTGGGTGTCTTTCCCAGTTAGTAGACGCGAAGCTCATTATCGTCGCTAGGTATTATCTCACGGCCGCTCCTCAATGCCCTTTCCCTGACGCGTTCGTCGGGTCCGCCATAAATACCGTAGGGTTCGACGCCATCTATGTGCAATTTTACAAGTAAGAGGCAGTCGCCCCGAAGTACCACCTCTAACCATCGAGATTCAACAGTAACTTCTGGCAAGCATTCAACCACTCATGGATGTGTGATACTAACCAGCGAAAAATCACACAGCGGCGTGAAAGCGTACCCTGGCGCTGTACGGCCTTTCATGTTCTCGGGGAAATAAACTGACCTACTCTACCAGGACTGGAACTTTGACACCTGGGATAACTGGGCCAAGACAGTCTCCCCGAATCGCAACGTCAAGATCTTCATAGGTTAACATTCTTATTCGGCTCTCCCAAGCACTCTCTCACTGTGTAGTATAATAGGTGCCCCGGCCTCTCCGACAGCAGCAAACGCTGGCGAATATGTGGATGCGACGACTCTGGGCTCGATCGCGCTCGCAACTCGCTCGCAGTATTCTAGCTTTGGTGGGATCATGCTTTGGTAGGTCATTCGCCCTGCTCTAATATCAGCCTGAACATTTTTCTTCCTGCAGGGATGCTTCGCAGGCATATGGTACGTCGCTTGTCGATCTGGATCCGCGGTGCTGATGATTCATCTAGCAAACGGTAGATACGACATTGCAATCAAGAACATTCTTGGCACGACCTGCGGCGGGGGTGGCGGGGGTGGCGGGGGAACTCCTCCCGCTGGATGCGCGCAAACGTATACTGTCGTGAGCGGGGACACCTGTGCGGCCATCGAGTCAAAAACCGGAGTCTCGGATGCTCAGCTGCATACACTAAATCCGTTAATTAATGGTGGTTGCACGAGTACGTTCCCCTTCCACCTGTCCATGTCAACTTCCGCTGAGATTTTTTTTTGTTAGATCTCCAACTCGGCCAAACTCTCTGCCTCAGCAGTGGCGGGGGATCCGGTGGTGGATGCACGAAAACGTATACTGTTGTGAGCGGAGACACCTGCGCGACCATTGAATCGAGGACTGGGGTCTCCGATTCTCAGCTGCATGCACTGAATCCCTCAGTTAATGCTGGTTGCACGAGTAAGTTCCCCCTACACCTGTTCATGCCAGTTTTCGCTGAGATCTTTTTTCCCGCTAGATCTTCAACTCGGCCAAGTCCTCTGCCTCAGCGGTGGCGGGGGATCCGGTGGCGGATGTGCGCAAACGTATACTGTCGTCAGCGGAGACACCTGCGCGGCCATCGAATCGAGGAATGGGGTCTCCGATTCTCAGCTGCATGCTCTGAATCCGTCAATCAATGGTGGTTGCACGAGTGCGTTCCCCCTCCACTTGTCCATCTCAATTTTCGCTGATTATTTTTTTCCCCGCTAGATCTTCAACTCGGCCAGATCCTCTGTCTCAGATAGATATTAGATCTGACTCTGTTTCTGCTCGTCAACTTGCTTCTTTAGCTGTTCATTTAATGTGGAATTTGGTTTCAATAATTTGAAGTTTCTGTTTCGGATAGAATTCGTAAATGTGAATGTGAATGTCTTTACGCTTGAGTCTGTGAATGTCACTTCATGTAACACTTACATGAATCCTGAATCAATTTCCTTAACCTTCTTTGAATCTTCTAGCCAACTAAAGCTCGCTTCGGCGTAGTGATCCGGCCGAAGGCAGCCTGTCACAACGAGTTACAGCCACAATCACAAATTTAACAGAATCTTATTGATGGCTGGACTCAGAACGTGTAGTTAGAGGTTGGGTTTTCATAATGTTCAGCATGATGTAGTCTCTTATAAACAGACGCTACAACGATATTCGCTCGTGCCTCGCGATGTAGTAGTCTGTCGATTACCCGAGGTGTTGGATCCGAGGTCGATCTTATTATGTAATCTGAAATTCCTCGAGCTTTTTAACGACGGTTACGACGTGTCTTTCGACATTCTATGGTCCAGGACACCCGATCAAGCAGCTTTCTCGGTCACTTCCCTCACCCGGACCGCGCAATCGCGATGCCGACTTTCGATGGGGCGGCCACGTGAAAACGGCAGTGTTTCATTTCTCTTTGAGGATGGGGCACACAACAATTCTCAAGAGACACATCTCATTAGAATCTCAATCCAGGCAATTTGGCCTCTTAAGCTTTGTCCTTTGTAGTCAGGTTGAAGCGGGAAGGCCTTTGATGGGATTCAAACTCCGACCAGTATGTAATAAGGTCGAGCTCGTAACTCCAGAATACAGCATGATAATGCGTCGCTGATAATCGGTCACCGCAGTTGGTTTTGGAGATGCAGGGACGCCCTCCGGTAGTACCCCGAGTGGGGAATCCATAAATGCGATCTGGTAGCGCTGGCTGAGACACTCCGAAGACGGTTTGAAGTATTGGAAGCAATCTAAGATATCGAGGAAGCTCTCACCTACCAGCGACAGGCACTGGGACTTTGCCCGATGTAGAACCCACGGCATACCACCTTCTTCCCTGGAAGCATTGTTGCCATGATATCTCTCAGGGTTTCACATAAATTGTGATATTTCTGCGTTTCCGAAATAACATATACCAGGAGCGTGGTGACCTCCTGGTTGCCTCCGGGTTACCCGTCACGTGGTTTCCCACCCGCCAAACGGGAGCCCCGTATATGGTGTGGTCACCTCGCTCCGCCCAACCTAATTAAAGCAATTACCGCTTCTGTACGTGTTCTTTTGAACACATTAGACAGTTTGGGGTAGCACAATCGGGACCATGTACAATTGAACAGGCTCAATGAACCTAATTGAACCACTCGAGATTGAAAATTGACCACCGCTTCATTGAACATGATCATTGAGCATAAGTCAATCGAACATGAGCGACTCTCTCAATTGATCATGTTTCATCTGTTCGATCGCAGAGCTGAGATGCTATCCACCGAACATGCACGAAAATTATCAACCGAACACGTGTAACCCACAATTGGACATTTACAATTGAACCTGTTCAATTGTGTGGTTGAAAATGCTCGTTCGCACTCGTTCAATTGGGGCAAAGGGATTTTGCCGCTGCAGTGCTTTTGCCGCATACTGCGGCAATCTCAGCGGCAGTCTGCGGCAATCTCATTTGCGGCACGTGTTGAACTCGCGCGGAAGGCCATCTTTAATTGAACCAAGTATGTAACATGATAGGTAAGGCTCTAATACATCCAATGGTGCCAGTGAAATAACGAAAACCGGACGTTGAGACCGTCGAAATCATGAAATAATTTTCCTTGCAGCGGCAGTTTTGCAGCAGTCTGCGGCAATCAAATGCAAAGCACATGTTTGCAGCGGCAATTTTCATAATTGCAGCGGCAATTTTCAGGCAGGCTGCGGCAATCTTCATGTATGCTGCGCCACTCGTGCTCGTCGTCAGCGCCAATCTCAAAGTCGTCTGCGGCAATCTTGGCGTGACACAGCGGCAATGTGACATGTCTGCGGCAATATTTCAACTGTGCCGCGGCAGTCGCGCATGCTGTCAGCGGCAGTTTGGCCACAGCAATTATGGGCTGGAAACGACGGTGAGCACCCGAAGTCAAATTACCTTTGGAGCTTCGCCATCTGAACTGGTCCGAGTCGTTAATCACCCCACCGATCAACATGGAACCTACAACACTGGTACACTGCAGAAGGTGATTTCTTCGGCACCGCCGAAGTCAAACAACTCTCCCAATAATATTTCCACCGCTTCATGGGTCCTCTGACGACAGTTGCAGGGCTTTCTGAATGTACTGGAAGTCATTTAAGCTCACGGACGGCGTTAAAAGCTTGTTTACGGCGCCGGTGAGCACCAACATGGGGATAATCAGTTCTGAGATTAATGGCGGAAGGGATTAATACAGTGAATACTTATCAGAAACCAGTGTTTGAATTTGAGTAAACGTGCTCCTTCGCCGGTGGTGAACAAAACGGCTCGTCTGCGGCAGCACAGCCACCGTGCAGCGGCAATGTTTTGGCGTGCAGCGGCAATCTGCAACGGCTCCAAAAATATATTCTCCGTATCTTTAGCTGCAGGAATGCTACGAGCATGAGACTTATTGTATCTGGACCACATTCTCTCAGTGACCTCAAATACATCAAATTCTGGCCCAAACCTCCGTTTAACGAGGTGAGCGGCACTGCGTGCAGCGGCAATTGCACAGCCACAACAGCGGCAATGTTCACTGCAGCAACTCAACCAGCTTCGATTATTTTTTGGGATTATGGCGGGGAATGGCTCCCATTGAGGTCCCATACACCCTGTCTGAGCGAAAATTTGACACTCACAAGTTTACCAGAGTTAAACTGAAATTAAGGACGACCGCACCTGAGTACTCGACCACCTACTCATCGTCGCGAAGATCAGCCTCGCGCGCCACCCAGGGATCCCATTCCGGCCACAGCGACGCGGAAAGGGCGAGCAAACGCTGCGGGTGGGAAGCCGGTGAAACGAGCAAAACCGGCTGCAGAAGTTGAACGTCGGCTGCTGCGTTCAGGCAAATACGTAGGAGCAACGTAGTACAGTACGGGAATTGCAGAGTATTTAATGCGCAGTGTATTTTCTACTGAGTACCATTCAAGGTGGAGACAGAACATGATTGCCGCAGGCTGCGGCAATCGTATGGCAATGGTTGCGGCAACGCGTGCGGCAATACCTGTATGACTCTGCGGCAGTGTGACGCTCTGCGGCAGTGTGACGCTCTGCGGCAGTAATGCCAGATGCGGCGGCAATTTGAAATCCTGCAGCGGCAGTCTGCGGCACTTGCAATGGCAAAGCGGCACTTTACCCCTGCCCGTTCAATTGATACCGGCGATCGTTGGCGTTCCGGATCCGATTGAATATATAGGAGGCCTGGATTGTTTCATATCCCCGACATTGCTTCTACCTCTCTCCGGCTTCAATGAGCTCCTTGACCCAACGGCCATATACACTGGAAGATTTATATGTCTCCGGAGCCGCCTCTGTCACAGAAGGCTCTGTGCGGTACATTAACTGATGAAATACCTACCTAGGACGGGCAAGACCAACGACGACTTGATTGATATCGTACAAGGTCAACTGTCGAAGTGGTGCGAGGCCCGCTTCAATGCCTCAAAGACACGTTAAGAGACGTAATTCCTGCCCACGGGTGTTCCATTACGGTTGAACTTCCACAGCAGAGCGAGTAGCAATACACTCGCGCACCCAACCTGATGGAATGTCTTAGATCCAGTGCGCTCAATATCTCCGCCGACCCAGCCTGATTCTGTGCACTCGAACAGTCCTCCTATTGAAGAGACCCGTCCGCTTCAACTATTAATTGAAGACATCCGCGAGCAACCTGCAAATAAATTTATTCAGGAGGTAGTTGTATCGTATGCTAGTGAACTACCGACTGGAGAGTGGCTATTCAATGGTAAGAACCTGCTCCAGGCGTTGAAAAAATGGCCGTCCTCACTCGATGATTGTATCTGCAACCATCAAACAATTTCGTTTGACTTATATGCTTTCAGGGCTCGTTAAATTCGCCCTCGATGATCCCGCGGAGGCTGGATTGAAGCGCTATTTTGCGAAGATATCTGGCCTCGAATCCCTTGCAGATGCATCAACTTCGCCACTCCAGCTTGTAGTCCCCGCGGACTGTCGCGTGAAAGGTCTCCATCAGGCTTGAAGATCAACAACAGGTGGCCTGTTCCAATGAAACACCGTCATCACCGAAGAAGCGAACATCGCAGGCGGATTCGGAGGATGTTTCATGGCTCAAGGGCAAATTATCTGACATTTCCGGCTATCAGGATTTCAACTGCGATCAAGGGAAGAAATTAACGAATAAAAGTCGTGTTCTGGAAATTCGTGGCTGAATTCTCTGCGAAGTATTACAATCAAACATCCGGTGCACCGGCAAGTTGAACTCAATGTATCCCGTCTGAACTGACCCATGTATGTTCCACAGGAGAGACTCGACAAGCTCGTTAAAAAGGTGTTCATTGAAACTACTCTCTCAATGGGAGCTACACCGCCGTTTGTGGCCAACGTTTTGAAGATGTTCTGTGTCGACAGCATTCTTAAAATAAAAAGTGTCGAATCCCTGGAGGCTTTTTAATTCCGTATTTGAGGGATGTCGTGACAATGTTCGACTGATATTCCTAGGTCATTTTGACAACATTTTCCCTTCAACTGTTTGTGAGACGTTAGAAGGACCAATATTAAATGTTTCTGAAATGGCGTAAGATTTTTAGCACCCTAGGGTTGAGAAACAAAGTCTTCGAATGGCGGTGTACAGCGCTTGCAGAGGCGGAGAAAATGACCAAAATAATTGAGAAGTTCGGTGTAGGTCGGGAGAAGTGCACGTAAGAAGTTGTGGATCGCGCTGGAGTGGATACGACGGAGGATCATGGTTTTATCCAGGTCCTGGTAGCATGGGAGAAGTCCCATTCGACTTAAGTTTCAACGGCTATTAAGGTTGTGCTCAAAGACATAGATCTATTAGAATAACATCTCGAACGATGCACAGGGAGGAAGAAGACAAGTAAATCTACCATTTATATGAAGGAATTGGAAGCAACAAGGACTTCCTCCGTCGCAGAGATCTCCCCAGGAGGTGGAGTCTTCTGGAGGAACTCACAGAACTTCCGAGGTATAAACCTCCCCCCATGCGTTTCCCAGATGAAGCGAAGGGCGAGGGCGATGTTCCAGTTCGGTTTTGCAGCGAGTTTTGAACCAGTTTGGTCACCTTCTTGCGCCGTTTGCAACTTTGACCAGAACACCTTGAAAAACTTGCATCTCTCAAATCGTCCGAAATGATGTGGTTGATCCGAAATCTGATGGCGTCGTTGGCCGAGGGTACCCTTTCTCCGATTTGAGATGCTTTCAAAGTAGTTTACATTGTGTTCAGTTTTGGAATTCTCGGGGCCTCCAGATAGACTCATCAGTATGATATTTTATATTCCAGAAGTGTTCAGGAATTTCCTTCCCCCGCAAGCAAACCAGGAGCAGTCTATGCGTGAAATTGTCATACAGACTGCCAGATTGGGTCTTGGTATATTGGTTCGGGCTGGGCTGATACTGCCCAGATTGCCTCAGGGAAGCTGGACTATGGGCTTCTCAATTAGCAGATAATATTTGAGACATCCAGGGCATTGGAAAGTATGGGTGTAGCTTCGGTGCATGATCCCTGATAGCCATGGTGATATGATCACGCTCTGCACATTCCGAAGGGGCTGAGCCCCGAAAGTTACATGAAAATGAGAAGGTGTGACCTTAAAGATGTTAAAACTGGGGATGCAAGCAAAATCTCCAGATTTGCAGGCACATTTGACAGTTGCAGGCAACCGAAAAGCAGAGGTTGAAAACATGTGGAAAACCGGTAGTTTTTACACAGTATATCGCCCACACTACCGCAACCACATCCTTGCCGCTCCTCATCCTCAAGATCTCGGATGCTGATTGCCCATCACCTTTTCAGGCTTTAGATCTGCCTCGCGACTCTCTCCAGGCTCGTGTCCTCTCATGTCTCTGTTGAGTCCTGTGTCCCTTGAAGCTTGAAATTTCGTCGAGCGTTGATCGCGCCTGGGCGGTGAGATCTGAGCCAAATCTGAGCAGTGGAATTAGAACGTTGCGGGGGGACCCTAGTCTGTGCAGCGCCGTCGGAACTGAGCAGCGAACCCCTGGAATCGAGTCCATGTGGTGATATTGCTGCGATTCAATCGCCTGCTGCTGCATTGCGTACTCGGTCCAACTCAGCTCATCTGTATCTGCTCCGCGCCAGCTCAACACCCGCGGCGACTTCGGGGCCAAAATCTTACCTTCTGCACGCGCACATGTACTGGGGGTTGCAAGCCGAAGCACCTGTCTTGCTAACAAAGAACGGATGTCGCGCGCGGTCCTTGAGGACTATTGCTCTCGACCTGCGCTATTGTCCTCTCTCTCTCTCTCTCCGAGGCCGGCCGTGGATCTCCCGGAGTTCCGCTGCCGCGGAACAACATTCGATTGGTGGAAGGATTCGTGCCGCGCCCGAGCTCGCCGCTGAATTCAACTGCGAAAAATGGCTCGACTTCGATCTCATCCTTTCGTTATTCACTCCTACTGTCTAAGAAGACACACTAATGTTGGATGGGTGGATCTCCCGCTGGTGTTCTCTCCCTCGCCGCCCGCATTACGTGGTCAGACCCGACCCGTAGACCTATTATGGGCCACCCCGCCCGTGGAATCCCCGCGTTCCGTTCCTCCGCATTCGATCCCCCCTTATGCGTGCGTATTGTCCGCGCCGGCACCAACTTCTGCTCTTCCGCCGGCGCACGCCTGTCTGTCAAATCGGCAACTCCGTCCGCTGGTTTCGTGCTTAAATGGCCTGATGCACCGCGGCCGATGGCCGTGCTGGACGCGACGATGGCGCGGCGTATGGGAGGCCGATGTAGAGCGTGTGATTTCGGGGAAGAGCAGGGGGACAGGAGGACCGGTGTTTATTGGTTTGGAGGTCGTGTACAGATTTCCGACCAATTTCTTTCTTGTCCGAACTTCTGACCGAGGTCAGAGATTTTTTTTAGTCCGAACTCCGCACCTGGCAGATCTTCAGCTCGATTTTTGTCCGAACTTTGTGTCCAACCTCGGTTTCATTAATAAAATGCAAATACATTCATTCTGCTACTGTATCTTCCTTCGGAAGCTCTACGAGGCTGATGTTTGTCTTCCCCTTGCGGCACACTGTATTAAGGCTCGCTACGGCTTTGCATAACAACATCTTTTCAGCCATTAGCGTTTCAAATATTAAAGAGCACAAGTTGGGAATAAATCATGGCAAAGCCGTAGCATCCGGGCTCCAATGGGTGGGTGTACGTCGCGTCGAGCTGTGTCCACGACGGGGGGGATATCATGATATTTTTTGCCGTTGGAGATCCATTCGTCAGGATCTCATATGGTGGAGAGAAGCTGATTCTCATCTCTGTCACTAAGTACACTGAGTCTGTCCACATCCATGGCTGGAGGGGAGCGAAATTGACTGGCGGGCGTGTTGGAGGCAGACAGACAAAATCATGTGGATTGCCACCAGGGACTAATTTCTATTGAAAAGTATGGTACATTGTCGGCGAGTGATTTCTGAGTTCCTGTGGCCACCAAAACCGCCAGATGAGGAAATCCATTGGGCGACCCCATCAGATGTCCGACCGGGGATCTGACCTCGCCCGCTGCCTTTCTCATTGTCCGAACTTCTGAACTGACCTGTGCGCGCGCTCAACCGATTTGTCCGACTTTTGACACAGACATCGCTCGGGCAGATCAGGGATTTTGTCCGAATCGCTGACACGACCTTCAAACCAATAAACACCGGTCCTGGGACAGGAGGCAGACTGAAGGAAGAATACGATAGGAGGGTACCTTTTACCTGTGACAGCCAAGTGGACCGTCGTTGCGTGTATCGAGTTTAGTCCAAAATTGAATTCTCTGCTGAGGAATGTGGAATTTAAGCATCCTTAAGGTTTAGTGTAATCTATGCATCTTCGCAGCAGTCGGGAAAGAGTATCAGCAAGATAGATACACGCATCACGAGAAATGACGGAAATCGTCAAAAACTCACGACACAGCCCCGAGTCGAATGCACCGATTCCAGCAGTATCTAATGGACTGCAGGTGTGTTGCGCACGCTGTCGTGTCTGCATCCTCTGGTAAGTGATGCGTGGTAAATCCCTATAAGGAGGAATGAGGTACTTCTTGAGATACATCTGGGCTATTTGTTGTGTGCGCCTCTACGGCAGGACAGTGGGAATCCGGGAGTGTGGGTTCAAACTAGGATAGAAATGTGATCAGAGTGAGGCAGGGAATGTTGTTCAGACACGACCTGATTCCGAGTCAAACGGCTGCCCTACTTGCAGTCGATGCCTTCTCATTTCGGGCGGTCCAACTGCCATCGGGTTTTAGCATAGTGAAAGCTACCCTCATGATGGTTTGCACTCTCGCAGCATATTTCGGTGCCGAGGTTGTTTGACTGTTCCTGGCGATTATGAGAATCAGAACCGCAGGGGACTGGTTGAAATATGAGGATCCGACTGGATGTACGACAGAGATATTGTCCGAGACCGCGCACAACATGCGAGGTGCGAGCAAGTCCCCGGGGCAGCGTGAAGCGTGGAGTTCAGAGAAGTGGGCACCGGGGGCAAAGTGTATGCCGAGCGGCTGTGATGGATATTGGCAATTATTTATACATATGGACTTTTTGGTACCCAGAATTATATGCTATATACAGTAGTCTCCATGCACTCTCAATTCATAGCTATGCACCGGCACCGTATTATTATTTATCTTCTCACGGTTCAACACTGCCTCGTGACTCCAGTCCTCCTTTTCTGCGGGTTCGAGTCACTTTGAGTCAGTATGAGTCATTGAGCTATGACTCGGCGAGTAGTCAGTAGTATATAAAGAGGAGTGTC
Organism: Mycena vulgaris; assembly: GCA_029204335.1. Lineage (NCBI taxonomy): Eukaryota > Fungi > Basidiomycota > Agaricomycetes > Agaricales > Mycenaceae > Mycena > Mycena vulgaris. Next base: position 308,443 of record JARGYA010000106.1, on the reverse strand, counting down.
TTCCTCCTGTAAAAAACCAATCTTACCTTGCCAATACACTGCCTTTGAACCTGCACATCTGTGTGACCTCTCCAAGTCGAGCAGCTAGCTCACTATCTTGACTCTTAGTCTACTTTTACTGTATCGCTGCTAGGCTTTCAGTATAACTGGATATTATCTACTTCTGCTGCAATTTTGCTAGACTTTGCAGTACAATTGGATTCCCTCTACTTCCGCTGCAATTTTGCTAGACTTTGCGGTGATTAGAGTTTCTTGTCTGTTTTTACTCTCAGGTTGCTAGACTTGGAGTTAGAATTAGACTCACGGTTTGGAACTTGGTGAAGCTATCATTCAAGTTCCCACGTCTCGGTTGACTGATTATACGAGGGTTCCCGAACTCAAATATATTCATTCTCGTTCGTACACGTGTTACGTCCTCTCTTAGTAACTCGCGTATACCCCGTTTCTCTCACATTGGTGGACACATTGGGAACTCTCTGCTTAAACAGTCTTCCGATACTTTCACCCCTCCAACAACAATATGCCAACACAGACGATCCAAGCTGATCCGTCTTCTTCTGGCAACTACCCTGGCAACAACCCCCAGGGTACCATCATTCCGCCAACCTCGCCTCCACCCCGCGGCCATTCAGCTGGCCCTGGTACTACCCGTCGGCCACCTGACATCAAAGCTGAATCTCGAGTCCTTGACTTCAATGAAGACTTAAGTAGTCTCTATGGGGCTCTCAGTCAAGAAGACATTGATGAGGATGCTCCGATCATTGTTGAGTCACTGGACTTCCCCACGTTGAGGTCATTGCACACAATTGGCCATCATAGACAGACGTTGGAACGCCGGCATGATGCTCTAGTCAAAGGATTGAAAACTATCAGCAAGGAATATCTTCTTTATGCCAAACTGGCTTCTAGGAGATTATTTACGACAGTTTTCTCACAGGAATTAGGACTTCTAGATCACCTTCTTTCCAAGGTTCAATCACGAGCAAGGATTGGCTTCCCGTCCTCTGGCTATCGGCTTGATATCGAGGAATATCAGTTGCTATTGCGAGTCTTATTTGACTTGAGGCAATCTGCCCTAGATTCCTTCCGATTGGCTGGTAAACGAGTACCTGCCATCCCATCATGGGGAGATGCCGATGATCTTGAGGAGTACTACTCATTGAATGACTATGAAATCCTTGCTGTATGCTTCAGAGTGGAAGTAGAACACTTTCTGTACTCGTTGGATGTGTACCACGATTATTTGGAGCACCGACCTCATGAATTAAATCGTGATATAAGCCAAGCTGCAGAAGAGTTCTCGCGCTCACGATCACGCAGTGTTGCACCTGCAACATCGCATGAGTACCGATCTAATCCACCTGTGGTTTCAACCTACACTCATCGTACACCTGAGACGGCTTACGAGACACCTAAACAGCCGTTCACTCGTGATACATCAGTCCGATTCGGTCTCTTTGCAAAGAACAATGGGCTCCCCAGAAACAACCGTAGGATGTCAGAAATCCTGAACCCTATGGCAACTGTTTTTGAGTCTCCTGTTGGAAGGAATAAATTTGTGGGAGATCCAGAAGAAACAGACCAGATGAGAAGGATGAGCTCTCATGCACCTCAGGGAGCCAGAGACATACCTCCACATATGGCTGCAGGACCCTCTCGCAACTCTGACCATGACAATCGGTCTCCGGCCGGTTCTCGTTCAGGGAATCGCCCTCGCCAAGGTGCACCGAATCCCGGTGGTGATCCGAGCGGTGGCAGCGATGGTGATTACGCAGACGACCGCAGACGGCGAAATCCATATCAGCCTCGCAGACATGGACGATCAAATCCGATGGATTCTGGTGGTCCGGGTAGCCCTGGCGATCCTGGTGGCCCTGGCGATCCTGGTGGCCCTGCCCCTGGTCGAGGACCGTATAACAGTGACAATGACAGATCTGGTTCTGCCAAGGAGCCGCATTTTGATTTGAAATTGAAATATGAGAACGTACCAAAGTGGGACGGCAATACAGACACCATTGTTCGCTGGCTCTTGAAAATCAATGACATTTCTCGCGAGTCCCCTACTGTGTTCCGTCAGCTTGGGCGCATCGTTCCGAAGCGCTTGGAAGCTGGTGCAGAAGTCTGGTACTGGTCCCTACCGGTTGCCTATCGTGCAGAGATAGAGAAAGATTGGGATACCTTGCGTAAAGCCTTCACTTCCTACTTCTTGAATCGCAGATGGCTTGACAGGCAACGAGGAAGAGCGAACAAAACTACCTACCGGGACTACGGGCATGCTCGTGAGACTCCGAGTGAGTACTTCATTCGTAAAACTGAGCTGTTGAACACGGTCTACACACTGGACGACTCTGAAATAATTATGGAAGTAATGGATGGTGCACCATCTCTGTGGAACACAATCCTTACTACCCAGATGTACCAAGACGTCGTTGAGTTCCAGTCTGCCATTCGATACCATGAGGATGCCTTGATAAAACTAGACTCTCGAAACGAGAGAGACAGTTCTTCTCATGATCGCAACAGGGATTATCCCCGGAATACCATTCAAGAGGCTCAAGCAAACTTGGTTGGTTGGTCTCGGGACCTAGGACCTCCTGCATTCCCGAAGGATGACCGGAACATTTCGAAGAAGGCTACTCCAGACTCGAAAGGTGCCCGTCCTTGCAGGCACTGTGGCAGTGGCAAACACTGGGATAATGAATGCAAGTATTCATTCAAAGGAGTACGGGCTGCCAGAGCGAAGCTAGGGAGTACAAACAATGAGGCCATCGATGCTCACGAGCAATATAATGATTTGTATTACGGCCTCGATACCGACGATGACACGGACTTCAGCAACAAGGACACATCCTGAACATTGCTGTTTTGGACTCATTTTTACGATCCATTGGATCATGTTTATTTTATCTAGCGCTTACCTCTCTATGTAGTGTTCTTGCAGGACGTCTTGTAACTATTGACCGATTTCTCAGATCCTCCGAGTACATGTAGACTGGGGGGGCTATGTGATGGATATTGGCAATTATTTATACATATGGACTTTTTGGTACCCAGAATTATATGCTATATACAGTAGTCTCCATGCACTCTCAATTCATAGCTATGCACCGGCACCGTATTATTATTTATCTTCTCACGGTTCAACACTGCCTCGTGACTCCAGTCCTCCTTTTCTGCGGGTTCGAGTCACTTTGAGTCAGTATGAGTCATTGAGCTATGACTCGGCGAGTAGTCAGTAGTATATAAAGAGGAGTGTCTTCCTCCTGTAAAAAACCAATCTTACCTTGCCAATACACTGCCTTTGAACCTGCACATCTGTGTGACCTCTCCAAGTCGAGCAGCTAGCTCACTATCTTGACTCTTAGTCTACTTTTACTGTATCGCTGCTAGGCTTTCAGTATAACTGGATATTATCTACTTCTGCTGCAATTTTGCTAGACTTTGCAGTACAATTGGATTCCCTCTACTTCCGCTGCAATTTTGCTAGACTTTGCGGTGATTAGAGTTTCTTGTCTGTTTTTACTCTCAGGTTGCTAGACTTGGAGTTAGAATTAGACTCACGGTTTGGAACTTGGTGAAGCTATCATTCAAGTTCCCACGTCTCGGTTGACTGATTATACGAGGGTTCCCGAACTCAAATATATTCATTCTCGTTCGTACACGTGTTACGTACTCTCTGAGTAACTCGTGTATACCCCATTTCTATCACAGCGGCAGACACCACCGGCGCTGCGCTGCCGCTATCAGACATTGATATGTTGCGCATCAGCAAGACATTTACGAACAGTATACGAACTTCATCCGAAACAGAAATTTTAAACCATTCAAACCGAATTCCACATTAAATGAACAGCTAAAGAAGCAAGTCGACACTAGAACCAGATTCAAATCTAATATCTAGGTCCGGGCCCGGAGCGCAACATCGTTTAAGCAAAGGACCAGACAACCGAAATCACCCCATCGTTGATGTAGTTTGAGTCAAGCGCCGCCATTGCGCCCTCGGACAAGTCGAGTCCATTAGCACCCTGGCAGCCAGGGCACAAATCCTGCACGCTGACCTGGATAATCCGGCCTTGGTCTGTTGCGGTACGAATGCAATTCAGCATTGACGATCGAGAAGAGGAAAGAAGAAGGGATACGCACACTGAACATTAACCGTTTGTCCGCAATGGGAGCCGCCATCCCAGTGTCCCGTTCCGAGTGCGACAATGAAATCCCCGTTCTGCAGAGGGTTACCGCACGCACCCAACCCGCCATCGGGGTCATAGTAGGTCGCTGGATGACGAGGCATAATTGGTGCGAATGCAATACAGAGAATTAGGAGAACATACCGAGGCCGTTGAAGGACTGGCCTCCAGGGGGAGGAGTCCCCCCGCCACCACCACCGAGGCAGAGGACTTGGCCGATTTGAAGATCTAGCGAAAAAAACTCTCAGCGGAAATTGACATGGACAGGTGGAGGAGGAACGTACTCGTGCAACCGCCATTAATTGATGGATTCAGTGCATGCAGCTGAGAATCGGAGACCCCAGTCCTCGATTCTATGGCCGCGCAGGTGTCTCCGCTCACGACAGTATATGTCTGCCCACATCCCCCACCGGATCCCCCGCCACTGGAGCTCCCGCTGCTGAGGCAGAGGGCTTGGCCGATTTTAAGATCTAGCGGGGGAAAAAATCTCAGCGAAAATTGACATGAACAGGGGGAGGGGCAACGTACTCGTGCAACCACCATTAATTGATGGATTCAGTGCATGCAGCTGAGCATCTGAGACTCCAGTCCTCGACTCGATGGCCGCGCAGGTGTCTCCGCCCACGACAGTATACGTCTGCGCGCATCCCTGGCGGGCCTGTCGTACTCAAATGTTGAGTATTGGTAGTGTGTGAACCGGAGAACTGCGTACCTCGAGGGGCGCGACTGGCGACGCTGAGACAGCCAGTACAGTAACGAGGAGAGCAGAGAAAGCCTTGGTGAACATCCTTAAATTGAGGGAGGGGGATTCAGCTTGCGGAAAGACGGGGAGAGTTTCTAGGTTTTATACCGCAAATAGTCTCCGGCGAGAAGGGAGGCTTGGGAAACTTGAGCCACCCGACCACGGTACCGCAGGTAGTCTCCGGCGAGAAAGGAAAATTGAGCTGTCCGTGGATGGTACTCGAACAATCAGATGAGGGTGTGTAAGATGCCGTTTGTCCCGTTTGGGTGGGTGCCTGGAATAAGCGGTATGAAGATTGTTACCATAGCTTTCTCGAAATTGGGATGTTTCAGGGAGTTTGCGGGTCGGAAGAAAGTTTGGGAGGCGAAGTTGTTCAAATAGAAGGAATTGCGTCGCTGGAAAGGATGAGGTCAATGAGAGGTGAAACCACAGCTGAGACAATCCACGAGGCAAAATTTCCCTCGACATTCGGCGAGCGCTCATCATCGGCGATAGGTTTCCACATGGACGCCGAACAACTCGGCAACACTTGCGAATGGTCTCGGCGAGCGCCCGAACAATCCAGACCCGCATACCGGCAACCAAAGAAAGTGGTCAAAGAAAGCCTAGAATGGCAGCCGGCGGACACGGATGGGGATGAATATAGTTCCCTCGGCGGTCCGATTCCGTGCAGTTCGTATATGTCGTACGTTTTGCCAAGAAAATGACTGCAAACATCATGCTTAGTCCTCCCGGACGAGCCCGAATGTCAACGCGCGCGCGATTTCGTGCCTTTGACATCAACGGCATGTATTGAGACGGGGCATAATACCATAGATGATGGGAAAACGCCACCCGGGCCACGCTCACAGCACGCGCGTCTCCCGGTTCACCATTCGAGGGTCCTTTGCCTCTGCGCTGGGCCGGAGAGGAGATGCGGAGGGCGCACCGACAAGCCAGATCGAAGGGACACCGTCGGGCTGGAACCGCACGTGCGTAGAGGGGCGAGTCGGGGTTTGGGACCGACATCTGCAGGAGGCACAGAATGCCCGGAGCGCAGTGCCGAATTTATCCGCACCGCACCAGGGCGGGACGGCGGGTGTACGTTTTCGCACCGCAATTGGAAGGAGGGCCCGCGGGAAATGACGAGAGAGCAGATGGCGGCGCCGATGGGGAAGATACCTATAGAACAGGATCGGGGATACCACGGGCAGTGCTGCGGCGTCACAGACACACGGGTCATATTCGGAGGACGCAATGCAGCCGGCGAAGGACATGGAAGCTGGGAAAGAACGCATCTACGAGAAATGCATCCAGCCGCACTTTCCGTTGGTATCTTGGGAGACAAAAGGGCGGCCTCACGGCGGGATGAGAGCGACGCCAGCGGATGTTAAGAGCGGCGATCTCAGGCGCATCGCGAATCTAGGCCTAGCACGAGTCGGATGTCGCAGGAAGAGCGCAGGGGCCCCGGCGGGTGACATGGATGCCAGAGAGGAAAAGAGGACTGGCGGTGTTCGCATCAACCCGGGCCCAGTGATCCGAACGCACTTGCTTCACGAGCTCATCTCTCTTTCTTATCCCGTGCTGCTTCTTCACCCTGGCCTCGTAGACCTTTGCAACCGCTGGGGTATTTTTTAAATGTGACGTAAGCCTCTCTCATCGTTCTGGCTCCCTCCCATCCAAGCTGCACTTCATGTCGCTGCTCGCTGACCTCAGACTTGCGCTCGCACCTCGCCGCATGCTAGTTACGTGAGCTGTCTGGGACGAAATCTCCGTGGTATCTGCATTCAAATCTTCATACCAAAATCTGTACATTCTCACCCTCGCCCTGGAATGTCAAATAACCCCGGCACCGAAATGCGCTGCAAGGAACGTGGACAGACGTGTGCCCTGCGAAGCTCCGATAGCATTTGGAACGCCCCTGCCTTTGATGACGTCGGCACTTGATATCAATGCAGGGTACCCGTTCGATTCGGGATCAGGTCTTGAAGTACGCATCAGCCTTGTTTTTTTCTTGCTGCACCGAGATCGCATCCACATGTTAGTCCTAATCCCCACCCCGGACTCCCACTACCTCACAGGCGCAGAGGCGCAAACAACAACCACACCAAGTTTCATTTTCGCAGCGGTACGTACCTCAGCCATTTAGACAAGGATCCATTTATGCAGCCCCCTGTCCGATGGCATTTAGATCCAATGGTCTGCGCATACGCAGCTACAGTCCATCGTGTCTTGCATGACTTGGTGCAGGGAACCCGTTCGACTCGGGATCAGGTCGTGATACGATCTCCGCTTTTGCCTGCTACTTTTGCTGATCCCCGTTTCACGGCGCACTCAGAGCATGTCCCCGCAGAATTTTTAGTCCACGCGCCCAGCTGCCCAATGCTCCTCGGAGCACACATCACGGATACACCGAGTCTAACTCAAAAATTCAGCCTCCGCAACGGTACGTACCCTATTCATCCTGAAGAGTATTTGCCCACCCGCCCAGCCCACAGAGAATAGACCCGATAGCGTGCGGATAAGCACCTGCAATCGATAGAAAATCGCGTGGATTGGGGCAGGAAACCCGTTCGACTCGGAGTTGGGTCATAGGTATGAAGTCCTGTTTGCATTCGCGTACCCACCCCTGATTCTTTTTAACTGGTCATTATTCTGCGCCAAAAGACTCTCAACCATTCATTTAATCTTTCAATCCTCTGTACAACACTCAAATCTTTGTACACGATAGACCGTCAATCCTACAGCGAACTCTATATGCTCAGTTCCCCCGGTGCGAGAGGGGTCTACGGAAGGAATCCAAATGTATCGAGGTGCACCGAGGTAAATCGTCTTTCATTTCAGGTCTCAACTCTCGTCCGTCAAATTTAATCCTCAACTACTCCTAGTGCGTGCATCTCTCATTCTCGGGTGCACTTATCCAGGCACCCATCAGGATGTACAGAGACCTAATAGCGTGGGCCATGCCTTTGCACATGATATCTCCGGAGCTCGCTAGTCCAGTAGAGCACCTGTTCGACTCGGGGTCGGGTCCTGAGGTTCTTGCGAGCAGTTGTTTTACTCTTTTCCGTGCCGCCTTCTGCAACCGACTGAGATTGTCTGCACCCGGATGAAATCTGCATGGGGCGCATTAGAGAGAAAACAGTGGATCGAATTGCGAATACACAGTGCGCGCGTCATTATGCACGGACTATCCACGAGCGGATTTATCCAGGTTCCCCTCTCCATTTACGGAGACGCGTGGTACACCTTCGCAAATTTTTGTGGAATAACAGACTCAAGCAGAGCACCCGCTTGAATCAGGGTCAGATGTAAATCCTCGCTCTCGTTGGATATGCTCCGGTAGAAAACGGGTTACCGGTAAGAGAGAGGAGGGCTACGTCTTGAATCGTTGCGGCGGTGCGTGTTTTGAGAGGGCTCAAAGTTGAATTAATACAGAGCGAGGTGGTGCTTAGTCTCCCTCGCGAGCCCGAATCTCACCACGCCCCTTTGATATCAACTGAATGTATTGCGTTGAGATGTACAGCCAGAAAGTATGGGGAAAGGCCATCCGAGCAGTGCTGACAGCGCGCTTCCGCTCGTCCAAGATTCAAAGCCCCTCCGGCTCAGAGAAGTCGTTAGACATGTGAGCAGCCCCATGTCGGGAGCCGCCGGCGGGCCAGAATCGCGGGGTGCATTGGATGCCAGTGAAGCGCTGGAGTCTCATATGAGAGACAGACATGTGTGATGCCTGTTCAAGAGCGCGCTGGCGGCGGAACCAGCTGTGGAAGTCGTCGCCGATGCGGAAGATATCCATGGGAGAGGATCCACTGCGGGAGCGGCGCGCGGAGGATGCCACGGGCGCGAAGGTGTGGCATTCTGAGCACGACGCTCTCGTGCGGCGGGTGCAAAGGGCAAAAATGGAGGCGAAAATGGGAGAGAACACACCAGCGAGAGATGTAACAAGCAGCGGCATTTGCGTCGGCATCTTCCAAGATAAAAGGACGGGATGAGATCGATGAGAGCAAAGACAAGAGGCCCACAGTTTTAACACCAGATCTAGCGCGAATTCATCCGCGTCGCCAATCGTAGCATGAGGGGTGACTCGTCGGATGTCGTACGAGCCGGGCGAGGGGACCTCTACTACTAGCCTGAGGCTCTAGGGAATGCATGTAGCGGGAGAGCGGTCTTTCATCCTTGGGTTCAGGCGCTCTTAGAGAGCGGCAGCGACATGGAAGCTCGACGTCGGCGCCATTGAGAGCGCCGTATCGTCGTCGGTGGCAAGAGGAGAGTGGCGGTGCTCACATCAGTCCGGGCCGAGTGATCCGAAATCCTCCTGTCGTTTATTCTCTACGCTGCGATGCTTTACCCGAGACTCCTCGGCTTACAAAAGCTTGAATTTCCGCTGCCTCCGTCTGCGCCGTGCTCTCCCATTGTGCTGGCTTCCGGTCAGCTCTCTGACTCGGTGCTTCATTTAAAAGTATTTCACTTTCACTGGTCGGAGTTGCATCCGCTGCCCACCCCCTTCTGCTGGATTTTAAACGCACCTCCCAGCCACTTGACACCCCTCTGTACCTGCAGCCGGACTCCCCCATGTACGCCGATGTGACTCAATAATCAAGACTTCGCTGCAATGGTACGCAGCTCGTCCATTCCGACTAGCATTTACCCAGCCTCCCTTCACTGAAATTCAAGCCCCGAAAGTGTGCGGAACGCACCTGCCGTCTATTTGACTCGACGCGATGGTTGGGTCATGCGGTCATTCGTGCCTTCTTTTTCGTTCATTTGTCTCACTTATTACAGCTGCTTGCGGAACTTAGGGCGCGGCCGATTTTTCATCAAATTTTGATGGTTTCACGAGAACCGCTGTTACGGACTCAATTCTCCTCTGATGCCCCTGAAGGTAGGAGCATTCAATTTGTATTTCCATTCCGGAGGGCGCTGCACCCCGGAATTAGACACGAGCGTGAGAATTACCTTTTCCGGAAAAGTTCGAGACTTCCACGCAGAACCGGTTTAGTAATAGATACAGTTGTTCAATTCGCCTAATTTTTGGATATGATATGTATCTATGTCTCCCTGAGGGCTCCACATCCACTGACTGCGAATATATGCCGGGGTTCAAATGTAATTCAGGATCCAATTGTAACTGCTTTCCCGATCCATGCTAAATGCGAGGCGCGACGTGAAATGAATATCCGAGGGCGCCATGCACTCCGGGATACGTTTAATCATAGCATATCCAAAAATCAGGTCAATTGAACAAGTGTATCTATTACTAAAGCGGTTCTGAGTGGAAGCCTGGAATTTTGTCGAAAAAGGCAATTCCCACGCTCCCTTCTAATTCCGGGGTGCAGCGCCCTCAAGAATGGAAATACAAATCGAATGCTCCTACTTTCACGGGAATCGGACAAAGATTGAGCCCGTACCAGCGGTTCTCAGGAAAACATCAAAATTTGATAAAAAAATTGGCCGCGCCCTAAGTTCTGCAAGCAGCTGTAATATATTTATTTCCCAAGCTTGGTTACTTTGGCGGCAGTTAGCCTTTGCCAAAGTGTTAAGCTCCCGCAATTCTCAGTACATAATCAAATCTTGCGCTCACTTCGGGCCATGTACGGAACTCAAACCATCACGAAGTCTACTCTTTCACAAGAAGACCGGTCCCCTGCTATTTTATTCCGTTCCTCGATTCTACCTCCCGCTGACGACCCCGCGGTGCGCCAGTCCTTCATTTAGGCCAACCTACCTAGGCTCAATTTCACCTATAGGTCTGACCCACAGACTGCATAGGTCGCCTGCAGCTATTCCGTAGACTCGTGACTAGTCTGCCTACGAGTGACAAAAAACAATGAGGCAAGCTCTTTGCCGTAGGCAGACTGGCACAACTCGGGCCAAAGACAAGGTTTGGGAGGTGATTTCAAATAAGTAGCTAAAGCCCTTCTTAGCTTTGGAAGGCCTAAGAAGGTGGGTCTGATCTGATACCCGTTTATCTGGACGATGATTCAACGCAGGAGAAACCTGGGCAACTCGGGAGGCCCAGAAATCCTACAACATGCAAGTGATTGAAAACCTGCAAAAATCTATTCAGCGATCGCAAAACAAGAGTCGAGATCAGCAAGCGGTGGAGGAGGAGGACAAGGAAAATGCTCCTTCCGAGATCCTCGCTTCATTAGAAACGGGGAGACAACTGACTCGGTCGTCTGCAAGGATGGCTTAGTCCAGTGTATTATGTTATGTTGAATATGATTGTGAAATGTGAACGGTCATTAAAAGCTGGCAAGGCAGTTGTAAGGTGATCTCAGAAATGGTTTTATTTACACATACTAATACCCTCCGGGCAGACCTGGATCCTTTGGGCCTTGTGATTGATTCTGGCAGGATTTGGTACGGATTTTGGCCTGAATCTAATGCTCCCGACTCCGTCCGGACTGCGGTCTTTCGCGACGGTAGCTTGTCGCCTTTCGAGCACGGCCTCAGGCAGCGACGAGCGGATGAGGTGCTCGAGCACATCCACATGGAACGATCCACTAGTACATAGGCAGCGTTCGTGGCCTCGCCATATTAATATGGCTCGGCGAACGAGTACCAGGGGCGGCATACAAGCACAGCTGCTGTGAACGGTGGGCGAGGGAAGGTGTTTGAGCCCGACCTCGTGTGCAGCTGCATACCAGGACGGGAGGCCGCATTTGAGCGTGACCTCACTGACCGGCGGACGAACACGGAGGCGTTCTTCAGGTACGACGTCGTAAAGCGGTATGGGGGCTCCACGATCGAACGAGAACATGAGGCCGCATTCAACCCCAACCTCCCCGGAGCGCGGGGCGTCTGCGCGCGGGCAACGGGTATGGGAGCGGGGAGTGGGCCTAGGCTTAGAAGGGACAAGCTTAGGCGTTCAAGCACCGGCGGCCTATGAGCACGGCCTCGAGGTGGGACGTCCGGGGCAGCATTCGGGTGCCACCTGCTAATAGAACACGTATGGATGCGGCATTCGAGCCTCAGTGAGTACGGAGGGCGGCGGTCGAGCACCACCTCGTGAAGTAGGAGCACGACTCCGTCGAACAGGTACGGGAGGCGGCATTCGAGCTCGACCGCTGTGAAAGGCTGACAGGTGCGGAGGCAGTGATTTAGCTCGACCTGACGAAGCGGCATAGGAGCATGGTGTCGGTCAACAAGAATAAGAGGCGGCCGTAGAGCACGACCTCAATGAGTACGAGGGGAGGCATTCGACAGGGCAACCTCAATGAACGGCTGGCAAGTACGGACGATCGAGCACTACCGGCATCCGAGCGTGGTCAAGTATATGAGGCGAGGCCTCGTGCAGCTCCCGCCAAGGGTTGCCCCCAACCATGAGGCAGTGTTCGAGCACGACCTCAAACAGGTACGGGAGGCGGCACACAGGCACAACCTCGGAGGCGGCGTACGAGCACTACCTCCATGATTACGAGAGGCGGCACACGGACACAACCTCAGAGGCGGCATACGAGCACGACCTCCATGAGTACGAGAGGCGGCACACGGGCACAACCTCGAAGGCGGCATACGAGCACAACCTCAAGCATACGGGCGCGACCTCTCGGAGTCGGGGTACGAGCACGGCTCGAAAGGGGGCAAAGGAACGGGAACGAGCGCGGGTGTGAGCACGGCAGCACAGGGACCTCCAGCGAAGCAGAGGTCTCAGCGCGAGCATCGAGCGGTGTACGAATATGATCACGCGCGAGCGTCACCTCGATGAGCGGCATAAGCATGACCTCGGCGGTGTCGTTATGAGGAACGAGCCTCCGATGTCGTACGGGCACGAGCATCATTCTAACCAGGAGAAAAAATATCGAAACGTCGGCCTGAGAGCACGACGATCACGGCAGTTAACAAAAGACAGTGTCGATGGCAGCGAGGAAGCGATGCACGCGTGTTGGGAAAGTAAACAGTATATGTGATCGGCAATCTTGCGTTTTCGAGACTAAATTGGGAGGGGCTCGGATGTGAGAAAGAAGATGATACGGGAGCTGCAGTACTGTGGGAGCAGAGGAATTTGGAGGAGCCCCGGCGGCGCGTAAACTCCCGCGAACGACACATGAATGGGTGCTGCACGATTTCTGCCGAGAATCGGCCGAAAAAAGGTGCATATATAAAAATGAATGAGGGAAAGTAAAATGGGTGTATAAAGTATATGGAGGCCCCGTGCCTTTGGCGGGGAGCCGCGACGGGGAAACAGGGAGCTCTGGCGGTACGGGTGCAGTGGACCGGCTCCGGCGACGGCAAGGAGCAATGAAGAGAGCGTGAAAAGAAGAAAAGGACACGATATCTGACCAAAGGTGCGAGCCTGCCCGCTGCAATTGTGCCGCAAGGCATAAGACGCGTCCGCGTGGCCGTAGGCAGCAGCAGGGCGCCGGCCTGCGTCACTCGCCCTTTGCACACGTAGTGCGTCCCCGCCGTCGAAATGCGCGTGGGGCCCACAGGCATCGCCGCTGTTCATGCTCAGCGTGCACTCACCGCGCCAGATCATCCCGTAGCGCAGCGCCAGAACGGAGGTGGGCCTACACCTGCGGACCGAATAGCACGCCGCGATTCGGGCGGCGGGATCGAGCGACGCGCAACAACCATGCCGACACGTAATGTCTACCCTCGACGCGCAGGAATGAAGAAAGAAAATGGATGGGGAAAAAAGAAACGAGGCTCGCCAGGAGCAGAAACCAAGCGTGGTATTGGGCTCCCCGATAGCAGACAAGGTTTCCGCTGGTGCGCTTGGGCGTCTCTCCAGGATGGTGTGACCTTGTAAACGGGCGGAGTCGATGACTCTAGGTGTGCATTGGCAATTTGGCATTGCAGCGGTTCTGGGTTCAGATTGTATAATTCGGAAGCTAGGAGCAGGAGAGACTGGGGAAAGGGGGTGAAGAGGTGGCTTCGACGAGTTCAGAGCGGAAGAAGAGCGAAAAAGCGCGCGTTTCCACGAGGTAGCGCGTCAGGATGTCGAGGTGAAGCTTGGGCAAAGCCGGAGGCACGATGTCACAACGGTCACACGTCACACGTCACATCGGATCATCGCTGCACGGAACGCCGCCTCGCTCTGTTATCCGCGGATAGCGCTGATCCGTTCGTTCCTCACGTCAGTCGTATTTTTAAGATTTCCGATCCGTGCTAACTTCACGGACCCGACCCACGCGGTGCGGGTTTTCGGCAGCTCAAGTTCTGCCGGAGTATGATCTTCGAAAGGCAGCGTTTTCGTTTGCGCCGTAATTACGATCTGGTGTTCTGATGTCGGCAAGCCCGAGGCATAATTTGAGGGTGGACAGCCCAAAGGAATAACTCTACTGAGCCTGAGCAATCGGTACTCTACTCCCTGCAACTATTCAGCCTGGGCAAACACAACATTCACACAACAATTCTGTAGATCCCAGGTGCAGATTCTAAAACCGTCGCAATAGGCCCGCGAATGGCTCGTCGCAGAATCAGCGACAGATACGGGTCAAGGTACAGTATCCAAAAATGTAGCAGGGCCCATTTTCTTCATACAGACCTATCATTTGATGTCGGAAACCGCTCTTCTGATGGCTTCTTGGTCAGCTTATCCACAATATGCCGTTTGTTCTTCCGACTTCGTTGCTCTACTTATTAGAATTACCAACGTGATCTCAGGAGGCGGCAGGTGATCCAGCGTGTTTTTTTTCACAAGTCTTGTTAACCTCCAGGTACTAGTCTCAACTAGTCTAGTCTTGCCTCAACATCGATTTCTGGGAACTTTCTGGTCTTGGCAAATCGAGTGTCGACGCCAAGAATCTTCAAGCAACTGCAACCCAGCGCCGTATAGCTCTCGAGCTAGGTATGTTCAAGAGATCAGCTTAAGCTAGGGATATTCCCAACGGCCTTCGTTCCTCTGCATCGTACAGAAAGTCTCAATGATGCGTTTCTTTCGCCGCATGGTCCGGAGTTTTGGCATGCGACAAGTTCGAATCGACCCGGGGAATTTACATCCGCCGACGAGGACCTGGGACTTTTTCACGAGGATGGGTCGCGGGGGCTGCTTGTTTGTGTGTCTGGGATCGTCTGGCTGAAGTTCCGCTTCCCTTTTCGTTTTCCCTACAGCTTCTGATTGCCGTGTGGCTCCGGTGGATGCTCTACGGTTTCAGAAGGCTCTACAGTTTCACTTTCTGATCATCTTCTTTCCTCGGAGATTGATTTCAGACCCAAATTAGAACCTGCGATGGATTAGAGATTCGGACGAGTGTTTTTGAAGTTTCAAGTCGAACTGTGGCCGCCTGAACGAGGTCCCTGCTGAATGATAAACAAGCCAAGATCAAGCATTCCTGAAACCAGCATCGGTATTCTACTGGCGTTGGGCAGCTGGGCAACTACTTATTTTCAACAGGATGACGTGGATATATATATGTATATTATGTAAGATTCGGACTCCGGTGGACTTACACATGCACCAGGCACAAAAAGAAGATGTTGAGTCATTTTCTTGGCAAAACCTACGACATATACGATCTGCCCGGAATCGGACCGGCGATGGAACTATATTCGTCCCCGTCCGTGTCCGCCGGCGGCGAATCTAGACTTTTTGGACCACTTTCTTTGGTTGCCGGTATGCGGGCCTGGATTTTTCGGGAGCTCTCCGAGACCATCCGCAAGTGCTGTCGAGTTGTTCGGCGTCCACGTTGAAACCGATCTCCGACGATGAGCGCTCGCCGAATGTCGAAGGAAATTTTACCTCGTGGATTGGCTCAGCTGTGGTCTCACCTCTCATTGACCTCATCCTTTCCAGCGACGCAGTTCTTATATTTGAACAACTTCACGTCCCAGGTTTCTTCCGACCCGCAAACTCCGCGAAATATCTCAATTTCAAGAAAGCCGTAATAACAATCTTAGTGACGGCGACTCATGCGTATGCCGGCGGGTTATGGGACGAACCAGGCATCCATCCCTATTTGGGCTCAAGGAAAGTATAAGAAGAGCTCGAGGACCGCCGTCCACCTCATCCGCTTGCCACGGTTCTCATGATGTTCAAGTTCTCTTCCAGTGTCTTCTCCGTCCTTGTCTTGAGCGCTGTCGCGGCGTTAGCTTACGACCCCACCTGCTCAAACAATGTTCGTTTTTTTTTTGGTCGCACCATTCGTAAAATTTACATCAACCGCCTGTCCAGTTGGTTGTCTACTGGGGTGGGCGCACTTCGTAGCTTCTACCTTCTGTCATTCATTTTTTTCAGGCCAAAACTCGTACGGTGCAACCCATGGCAGCGACACCGCCAACTGGCAGCAGACAATCTCGAACTACTGCCAGGTACCCGCGTTTCATAATATACTGTATCGACCCGAACTAACCGTCTCAGGATACCGTCATCGACGTCATCCCCATTGCGTTTGTCAATAGCTTCACCGGCGGAGTACCAAACCTCAACCTTGGCAATGCACGTTCCTTTCTTCAGGGTTTCTTTCGATAACTAAACCCGTCCTCACAGATCTGCAACGACAATGGTGCTAGCGGCAGCTGCGCGTCCCTGGCTGCGGGAATACAAGCCTGCCAGGCAGCTGGTAAGCTCGTCACCCTGAGCTTGGGCGGCGGAGGCACCTCGGGCGCGGTCTTCAGCGACGACACGGCCGCAACGAATTTCGCTACCACCATCTGGAACAACTTCCTCGGCGGCTCAAGCTCCCACCGCCCTTTTGGTTCGGCGGTCCTAGATGGGTATGCCGCATCGTCTCCCCTATATTCCCACCTTTGATTTTGACTCGTCTCAGGGTTGATTTGGACATTGAATCGGGACCCAGCACTGGATATGCGGCGTTCGCAGCCCGGATACGTGCACTCTCAGCAAACGCCAGTAAACAGTGGGTGTCTTTCCCAGTTAGTAGATGTGAATCTCATTGTCGTCACTAGGTATTATCTCACAGCCGCTCCTCAATGCCCTTTCCCTGACGCGTTCGTCGGGTCCGCCATAAATACCGTAGGGTTCGACGCCATCTATGTGCAATTTTACAAGTAAGAGGCAGTCGCCCCGAAGTACCACCTCTAACCATCGAGATTCAACAGTAACTTCTGGCAAGCATTCAACCACTCATGAATGTGTGATACTAACCATCGAAAAATCACACAGCGGCGTGAAAGCGTATCCTGGCGCTGTGCGGCCTTTCATGTTCTCGGGGAAATAAACTGACCTACTCTACCAGGACTGGAACTTTGACACCTGGGATAACTGGGCCAAGACGGTCTCCCCGAATCGCAACGTCAAGATCTTCATAGGTTAACATTCTTATTCGGCTCTCCCAAGCACTCTCTCACTGTGTAATATGATAGGTGCCCCGGCCTCTCCGACAGCAGCAAACGCTGGCGAATATGTGGATGCGACGACTCTGGGCTCGATCGCGCTCGCAACTCGCTCGCAGTATTCTAGCTTTGGTGGGATCATGCTTTGGTAGGTCATTCGCCCTGCTCTAATATCAACCTGAACATTTTTCTTCCTGCAGGGATGCTTCGCAGGCATATGGTACGTCGCTTGTCGATCTGAAACCGCGATGCTGATGGTTCATTTAGCGAACGGTAGATACGACATTGCAATCAAGAACATCCTCGGCACGACCTGCAGCGGGGGTGGCGGGGGTGGCGGGGGAGCTCCTCCAGCTGGATGCGCGCAAACGTATACTGTCGTGAGCGGGGACACCTGTGCGGCCATCGAGTCAAAAACCGGAGTCTCGGATGCTCAGCTGCATACACTAAATCCGTCAATTAATGGTGGTTGCACGAGTACGTTCCCCCTCCACCTGTCCATGTCAGCTTTTGCTGAGATTTTTTTTTTTCGTTAGATCTCCAACTCGGCCAAATTCTCTGCCTCAGCAGCGGCGGGGGATCTGGTGGCGGGGGATCCGGTGGTGGATGCGCGCAAACGTATACTGTCGTGAGCGGGGACACCTGTGCGGCCATCGAGTCAAAAACTGGAGTCTCAGATGCTCAGCTGCATACACTAAATCCGTCAATTAATGGGGGTTGCACAAGTACGTTCTCCCTCCACCTGTCCATGTCAACTTTGGCTGATTTTTTTTTTTTCGTTAGATCTCCAACTCGGTCAAATTCTCTGCCTCAGCAGTGGCGGGGGATCTGGTGGCGGGGGATCCGGTGGTGGATGCACGAAAACGTATACTGTTGTGAGCGGAGACACCTGCGCTGCCATCGAATCGAGGACTGGGGTCTCCGATTCTCAGCTGCATGCACTGAATCCGTCAGTTAATTCTGGTTGCACGAGTACGTTCCCCCTCCACCCGTCCATGCCAGTTTTCGCTGAGATTTTTTTTTTCGCTAGATCTTCAACTCGGCCAAGTCCTCTGCCTCAGTGGTGGCGGCGGATCCGGTGGCGGATGCGCGCAAACGTATACTGTCGTCAGCGGAGACACCTGCGCGGCCATCGAATCGAGGAATGGGGTCTCCGATTCTCAGCTGCATGCTCTGAATCCGTCAATCAATGGTGGTTGCACGAGTACGCTCCCCTCTACTTGTCCATCTCAATTTTCGCTGACAATTTTTTTTCCGCTAGATCTTCAACTCGGCCAGATCCTCTGCCTCAGATAGATATTAGATCTGACTCTGTTTCTGTTCGTCAACTTGCTTCTTTAGCTGTTCATTTAATGTGGAATTTGGTTTCACTAATTTGAGGTTTCTATTTCAGATAGAGTTCGTAAATGTGAATGTGAATGTCTTTACGTTTGAGTCTGTGAATGCCTCCCCATTCCCCATTCCTCTATACTCGTCCCCCACACTCCCCCGCAAAATCTCCGCTATCACGCAGCTACGCACGGACTTTTTGTTCCTCAACGCTCGGCGCTTCTAGTCTGGTCTCGTGAACTCCCCCGCTTGCGAGGCCTGCGGCGCGGCATACGAGACACGCGCACACTATATTCTGGAGTGCCCGGTGTGGGAGCCGCTACCCAGCCGCTCCACGTCGCCTGCCGCGAGGTCGGCCTTTTTGGCCCGCTTCATCTCTCGCCTCTCCTCACCCACCCCAAACTCCTCACTAGCATTGGGAAGTTCGTTGAGGCCAGGGGACGATTTGAGCGGCCTAGCCCCCTGCTCTGATCTTCGCGGTGGACCGCGGTGTTTCGTTTCTTTCTCTTTCTTTTTCTCTCTCGAGCTATCATCTCTCCTCCGATCCTTTACATTACGATCGTCTAATCTCTCTCCCCCAACCACTCGATTGGATCGCACCAACTCATCCCCGCTCCTCCATCGTCACCCTTACTCAAATCGCGTGGATACCCTTTCTACCATCATAGCTCTTATTCAAACCTTCTGATATCTCTACTCATTACTCAGCCACCCACCTCTCAACTGTAGCTAATAGCTGTCTTAGTCGTACCTGACGTTGTACAGTAACCAGAATGACAATCATCATCATCATCATCATCACTTCATGTAACACTTGCAGGAATCCTGAATCAATTTCCTTAACCTTCTTTGAATCTTCTAGCGAACTGAAGCTCGCTTGTCTCTGTTCGGCGTAGTTTGATTTGATTTGATTTGATTTGATGTTCATTGGATAACCGTACCTAGCTAGGGATAGCTACAGCGGTTGTACTCTACTGGAAAGTAAGTTGAGGGTGTATGATAATTTAACTGGGAGTTATGAGGGTTTTCGTTTATGTGAGAGGAGAGGAGAAGAGTGAAAGTAAAAGTCGGCGGGGAAATATGTGGGTGAGGCGGGTTTTCGACTGTATAGGGTGGCGGTACTTACTATGGTATATTGGGATGCTTTATAAAGTTTAATGAGGTGTATAAGAAAAGAAAGAGAGAGAGAAAAGGGAGGAAGGGAAGAGGGGGGTCAGGTCGTGTCGGGGATGCCGTGGTGATGGAAACGGCCCGTGGCCACGACAAAGACGCTGGTGGCCTTGAGGACCTTCTGGTGGCCTAGCAGCGTCCTAAGATCCACCGCGATAAGTAGATCCGCTCCGTATGAGGCCGCCTGAAGTGGAGGCCGGAGATGTTCCCATGCCGTGCACCGCAAAGGGAAGTGGGACCGTGTTTCGCGCAAACCGCATGCCTCGCACAGAGAGGACGGTGCTAAACGGAGCTTGTGTCTGTGCGCGTTGAGGGAGGAAAAGTCGCTACGGAGCTGAGCCAGGGTGGAGATGTCGCGTCGCGAGAGGGACGTGGAAGAATAGAGGCCGCTTGGAGTTAATGACGGGGGTGAATCATCGACGGATCTCAACGCTCGGCCAGTCTTGGAGAAATTCCAGGCAATCCTCCACTTCTCGAGAATCAGGCGGTCGATGCGGCGCGTGGTGGTGGCCAGGGACAAAGGAACGGCAGGATGGGGGGGAAGCTTCGTCGCCGCTTTCGCTGCGACGTCCGCAAGTTCGTTTCCCACGGCTCCAATGTGAGCGGGCGTCCATAGGTGAATTATTTGGAGATCTGGCCGTATAAGCGAGTGCCTCGCGGACGAGTTTTTCATACCCAATCGCACGGAGCTGGCCGGACCTCAGGGAGGTAGAATAGATCCCGCGGAGAGCAGCTTGGGTTGGAGACCACCAAGATCCGGTAGAACTCGTCGAGTAAGGCCCTGCGCGTTGCTGATATGATCCCTTCCACCTCGCCCTCGCAGACCTGACCGTCACCAAGCGGGGTCAAGATCACATCCTTCTGGACACCAGCCTCCACCCGTACAGCGGCACCACCTGCTTTTCCCTCCAGTAGTGACCCGTCAGTGAACCACGTAGCAGCATAGGAATCCTCGTCCAGAAGAAGCTTGTGGAGGACCTCAATCGCGGCTTCCTTTGTCGGGATCATGGTCGTGATAGGCAGCGCGTCATCCCATGGTGGCGAGTATATGGGGATTATCGGCTCCATGGTGAGAGAGTGATCACCAGTCGAACACCGCGATGTCTTCATGCTCCCCGACGACTCCGGTCGACCTGCGATCTCGAATCCGTTGGCCCCGCGCGGGGACCGTGGGAGGCCAGGGTAGACCCGGGATGCGCTCGACATGGTGCAACGGGGAGGCGCGCAGGGGGTTCTTTGGCGCGGAGCTGACGGCGTCCGCTAGATGATCTGTAATTCCATGGGGTGCTGGAAGAGTGAGGTAACGGGCGATGCGGCGGAGTAACGCACGCTCCAGCCTAGGAATCGCCGGTAAGATGGACGCCTCTTTTTCCAGGGCTGTCAGGGATGCGGTATGGTAGCCACCAGTGATACACCGAGCTACCGTTTTATTGAGACGATCAAGAGGTTTGAGGGCTGCCGGCGGGAGCGGGAGCGGGAAGAATAAAGAGACACCATAGTCAGCCCGCGGGAACACTGTTGCCCTGACTAAATCACGAATCATGAGCGGCTCCAAACCCCAGGACGCGTGAGTTAGTGCATGTGTGTGCAAGTTTATTTATCACGATACATCGTTTAAACACGAAAAACTCATACCCAAGATTTTCCTAGTTGGGCTTAGTTGGAGCCAAATCGGACCTAACTAAGGCCTTATTCCGTGTAATCTTTGCCTGTTATCTCGAATTTTGGGAGAAACCGACAAAATGAATGGGGGAAAATCAGTCCCACTCACTCTAGAGTTTTAACTCTGGGTCTTAAATTCCAGTTGAACCATGTGTCCTCATCTTCCTGCGAGGATGTAGATTGTTTCGCACTGCGCATGCTCGCCTATGAGATACTGCGAGGACCGCATTTAGGATCTCATGCCACTCTGAGCCCCGTTGAGTCATCGGGTTTCTGAAGGTGGGTTGATTTAGGCACCTGTAACTGGATTGGATGAAGGTACTGCGCGGTTCTAACTGACGCAACTGCCACAGCACTGCTGCACACTTCCCATTAAGCCCTTATGTGGTCTGCTCTCTCGTGATTCAGGGCTCCTATTGGATAAATATGTACAGTAGAAAGATTGGTGAACTCAATGAAAATAATGTACAGAACTCTGTACCGACTCCGAAATGTGTGACAGAAGCATTCTGTGGCTCGTCAGAAAGCGGCCAAATTTCATGGCTGCACGCGTGTGACCGCAACACCCCGCGTCGGCAGTACAACCGCTGCTCGTGGTTCAATCGTGTGCGCAAGCGTGAACTTCTACGCGTCATATCGGCGCCCAGGTTCGACGGAATCTTCAGTGCGCACATTATAATTTATTAACAGTCGTCAAGGCTCAACTCACTCGATTCAATAGTGCGCGGCAATCATCGAAACGTTCAAGATAATCGCCCTGACGACCCTACGATGCCATTTTTGCTAATTCACACTTTATTCATCCTCACCAAATTGTAGTGCTTCCCGAGATCTGCTAGTTCAAGATATGGGCATGGGTTAGAATCAGTGGATGTCGTCGAGCTGGCCGTCGAGCTGGCTATGGTAGTCGTGACGACGAACTAAAGCTGTCGCGTAAGCAAAGCTGTCAAATGTGAGGATATGAAGCTTGAAGAATGGAATTGACTTCGGGACGAGCTGGCATGGAACAGCCAGTGCTATGTAGTATTCAGCGACCATTTGTCATCTCCGGGATGCCCTTTAGTCCACATTGACACAGTACAGAAGGCAGGTGTGAGTTATGATCCGTATCTGCGATCAAATGCGAAATCTAGTGGTCGACTTGAATGACATGGGAATAGGTCGGACTAACCAAGTTACAGACAAGGGGTTCATTTGGCGAAGCATACCCAAGCTGGGAATATGAGATGTATATACGGCAGCTGCCCTGAATCAATTGAGATCCTGATTGCAGCTCCACTTGTCCTCCGTGTTGAAATCAGGCCGACTATAACCAAAGTAGGCGACTGTCACTCCGATGTTGTCGATGGAATTTTGACTGGCATGGGCTTCGGGCGATCTCCGCAAAGAGAGAGGCAGTGACTACCAACGATCGAGGAGTCGGCGTGAAGGCCGTTAAGGCGGGCGTTAACGGCTGGAATTTAACCGTCGAATTCAAGTTACGCAAAACAGATGACGAGCGTACCAAAAATGAACGCGGAGTGTCCGTACTAATGCCCGCGCCCCAGATAGCAGGAATTGCTGGGGAGATGCGTAGCATCTGGACAGGTGACCTGGGTATTGGCACCTCCTCAAAACCGTT
Organism: Mycena vulgaris; assembly: GCA_029204335.1. Classification (NCBI taxonomy): domain Eukaryota; kingdom Fungi; phylum Basidiomycota; class Agaricomycetes; order Agaricales; family Mycenaceae; genus Mycena; species Mycena vulgaris. Next base: position 285,513 of record JARGYA010000106.1, on the reverse strand, counting down.
CATTTCATTTTGATCTTGATTGAAGGCGCTGAGAACTCTGAAGAGACAGGGATGGAGGATCAGGATTAGCGACAATGAGGAAGATAGATAGGAGTGAAAAGAGAACGTTATGTTAGTAAAACGCCCCCGAATAGGACTGGAATAAATCAGCGTTTATTTTGGGCGACATATGAACGGATCTTTCAGCGGATCATATGTGGTGCCACCACGAGTTGAGACACTCTCACGGGAAGGCCAATATAGCGTCGACAGTGAAGGCGTTCCAGCCCAAGGTTACTTTGCTTCCATAAAAAGTCAATTGAATTAGGTGGTCCGTCTGTATTCCGGGCCACAGAAATGACCAACCCCACGGGGAAGCCGATTTGGCGCTCGGAAAAGAGGCGGGGGATAATACAGACGCCCTAGGCGGGAGTCGGAGGACGGACCAAACAGCTGTGGCGGAGGCGACGGGACAATTCGCGACCTGTGGCTGACACCCTAATACCTGGATACCGAATCACTCCGTTCGATTGCCAAACATTACCGATGACCGACGCAGTGCGACCTGGAACAGAATGAAATACAATTAGACCCCTGCAAATGTAATGGCTCAATTCTGGGTTTTCATTAAGACCATATAAATCAAGTGGATTGGTAGCAGAGCCGGACGACCCTCCGAAGAAGCAGGTTCACCCTTGAATATACATGAGACTGAGTAAATTAATTAAAATGGCATGCAATGGAATGGGACGGAATCAGGAATGGCTGTCGTGTGGCTGAGCTATGGTGTGAGCTCGAGACAGATGAAGTCGAAACGTGGGTGAGTTAAAGAGGCGTTGTGAGCGTACTGGTGAATCCAGCATAAATACCAGGCCTTGACCGACCCTGTCTTCAGCAAACCATACGATTTTTCAGTGATCCTTTCTGTACTCTCTCCTGTTTTAATCCTCCTCACACCCCCCACTCTCTCTTCTAATGCGTTTCACACCGTTCATCTACGCCTTCAGCGTCGCCCTTCTTTTCTTGATTTCCACTTCCTTTGTTCAAGCCTCCCCAATAAAGACCACCACTACACTGGCACAGACCACCACTACGTCTGCAAAGACTACCACCACACCGAGCGCCCCGACACCGACTGACGACCTCCAATGTCCCAAGGGATATTCACCCAGCTTCCTGTATAACACCTACACGTACAACGCCCCTTTGAACAAGTTCACGGATATAACACAGTCGTTCTTCCACATCCAGTGGTATGTGAGTACCGTTTTTAGCTCCGATTATCATTGTGCGCCGTCTGAAATAAGTCCGTAGGGCGGCGCCACCGTCACCAAAACGACTGGCACCGACAACGTCCCCGGCGCAACGCGTGCTGGGGTGTTTGGGGGCGCCAATTATAACGAGACTTTGACGGCGTACTCCGCGGGCGCCGACGCGATGTCCTACACAATCCACGGGAACCTTCCTCTGACCCTCGCACAGGTCAATCAGCCCACTCTTCATGTCGCGAGCTACGCGGAGACGAAGCGCTTCGAGAGCATCTGCGACGGGAAGGCCACGTACATCGACTTCATCACGTATATGTGCACCGACAACCAGATCACGGGCTATAGCGCCTTCTACAATGTCCATGTGACGACGTTGGAAAATCTGGCTTCCACCATCGGTGCGACGGTTCTCGCCGGGGATTGTGAGGGTGCGTGGTATCGTCTTCGTGGACACCCGCAGCCGCTGATGTATCGGTGGCACATAGTCTAACTGATAGCAGTAATGAAGTGGAGGCGGTGCACCGGCTGCTTGCCGGACTTCTTGTCTTACACATTCAATCTTTCGAGTTATTCTAGCTCCCTGGACAATTATTTAAGTAGAGCACGTATTGTTTATAGTTTTGGACGCTTAATTGTAACATATCTAGCCTTTATAATTAGAAGCAAGTCTTGTTCAGCTATCCATGAATGTTCCAACGCACAAACTAAATCTGGACTAACCACGGTTTAAGAAATTCGTTGAGGATGGATGAGGTGGGCGTACACCTGGATGGAGGGGAAGGAGGCCAATGAGGGGATCTGCCTGGGGACCAGGGTTATCAGACATGAGGCGGAGTACTATAGTCGAGGTGGTGGATGCGCAGTAACAGGAGGAATCATGGGCCCAGAATAGAGCGGGAGCGCCACAGCTGAGTCCGAGCTGATTCAAGGCAGGGAAGGGAAGAAGCAGTGCAGATACCACGTCGTATTATCTTGTTGCACAGTGACAGGAGCACACAAGGGGGAGGTGCGCTGGGAAGTGCTGCAGTACACTCGATTGATAACAGATAGACTGAGATATTCAAAAATTGCTGGTACCAGGTCTACGTCCAAAAATTCCCACAGTCCAATATCACGTGATGTGTGGTCATGTCATCCTGGAGACAGCGGCCTAGACCATTTCCTTTTCCGGCATCTCAGAAAACGCTATTCTGTTTTTCTCGATCGTGCGGTAAGTCCCGAGAGCGCGATCTAGACCCTTTTCTTTCTGGCGCCTCAGGAAGCGCTAATGACTTTCTCGATCGTGCGGTAAGTTCCGAGACCGTGCTGGGTTGCAGTACTAGGTGACTTCGTTTTCCTCCTCCTCTAGGCCTTTCCTTTTCCGACGCCTCAGAAAGCGCTATCATGTTTTTCTCGATCATGCGGTAAGTCCCGAGATCACGGGTCTATGTAGGACCTTTCCTAGGACCTCAAAATGCCTTCGTGTGCTTGCGTTGATATCTGAACTGAGACAGATAATTTTGCGACCAATGGTGTAGTGAATAAGATGTATTTTATGAATCCTGCAAAAGTGGGGTTAACACCTTGCTCTTACCCCTAGCAAATCAGCTCTGTGTTGTCGTGCTATATGGAGCACGGGAGCGCGCATTCCCCCAGAACATAGGGGTCTTTGCTTTATATTCCGATGTAGAATTTTCAAAATTGTATGTAATAGACCCTCCTATTGTGCTCCAAGCTGCATTCTAATGGAGCACGTAGTTGGACTAGGTGGAGGGCCCAGGCGTGTCCGGAGGGCCTTAGGAATATTTCAGAGAGCAGCAAATTAAAGACCAAGAAAGCAAAGTCCAGCAGAGTTGAGGTTCCAGGTAGCAATGGGGCGACACAATAGCTGAGCGACGATAATAATCGACCGCAGAAACTTCCGCGACGGTCCAAGAAGCAAAATTCGAAGACATGGTGGTCGAGGCCAACAGAAGGCCGCCAATCTCGGCCCGAGTGGGGCTGTGCACATCTCGTGATCTCGTTCCCACGTTTCTGATCCTGTGGTCGCCTTCCTCTTGCTCGTTTGCCACTTAACCCTTCTCTCACTGGAATGGAAGTTTCCAGCCATGAATCCTCATTGCCGTCAGCCTTTTTCGTCGACCTAGCAGATATCGCGCACGCCTCTGCATCTATGCAATCCAAGCTGGAAACACTGGACGGGCTCCCCGCATGCAGTTCTCCTCCTTCTACCATTAATGAGAGGCAGAGATATTCCGCAAGCTATCGAGTATGTACATGTCTGGATGGGGAGGTGATTCTGCAGAAGTCCCGTTGAAGTTGAAGGAAGGAGCGACGCACTGCGGGATCGTCTGGTCAAACATCGTGTCCAATCTGTAGACTCGTTACCACGAGTGGCAAAAAAATAGGGCAAGCTATTTACCGTAGGCAGACTGGTACAATTCGGGCGCCCCAATTGAGCTGGGCCTGAGGTTGAAATTCTGATGTTACCTGCACTGCACTCAAAGTTTATTATTTTCCCTCATTCAGAGCTGGAGGTCTAAATTAAATGTACATATCTTAGATTCTGTCTCCTCAGATTTTCGTTTTGGGACTTTGGGGGTTGCAATTTAAACCCGAGCTTAGTTGAGATCCGTCCGATGACCGCTGATCGGCAAGTCGGCACCCCTTAAAAAATTCAAACTCAGGCCCAGCTCAATTGCAAATCCCGAGTTGTACCAGTCTGCCTACGGCAACGTGCTCGCCACATTGTTGCAACTCGTAGGCGGACTGGTGACGGGGTGATCGGATCTGGACGGATGAACTGCTAGTTCCTTCCGCACGCTAAGAGATCGAACATATGCACAGCCACTGTTGCCACGCGACGATCATTGCTGAGATGTAATCCGCTCTTTCCCTTTCGTCTCGCCACCATCTCGTCTGCATATCTCTTCTGCAGCGCCAGCGCCACGCCACTACCAACTTTGCGCTGTACTTACCGAAAGTTTCTCCTTTAAAAGCACTCGATTCTCTCTCGGCATTATCCTGCCAATCGGCGTAGATGCCTTCACGCTCCTTGCGGAAGGGTATCCGGGCTCGCTCATCGCTCCTCGCACACACCGTCTTCCAGTGCTTGAGCTTTTGGTTTTCTTCTCCTGGGGTAATTTCTGAGGACCCCAGCACCCAAGAAGCTTTGCCAAAATGCCGGATCAGGCTATACATGTATTGGCAACAACCTGGAAATGAACAGGAGGCACTGTAGATCCTGAAACATATTCGCTCTGGGCCTGCGGAAACGGGGACATACGGGGACTGCGGACGCCACGGTGGGAAGGCGTGGTCGATCTCCAGTTCGCGGAGATATTCTGGGCTGAGGAGAGGGGTCCTGAACCCCGATTTCGGACGCCGGTCGGAAGTGCAATGTGATTGTGGAGAGCCGTAATGTTTGAGGCAGTGCGGAGGGGTCAATATACTGGCCGGCTGCGAGGCTGCATGGATGGATGTCGAAATAAATGAGGGAGGGTAAAGTGCATAGGCTCCGTCTGCCTGAATTTATAGTGTTCGCAGGGCCGTGAATCGTGGAAGGAGGTCGAAGGATGTGTGGACCGCAAAGTATCCGCCTTCCTCCTCGGAACTTCGCCACGCCCAATTTGGTTCGCCTGATCTGCACGGGATAACGCTGCAGGAACGAACGAACGGCGCTATATTGGGGGGTGACTCGTAATCCAGGCGCTGCAGCACTTTCTCGAATTCGCCTCCGAAAACGATTGTAAGGTCGGCGAAAATCAGTGGACGCGCGAGTGCGCGGAAAATCTGATCCGTCAACCAGACATTTTGGAACGCGTCAGGGGGAAGGTGATTGAAAACCTCGAGCCACAGCTCATTCGGAAGTCTATCCTGGGGATTCATGAGGAGCAATGAGACGGGGAAGAAAAACGAGTAGGGCAGTGCGCCGTGGGTCCAATGTGTGTCTCTTTCAACGGGGATCAGACACAGATTTCTACAGCGACGGCCCGTGTGTTCTTGAAGGCGGACATGAGGGCGGACATTGACGAATTGCTGAAGATGAAGTCGGGGTACCCTTGATCATGGCTGCTCGTTCCGATCGCTCTTCGACACTGGCCGCCCGCCAATTGTAAAGATCGAAGGATGTATTTAACACCTCTGTTGCTTTGGGCGTTCCCCAGCAAGATTCCATGGCTCTGAGGTTCTAAGAAAAGCGAGGATAAATAAGTTTGGATTCTTTGAGCCGAGATCGAAGTTTTCCGGATACTCAATGCTTTCCTTCTGCATTATCCTGGGAATATTTTCTGAGGGAGATTCAGGAAATGTTAATTTTTAGGCTAGATTCCCTCGGGAATGCCGCTGAAGCAAATGTTGACAGCGAGCGCTCGAGCTTCGGCCGCTAGCATGGGCGCTTAACCTTCGGGCGCCAAAGCTAAATTCAGAGAGTACACGCCCGGGCCACACGTGTAACTCGGCCGTCTTTTGTCCACTCCCTCACGACATGCCCAAGTTCCCGACCATCGCCATTGTCGACGTCCTAGGCAAAGGCAAAGGTGTCATCGCCAAAGAGCGGATTCTCCGCGGCACTCTTATTGTCTCGGAAAAGCCAAGGATCGCTCTGCCGATGGACGTGGACCACTTTGGCGTGCTAGCGACTCTATCGCAACGGGATTTGGATTTCCTCATGTCGTTCCCCTGCGGGCCGAACGAGCGTCCGCTGCGTGGACGTGTGAAGCATTTCACGCCCTGCGTTGGCGATGACACCTTTTCGCTGGGTTTGTGCCCGACAGTGTGCCGCGTCAATCATACGTGCTACTCCCCAAAGGGCCGTCCCAATGCTGCCTACTTTTGGAATGCGGACGTGAAAGAAGAAGGTGCGTGGCTACCTCGATGGTTGCGATAGTCCGATGACGATGTGTGTTAGAGCTTCGCGCCATCACGGAAATTCAGGCGGGACAGGAGATCGAGGTCTCTTACATAGAGGACATCGTGAACTGTGATGATCCTCTGGCCGTTCTGCAGCGGAAGTTTGGGTTCGAGTGCTCTTGCAAAGGATGCGCGAGACCTGCCTCGGAGCGAGAGACCTCCAAACAGCGTATCCTTGCCTACAATGATTTCGTCCGCGACCTCCCTTCGCGTTTCGGTCCAGTCAACCCCATTGTGATCCTACGCTCCATCGAACGGCAGATCCTCATCATCTGTCAGGAAGGTTATACCGGCGAAGTGGGCGCCCGCGCCCACGATGCGTTTCAGCTGTGTGCATATTACGGCGATGCGGCCAGTGCGCGAAAATGGGAGGAGATTACCCGTGACTGCCATGCGTTGTATCAGGGAACAAAATCGGAGTCCTTCGAGGAGGCGCAGCGGCTCACCGCGAGACCAGAGGCCTTCCGGGCGTGGAAACAGCTGGGAAGGAAGAATTTGCACGGACCGGTTCGTTATATTATGACCTTCTTTTGTTGACTCTCATCGAGACGTTCTTGAAGAGCAAACAAGTGCTTGACTACTTCTACCCCAAAGCCGCAACAGCGCAGACGAATGAAGGTCCCAGGTCCGGCGTCGCTTCACCGTCCAACTCTGTGTCTGTGGCAGCAGTTGCTCCGCTTGATCAAACTGCCGATCCGTCCACGAGCGCGCCCGTAGGCCTCTCCAAGGGACAGAAGAAAAGGGCGAAGGAAAAGGCCAAAGCGGAGGCGAACAGAGATTCTCCCAACGTCGGAAACGAGTCCAAAGCGCCCAACTCTGGTACCTTAGATTCAACAACTGCGGTTGTGGAGGAGACTTCAAGGACTGTCGTACCCGAGGAACACTCGCCTTCCGCGCCACTCTCGAAGAGCCAGAAGAAAAGGGCGAAAGCCAAGGCTAAAACACAGGCGGCAGGAGGAATGGGTCAGGCTTCGAGCGAGTGAGTCCTCAGACTTGATAAATTTTAATTGTACATGTACTCTCCATCGACGTATGGTGGTTGTGAATTTGAACTACAAAAAAGAAGTTGAATACAAAGATTCACGACCCACCCCCAAGTTCAACGGGCTCCCTGCACTAATCGGCGATCGTCTATTATCTCTATGGACTGCAGGCGCATATCCACACGCCATCGGGTCTGCATACCTAGAACAGGACGGTGGGGATTGAATTCTCGAAGCACCTGAGGCATCTGGTGCATTTATGTACGGTGAGAATTGGGGTGTGGATTCAACCTACGAATTTAAAGAAGACAATTCCGGTGAAGCGGGGCAGGTGGATCAGCAAAAGAAAGGGGGGAAAGAAAACGTCATAATATGCCGCATCCACCACCTGATTCCGTCCGGCACCCTGCTTGAGGTCCGCGCAACCAGTCCGTCCACATTCCTCGCAGCGCGTGTCGGTGCTAGATTTTTTTTAAATTTTATTCCAGCGAACATGAGAACGAAGACCATAGGCAGTAAGACATGCAGTCTGAGGACCCGGGTGCAGATACTATGACATTTTCTTAGAGAGTGTACGCAAATTCTCGAGGAGCACGCAAGTCACCGCGCAGCGCAATGATTCAATGAAGCGCAGAGTAGATCGGGAGCTTGACCAATGGGAGAGCACGGCGTAGACGCAGTCTGCGAATGTTCCAGGTCATTCACAAGCCTGGATACCGAGGGCAGCACAGCACTGCAGTAATGACCAAAGACATGAGCGAAGAAGGAGTTCGGAACACTCGGTCCGAGTTGATGCGAGCACCGCCACTGACCGCTTGATCACTGCGGCTCACCGACGAGCAAGCAGCGACGCCGCCGACGTCGAGTATCCACGTCGCTACTCTCTCTCTTCGAGCCCCTGAAACCTCCAGACTTAACGCCGGGCTCTCCTGCTCTATTTACGGCCGTGGATCTCCCGCTGCCGCGGAATGACATCCGACTGGTGCAAGAGGTACCCAGTACTAAAATTTGGTACACGACGTCGGAAAAGTGAATTAAGGGCGTCCAGACCCTCCCTACCCTATTAGCCGAGTTAGCCGAGTTATGTAATCACCAAATTGGGAAGTATTCCCACGGAAATGGCCGCCAAAGCTCACATTTTAGCCAATCCGGACGATCACGTGTTTCATTGATCGCGTGTATTATTTCGGCCATGGGCGCGCACTCACACGCTTCTCTATGTCGCTTTGAGGGACTGACAACCTATAGGGAGGCAAGGCACTCAATCTCATGTAATTATTGAATGCATTAGACGTGGGTGAGCAAACACCTTTTTTGGGAACGCGAAAAAAAAAAGTCGGGCCGTCTCATTAATTTCGAGATCAGCTGTAATTTATCACCTATCAGGCTGTGATGTGCGCTGTTTGTTGGCGCAGAAACTCATGTTTGAATATTCTCCGACTTCCCCGCACCTTCAACAGATGAAAAAAAAACCCCGGCTTTTTTTTACCCTTGTAAACTGTTTTTAGAGTCCTCCGACCAAATTCCGAAGAGTGAAATAAGGTCGTCCAGACCCACCCTACCCTATGAGGCTGTGTCTCGGCTTCTTCCGGCGGATACCTCTTGGACTGGTGGTAGGATTCGTGCCGCGCGCGAGATCGTCGCTAGAGTTACGGGCCACCCCGCCCGTGGAATACCCGCTTCCTATTCCTCCACACTCGATCCTCCCTCATCCGTATTGTCCGCCCCGGCACCGGCTTCTGCTCTCCCGACAGCGCACGCCTGGGGGGCGCATCGTGCATGTCTGTCCGTCACAATAGGGACCATCTTGGTCCTTCAATGCGGTGCTCGCATTTCTAGTTACCTCTTCCCGTCGCGGCCGATGGGCGTGCTGGGTGCGACGACGGCGCGGCGCGGCTGAAACTCCTGACTCTTTCTGACTGTACACCTCGTCGACTCCGCCAAACCCGTCCTGGGCGTTAACTGTGACAGATCATGGCGCGCTGGCTTCGGGTGCGGCAACGTCTTTTGGATCGTGGAGTTTGAGAGGTCAGAGATCTTACAGCGTCCAAGCATCATGTCGCTATCCTTATTAGAGCTCTATTCAGAACTCCGGGACTTATATCTTGCAGGTGAATCCACCGTTGGTTTCGGAAAAAAAATGTGTCTTGACATGGTGGATAAGAGGAACGAGATGTTTGATGTACTGTGTTTGCGGCCATATTCTACAGCCTCTGCAAACAGTTCCCGGAAACCCGGTCTTCCTCCCCAGCTGGACCGCTCGGACCCATATTCCTGGAATTGTTCTTCTCCGTGCACTCCATTATCTCGTTGTTTGACCCGGTATGGTTCTCATCGCAACGTTTATTGGAGGTTTAGTCTGGTCCCGACATTTGACCCCCTCATTTTTGTTATTTAAAGTCCCTAAATTTTCCTCCGTACATTGTGGGATCACCTATCTTCGTACTTGCCCAGTAGTTCATCCTTATCCCTCGGAGTAAGCCCTACATTCTGCTCCGAACACAAGGAGATGTTCGAGTCCCGAATATCTCAGAACCACTTATAACTGACTTTTAACTTTGGGATAGGTGTTACCATCGGTATATGTTATGTATGAGCGTGGGGAAGAATGCTTGGACGTCTGTGGTGTTCAACTCTTCATTTTCTTGGCATTTCAACTTACAGCCCTTTGCATAAATGTGTGAAAACGCGAAAAAGTTTCGCGCCGTCACGTGGCTGATGTATTCTTGCCGACCAATGCCGGACGCCTCAAGACACTCGGAAGTCAACTCGAAACAAACCCAAAAAAAACCCAAAAAATTGGTAATCATCGGGAGGGCTCAGGGAGGCACCCAAGAACACCAAGAACATGCAAAGATAAGAAATTGAGTGTATTCGGGACTTCGGCAACTCCCGGCATAATGCACGTGACGGCGCAAAACTTTTTCGCGTTTTCAGACATTTATGCAAAGGGCTGTAGGGCGCGGGCATTTTTCAGCTTTTTGGTCGCCCTGGGCTCAGTTCCCACTCGTTTACCTTGGGGGTTGGATCGTTCCCTGTGCATCGAGAATACACAACGATATGCGTCCTTTATACGCTCCGAAAAAACACTTTGTGAGCCGCAAAGTGAATTTTGTCCGGTCATTTTTGATCGTTTGTAACATTCTCACCGCCCTGGGATCAATTCGGATCCATTTCCGCTGGGAGTGGGACCGTTGTATTCGCATTAAGAATACGGAGCGATATGCCACCTCAGAATAATTATATAATGTTTATTTCAACTTGTTGACTTTTTCATCGACACGTACAGTTGAATGCAAACAAGCAATACGGTCGCGTAATTCTATCCACGATTCAGAGCGCTCAAGTGAAGGCCCAATTAATTAACGCAGGAAAAGGATCCGACGTCGTTCAGCCCTAAATCACTGAGCTGGACAGTAACGGAAGGCTCTGCGATGACGCCCGAGGCACCAGCGCAGTCAGGATCTCTGTAAACGGGTCAGCCCTTCATACGCCATTCCTGATTACGAACATATAGACTCACGGGAACACCGTGCACTGCGTGCCATTGGTGGTCAGAGAGATCTTCGCAAATGGATCGCTGAAGAGGCTGACGGTGGCACATCCGTCAGTGATCGTGGTCACTTGGAAACAGCTCTGGTTGACGGGATCAGGGAAACACAAGTTGATGAGGTCGACATCCGAGGTGCACAGGAACGACGCGACGGTGCTGAGACCGAGCGTACTCAGCTCGACGGTGCCCGCAGAATTCAACAGGATACCGGTGAGGCCGGTGTCACCAAGACAGCCGCGGTGTCTGTAACCGTATGAGGAAGACTAATCTTTAGGAGTGCCAGAATATAGCGACTTACGGCGAGAGCTTTCCTGAGCCGGTACCGGACGGAGAGCTTGATCTCTCAGTTTTGAGTTCGTGCCGACTCACACTTCATGAATGTTTACTTACCGGCTTTACTCACAGCCTTGATAGACCCGAGATCATTCAATACAATGGCTGAGCTGCCCGCGGAAGGCGAACGCGGAGACTCAAAATTCTCGGAATGGGACAGCGAGGAGCCGGTTGTGACGAGCCCTATCATCTTCCAAAACACGTTCCTGGTGGATGATATGGTCATGGTGGAACCTATGGTCATGGCGGAACCTCCCCCGATTTCACGACCGGCCTCGCCGAGTCGACAAGCACAGTATCAACCGCTGCTTCCGGGTGCTGCTCTACCAGTATTCGGTAGGTCCAAGCCCGCAGATCGTTGTGCGGTCTGCGTAAAGAGTTATTGCCGAAAGCGGCACGAGTGTCCAGGGAGAGGTGGCAGAACGAATGGTAGATGCTCGCATCCACCACTGAGGGACAACGAGAAGGTGCTTCTTATCGAGGAGCAGATAATGGTGTTCTTGGAGCGCCAGGCCTTGAATCACTTGTAGAATAAATGTGATTTCCTATTGTAAATATATCATCCCTCAATTGCGTTGAATGTCGTTTTATTCATACCTCAGCGATGCACCTAGCCGCATACGTTGGGCGAGGCGCAAATTTGGACCCGCGGTACGTAGGCGGCTACCGGGCGCGCTGACGGGTGTCCGAATCCCCAAGGAGTTGTAGCGCCGGCGCGTGTGCACGGGGATGCGGTGGGCGTTGCGAATCGGACGCAGGCGTCACGGGCGCGAGACGTAGCATGCGCAGCGCCAGCGACGATCCTTCGTACTCGCGCGATGCGGGGATGGGAATGAGGCACCGCGGTAAAGGCGGCTTGCTCGTGGGGTGCAGCAGTGCGCATGCTCACACGCCGATGATCTTGAGCCGCCCGGGGGACCGCAGTGCGCCACGGTCCGTGGCGGGTGAGACGGCTGGCATGAGCGAGGCAGTGTGCACATGCTTGTGTACGGCACCCGAACGGTGGGCACGAGCAGGGGAAGCGATCTGCATGCGGATGTGGTGCGCACCGCGGAGCAAGACAGCGCTCGCTGGGAGCCCTATGTGCGAGGAAGGCGCGCCAGCGCTGCGCGCGCGCATATGGCGTCGTATTGCAGGTAGTGTGGAAGGGAAGGAGTCGAAGAGGGTGCGCGCATGTGCATGCTGCAGTTGAGGGGGCCTTATTCCATGGTGTTCTCTCTCTCGATTGTTAACGCGCACCTTTTAAACTCCCACCCCTTCGCGATCCGACCACAGAAAACCATGCAAGGATATGAGCAATGTACGTGGGGTAGGTTCCATCGCTTTTGTGCGCAGGGTTTTTTGGGTTGTACATCTACAGGCAGCGAGCGTCTCAAGTTGACTCGCAGCTCCACAGTTCGCGTGAGCTGATCTTATCTAGAAAAGAAGTTAGCATGGTTAGGGAAGAGAACGTACATACTGGTTCATGACGGTTATCCTATCTCTGTCCACCAATGTGCAGCAATCGCCAGCATACAAAACCGGTGTCGAACTGCGGGAAGACAACTAGAAGTCCCTCGCCCCGACCTTGCACAGTGTCGGCGCGAGGCAATTCTGAGCTGTCCTACCTATGCAACCAGTACCGCGTCCGACGAACGATGACAATGAGCAGGGGAGGGCAACCGGCATAGTGAGGAGGGGGACGCGCTGATGGCTTCTGACACGAAAGCCGCGTGGGTGAGATATAAATATCTTGAATTTGATTCGCTGGAGGATGCGAGTGTCTCCGATTGAATTCGTTGATCCGCGTTGATGCGCGCTTGGGATTCAAGTTATTCAAGATGCCGCAAACGCTATAGCACGGGCTACGGTCAGTTTAAAGCTCTAAATTCACGTCCGGATATTCTCTGGATATATAGAATCCTCTCTCTCTTCTCCCCCTTTTTCTCTTTTTTTTTGCAACTTGAATAATCTTGAATTCCGCGGGTTCTCCAGGCATGGGACATGAGCCGACTTCCAAGCACGCCGATCGCGCTGCGCGACAAAAGGGCCAAGCATACTAATGGAGATGTCGAGATATTACTGGATCACGCACGTCGTCATGGAGGTGAAATGGGATCCAGGCAAAAACGCGGTAGAATGCTTACTAAAGAACGAACCAAAATGAATTTTTAGGACTCGTAACTGGATACCTCTGGGCCGAGGCCTGTCTCGCCCTCACTCACGCGGGTCGTGCGCCTTTCTTCCTCTGGTCGCCCCTCCTGAAGACGCTGAATAATAATTTATCGGCCCTGGTGCAGGCTAGAGTTGAGCCCGGGCTAGACACGGACGGACCACTTTTTTTTGTCGAGCCCTTCTTTGGCGTAGATGGGGCCTCTAGTGGTGGCAAGGTCCGGTTCATAAATTTGTTCGAACCTGATCCGGACCGAACCGAACGCCAGGTTCAAGTCCAATGCTCAACGTTCGGCCATAGGTTCCCACAAGATTCCAAAAAATTCATCGTCCGGACATATTACGTAGATTTAGGGGAGTGTATAGGTAACAGAAAAAATGCAGCAACTGCATGCAAAGTGAATGGCTTTGGAATTTGCAGCGGTTCTCCAAGGGTTCTCACCGTGCACCGTGAGGTAGATGCGCCAAGGTAGGTAACTGGTTGCAAGCGGTGATTCACATCCACACATTGGGCATCTTCAAGGCATGCGAAAAAGCTCTACCAATAATCCTCGAACAAAGTTCAAACATTTTGCTTTGCCAATCGTGTGGACAGATCCCACGCCGTGTCGGTTGATTTTGCACTCGACAAGTACCCTGGCCTTTCACGAAGGACCAAGGATTTGCTCGGGTATAGGTTTCGCCCATGCCGAGATCAAGGTATGTATCCAATCTTTCGGTCACATATATGCGAAGACCGACACCGGGTACCCCAGATTGTCTTCTCCCTGCTCATACGCAAGTTGCTATTTCCCCAAACAACAGAAAGGACATGAAGTATGGAAAGGGATTCTTATTAAGGCCGCATCCTAAGGTTGAGGTGAGTCTGCAGGTCAACTATCCATTCGCGTTAAACCGGTGGCCCGCGGTTCGTCTAGATAAAAAACGGAGGCTTATTTGGCCACTCGCATTCGGGTACTTGTAAACTCGTACATCTTTCGGTCAAACACAATAACAATCAAGTCACAAGAACTAAGTCAGAAGAAACTAAATCAGGAGAACCTAAATGAAAAGAAACACGACTCCTGCTCTGCACTCTCGTCTATGGCGACGGTTTTTACACCGTGGCGTTTAAAATTTGAAAACTCGGTAATTTCCTCTCCCCTGTACCTCGCCCGTCTCTCAACTCCCGAGGCAGAGGACTTGGCCGATTTCAAGATCTAGCGTAGGAAAAAATCAGCAAAAACTGACATGGACAGGACAGGTGGAGGGGGGACGTACTCGTGCAGCCACTATTAATTGACGGATTGAGTGCATGCAGCTGAGAATTGGAGACCCCAGTCCTCGATTCGATGGCCGCGCAGGTGTCTCCGCTCACGACAGTATATGTCTGGCCGCATCCACCAGATCCCCCGCTACCGCCGAGGCAGAGGACTTGACCGATGTGAAGATCTAGGGGAAAAGGAAATCTCGGCGAAAATGGACATGGACAGGTAGAAGGGAACATACTCGTGCAACCACTATTAATTGACGGATTCAGTGCATGCAGCTGAGCATCGGAGACTCCGCTCCTTGACTCGATGGCCGCGCAGGTGTCTCCGCTCACGACAGTATATTGCTGCCCGCATCCGCCAGGTCCCCCGCTACCGCTGAGGCAGAGGACTTGACCGATTTCAAGATCTAGTGGAAGAGAAAATCTTAGCGAAAATCGACACGGACAGGTGGAGGGGGAACGTACTCGTGCAACCACTATTAATTGACGGATTCAGTGCATGCAGCTGAGCATCTGAGACCCCAGTCTTTGACTCGATAGCCGTGCAGGTGTCTCCGCTCACGACAGTATACGGTTGCGCGCATCCCGGAGTTGTCGTCCCGCCGCAGGTTGTACCAAGAATGTTCTTGATTGCAATGTCGTATCTACCGTTCGCTGGATGAACCATCAGCATCGCGGTTTCAGATCGACAAGCGACGTACCATATGCCTGCGAAGCATCCCTGCAGGAAGAAATGTTCAGGTTGATATTAGAGCAGGGCGAATGACCCACCAAAGCATGATCCCACCAAAGCTAGAATACTGCGCGCGAGTTGCGAGCGCGATCGAGCCCAGAGTCGACGCACCCACATATTCGCCAGCGTTTGCCGCTGTCGAAGAGGCCGGGGCACCTATCATATCACACAGTGAGAGAGTGCCAGGGAGAGCCAAATAAGAATGTTAACCTATGAAGATCTTGACGTTGGGATTGGGGGAGACCGTCTTAGCCCAGTTATCCCAGGTGCCAAAGTTCCAGTTCTGGTAGAGTAGGTAAGTTCATTTCCCGGAGAACATGAAAGGCCGCACAGCGCCAGGGTACGCTTTCACGCCGCTGTGTGATTTTTCAACGGTTATTATCACATATCCATGAGTGGTTGAATGCTTGCCAGAAGTTACTGTTGAATTTCGATGGTTAGAGGTGGGAATTCGGGGCGACTGCCTCTTACTTGTAAAATTGCACGTAGATGGCGTCGAACCCTACGGTATTGATGGCGGACCCGACGAACGCGTCAGGAAAAGGGCACTGAGGAGCGGCCGTGAGATAATAACTAGTGACGCTAATGAGATTCGCATCTACAAATTGAAAAGACACCCACTGTTTACTGGCGCCCGCTGAGAGCGCACGAATCTGGGTCGCGAACGCCGCAAATCCAGTGCTGCTTCCCGATTCAATGTCCAAGTCAACCCTGAGCCGAGTCCAAATCAAAAGCGGGAATATAGGGGAGACGATGCGGCATACCCATCGAGGACCGCCGAACCAAAAGGGCGGTGGGAACTCGAGCCGCCGAGAAAATTGTTCCAGATGGTGGTAGCGAAATTCGTTGCGGCCGTGTCCGAGCTGAAGACCGCGCCCGAGGTGCCTCCGCCGCCCAAGCTCAGGGTGACGAGCTTACCAGCCGCCTGGCACGCTTGGATTCCCGCAGCCAGGGAGGCGCAGGTCCCGCTAGAACCATTGTCGTCGCAGGTCTGTGAGGACGGGTTTAGCTATCGGAAGAAACAGTGAGAAAAAGAACGCGCATTCCCAAGGTTGAGGTCGGGGACTCCGCCGGTGAAGCTATCGACAAACGCAATGGGAATGACGTCGATGACGGTGTCCTGAGACGATTAGTCCGCGTCGATGCAGTATACTATGAAATGCTGGCACCTGGCAGTAGTTCGAGATTGTCTTCTGCCAGTTGGCGGTGTCGCTGCCATGGGTTGCACCGTACGAGTTTTGGCCTGGGAGAAATGAATGACAAAAGGTAGAAAGAACAAAGTGCGCATACCCCAGTAGACAACCAACTGGACAGTGGCGTGATGTAAATTGTACGAAGGGTGCGACCAAAAAAAAAAAAAAACGAACATTGTTTGTGCAGGTGGCGTTGTAGGCAAACGCCGTGACAGCGCTCAAGACAAGGGCGGAGAAGACACCGGAGGAGAACTTGAACATGATGAGAACCGTGTCAGGCGGATGAGGTGGACGGCGGTTCTCGTGCTCTTCTTATACCTTTCTTGAGCCCAAACAGGGATGGATGCCTGTTTCGTCCCATAGCCGGCCGGCACATACATGAGTCGCCGTCACCGTCAAATCGGGAATCGTTTTTTGGCCACATTAGGGATGGATGCGCGCATCAGCCAAAAAATATTCCACCCATTGCCCGCCGGTACTTGCATGGGTCACCGCTGACTTGTCCATTCCTTATGAATGAGACGAAGGTACGCCAGCCGTTCCGTAAATCTGCAGGTGTTTTGGGGTACATTAGGGCTGCATGCGCGCTTTGACCAATAAATACTCGACGGGTCGCCTGCCGGCACGCGCATGGGTCGCCTTCATACTGGCCTATCCGCTATGAGACCAAGGTACGCCGGTGTTCCGTAAATTGGCAAGCATTTTCAAGCAAATTTACCGGAGATAATCAAATTTAGGGCCGCCGCAAGTTAATGAGTTCAGACTATTGAGCTATCGGCTTCTGCTTGAACCGCGATTCGTGTTTTGGAAATAAAGTGATCGGGGAGGAATAGACTAAATGAATTTCAATATGCAGGCACAAGTGCGAGGAGCGAGGGGCAAGCAGGACAAGGGATGGCGCAACGTGGTGGTGGCCAGAAGCAAGGCGCGTGGAATGGTGTTTGGGTTTCGGCGATCTCGGAGTTGCGGTCCACGGATGTAGCGTGATATGAGGTGCGTCAAAGGAGCGTGGAACATGCTTCCGCAAAGAGAGACTACGACCTCGAGACGAGGAAAATCCGTTGTCCGGAGGACCCTTCGGACAGTGGTTTTGCACGATTGGTATGTCAAGAACGCCGGCCGATGGAGGTTGCCAAGGCACGGAGTGGACAAAATGATCAGACCAAGCTCAAGAGCAATATTCCATCCCCCGAGCCTCTGGGAGGCTCAGTGCGCCGGCTTTGGATCGGGTCGAATTTCCTCCATGTGCGGGCTATGTTTTGGGAGTCATGTCCACGCAACTCCAGATGATCGTGAAGAGGAAAATGATGTGCGGCTGTTGTCGGGTCCGACTCGGAACATCGAGCCTAGAGCCCGAGTACGCATCGTCGAGACAGCAGAAAGAAAAAAGGATCATATGCAGCGCAAGGGTGACTTGGCTAGGTTAGAACTTGGAACAAACAGGCTGGAATCACAGGTTGGATTTCTCCAGCGCCGGTATTTATATACTGGAGATCCCCGATGAGTTCTAAGTTATAGGTGGTGAAGTGTACAAAGGTTGGTCCCGGATTGCCCTCAGAGTTGGTCCATTGCGAAGTCAAAGCGCGCGTCGCAGAATTGTAGGAGTGCCAGCGGGAGAGGATCGAGTGCGGCGGAACGGGGCGCAGGGGGTGCCACGGGCAGAGGTACGCTGTCGTTCCAGGCACACGGGGGGGGGGCACACTGCGGCGGGCGAATGAAAGCGTACATGGGAGAGAACACACCAACGAGATACATCCACCGTCGGTACAGAGATGAAGGGGCGCGTCACGGCGAGATGAGAACGAGGCCTCAGTACTACCTAGTTGTAACGCCAGATCTAGGCCAGAGAAAGAAAGTCGGATGTCGTCAAGATGTCCTGTGAGCGCATATTTCATCTAGCAGGAGAGCCCGGTGTAACATCTTGTGGGTTTAGGAGATCGGAGAGAGCGGCCGCGCCATGGATGCTCGACGTTGGCGTCGAGATCGGGCGAGTGGCGGTGCTCGCATCAAATCGGGACGAATGATCCGACCTGCTCGTTTTTCTCATACCGCGGTGCTGCCGACCCTGGGCACCTCGGCTTTTCCAGCGACTAAACCTACCCCTAAATTTTCTACACAGGGCTGTTCCATCGTCCTGGGCCCCCTTCCCCCCAAGTTCTCTGAGGCTGCACTAGCGCTCGCCCCTCGAATATCTGTGTTATATGCATGTAGAGTCTGAGTTGCAAGCCTTACTACTGCATGCAGCTCTTTTTTCTGGAATCATCAAATCCCTTTGGTGAAATATGCGGCGAAGCCGTACTGAGGCTCGCTTCATCTCTACCACGACCTGGTGGCGATCAGACCGCCCCTCCCTCCGATAATGATCGTGGAATGTACGTGCAAGGAGGATGCCCGTTCGATTCGGGATCAGGTCGTAGAGAGGCGATATCCATCTTTTTTTCTCTTGCTCTCTCTCTCTCTGATCAACAGTTCGGCTCATCGCAGAGGAACGCACCGCACACACGCCGCAGATAGCTCAAGAATAGGCTCGGCAACGCATCTCATCCTGATAGGGATTCATTTCCCCTCCACGACAACGTCGACCCGATATGCACTAAAGAAGATGGCCCGGATTCGTGCACTTATTCTGCGTCGGGGTGTCTCATTATCCTTCACCCGTGTATCCATCTTACTGATATCGTATTCCGGCCCCTCGTTTCAAGCCGGGGTTGTAACCTCCTGGACACGCCTTAGTCTGACCTTCCCCGTTCTGCGACCCTGCAAACTCGGGAGACCTCTCCATCCCCCACATTCTGCGCTGCGCAAATGCCTCAGCCTCAGGCTCACCTTCTCACATAGACAGATCCGATAGCGTGCGGGACACGCACCTGCCGCTGATGCCATGATGGGAGGTTAGCACCAGGTAGCCCGTTCGACTCGGGGTTGGGTCATAATTAAGCAAGTTTGAAACATGACTTTTCCCCTGTATCTGGTGAGCCATCTGACTGATATTATTTACCCGCTAATGATTCTGCGCCAAAGGACTGTTAATTCTTGACTGACGCACTCCTAAATACACAAATTTAATCTTGCATCATTTTCCTTCTTTTTTTCGGTCAAGCTTCCGCACACCCGTCATCCATCCGGATACGGATGTACCCGACCTTCCTCTCAGAGTACGTAGACGCGGTAGCGTGCGGACACGCACCTGCAGTCTGTAGGATTTGTCGATCACGCAGCGCACCCGTTCGACTCGGGGTTAGGTCATGCTAGCATCCTTGCGGTGCTTTTTCGTTCACTCATGGTCTTAGATGGTGAGAGTTTTGTGTTTCTGTTCGTTTCGTGGATATGCATTCCACGTCTGTTGCTTTCCACCTGCTTAGCGGCGTCGCCCTCCGCCAGGTTTATTAGCGCTGGAACGTCTCAGTCAGTGTTCAAATATTGGTCTGGGTAACGCCTGTGACCCTTCATTCATTCTCATGGGATCTACACAGGCTCCTTTTATATAGATGCACACCCGATGGCGTGTACTATGCCTCTCCAAACCATCGTTTGTGTCGTCATTCAAGTAAGAATGTGTATTTCGAAGTCGATGGCATGCATATGTAATGGGAGAACGAGAACGATCAAGGAACGATCCGATGCATTGTATCTGATGCGCCATCAGCTTACCGTGTGTTTCATCCCGCTACAGGTATCCCAAGTTACATACAGAGATTCAGGGTGTAAATCTGAATATCGGAAAAAGGGAAGCAACGCACCTTATGATTCCGTTCGATTTTGTGGAGTCGCGATTGACTGCTCCCAATAAATGAGTTGACCTAGATCGATTTTTCGATCGCTGACTCTAGACAAGCGTTGCGAGTATGATGTTGCAACTCCTCATGGAAAGTGCCGGTGAGTGAGTCGGATGCGAGCGGCCAAATGTGCAGTTATATTGAAGCTAGGTCACAGAAGAAATTGACAAGAATTGGCTGCGGCAAGCGTCAGAATCACCCCGGGGACAGGTATTTCAGCCAAGATCGCGATTGAAAGTTGGGTAGTGAGATCCAGACACCGGAGACGAGAATCACCAGACGGCATGGGTGGGAACAAAGGAAAATTGTGAGACACTGCCAAACATATCCAAATCGAAGGCAGTGTACACACAAAGCCTTCGCTTTTACCCTACACGCAACCACCACATTGGTCTTTCATTCACAACATGACTCTACGTCCTGATACCACGGACGACGAACTCGCTTTCCTCGGGACTGCGACGGCGGCCGAGCAAGACATCAACGGGAGCCTTCTTCGCCATCAACTCGTCACCTCCCCGCTGCTCACGTATTCTGCATTCAAACATTATACGGGTGACTTCCCGTCTCGTGGACTACTCGGAACAAGCGCAGGGGATAGGGTCTATGTTAACACCAACTCACCGAGCAGCGTTGTAATCTGTGGTGTTCAGGTTGATTTTCTTTTGCGTCAGGATCCCTGTGTCCTGGATTGAACCCCGGCTATTTTGTAGGGATCGGGGAAAAGCCATACCGTCGCTTGCCTCCTCGAGTGCGCGCTCATCGCGGATCCACGTATTGGCCGGCTCCCGGAGCCTTTGAGCGCTCTTGTGTACGCGGATTCGATCATTGCTCCGCACATACGTTGGGCTTACCACCGACAGCTTTCATTTTGATACCCAAGACACTAATCGCCCATGCGAGGCAGCCTTCCTCTCGGCACCGACTGGGAACCCTCATGGCGCTTCTCTGCCCCAAGTTACCGTCCTTTGCTCGTACGTACGCTTGCCCCGCTGCTCATTCAACCGCTAACTTGGTACTTTGAAGACCCAGCAACGTCAACCGCCGCCGACGCGCCTACGCTTCCCTGGCCCAGGTCCACGTGGAGCCGCTGTCCTTGTCAGAAAAGGACCTCACAGCCGACCGCATGCTCGCACTCATGGGCTGCGACAATCTCGAGGTACGTCTCGCTAGTCTCACCTTGACTGTGTAATCCTGCAATCCTTCTATTGGACAGACCATGCCGCTCTACATGCACACCACGCTGCTCATCATCCGCAACATTGGCGTCGATGCATTCAGCTATCTAGGTGCGGAACAGCAAATGGTGCGAATTCATGCTTAACTGACTTGGCACAGAATTCAAGCGCCGGATTGGCCTCGAGCAACTCAATCCAACGCAGAAGGCGATGATTAAGCTTCGATTGGACCTATTGGATGCCTTTGTCCGCCCAGGCACACGCAACATTGATTCATATTTTACTACGGGCGGACTGGTCCTCGTCGACCTCACGGACCCGTTCCTCGATGGTAAGTGGCTCCACGTCGTCCCGTCAACGTTAGAGACTCATGCTGATTCGAACAACCCACTAGGCCTCACGGCGGGCTTGCTCTTCGACATCGTGCTCGGCGCATTCACCCAATGGCAAACGGCGTGCGGAAAGCTCGTTGGTGCGTTTGTTCGGAACGTCCCGTCTCCGTGCCCATTCTAACGTCACTTGCAGTGCTGGACGAGGCTCACAAATATCTCACTAACAGCGATTCTGCCCGTCTGACCCACTCCGTCAGTAACATCATCCGCCTCCAGCGGCATCTCGCCACCCGGGTGATCATCGCGACGCAAGAGCCGACCGTTATCCCGGCGACGATCCTCGACCTTGCGTCCATCATCATCTGCCATCGCTTCTCCTCGCCCGCGTGGTGCACCCACCTCGCACGCCACGTCTCCGCGGGCAGTGAGTCTGCGTTCGAGTCTTGGTACCAGCAGGTCATGCTGTTTCCCGCTGGGGACGCGTTGGTCTTCTCCCCCGCGGCCCTGATCACGGCTGATGAGCGTGGCGGCATTGGTCTCTTGGGGAGGGAACATTTCAGGCTGCGGATACGCCCTCGCCTGACGATGGATGGGGGCGCATCGCGCCTGGCCGTGGCCGCGTCGCCACTATCACTGCCGACGCCTCCGACATCCGCGCCCTACCTCCCCGCACAACGCCTCCAGGACACGAGTACCGCCCCTCTCAAATTGAACTCGATTATGGCCGGCGGTGCCATGCCGTTCGCCCCTTCCAGCGCACCGGCAACTAGTACTGAGGCGATGCACGGTCCTGTACCGGCACCATCTGCGCCTTTGGTCGTAGAGTCGACTGCGTCGCCGGTCATAGAGTCCACCGCACGGTCGGTCGTAGATTCGACCACCTCAGCTCCACACGCGGTCCCGGCCCGCCTCAAGCACCTCGTGGTTTCCCTCTCGCGCAGCGGCGTTCGGCCGCTCGACGAGGTGCGGGCGGCGCTCTTCTGGGTGGGGAAGATGGATATCTACGCCGACTCAGACAAGCTCAAGTCGCAGTGGTGGACGCGGATGCTGCAGGAGGCGGTGGATGAAGGGCTCGTCGAGGTGATAAACGGGAATGTCGGAAAGGAGGCGTTGAAGGCGGGAGGGGAGGAGAAGATGATACGGTTGCTTAACCGTGGCCTAGTGCATTACATCTGATGATACTTACGCGCGGCTACCCAACAGTAGTACTATAATCAGCTCATCTACAGCGCCCACACAGCAGGATGTATTTATCACCGAGAAATATGTGGTCATTTTTGTTCCTCCGGTGAAGCGGGGAGGAGGCTATAGGTATGCCATCCGTTTCGCCGCGCCGGAATGAAGCACAGTCGAATCCGTGATGAGATCTCGGAGAAATTGTTTTTCCGTCAGTGTACAGTTGCCAAGATCGGTGATAGGACATCTTCGGCTCCGCTGAATCGCCCACTCTCCAATTTTTCCGAGACATAACCCCAGAGCGAAGACCTGATAGCGTGTATACGCTCAGCAACCCATAGTCTTGAGGAAGGCCAGTTTATGCAGCGCTCCCGTTCGACTCGGGATCAGGTCGTGTCGGTGAAGGTCTAACCTTTTTGTCTATCAAACCATTCTCGCATATGAAAATCTGAGAGGAGGGCTACATTTTAATCGGTTGGGCTGGTGCGTGTTTTGAGAAAGGCTGGCATTGAATGATGCAGAGCGTCATCATACTTAGCCCTCCCAGGCGAGCCGAATCTACCGCGCGCGCGATTCCGAGCCTTTTATATCGACTCAATATAATTCGACGAGATGTACAACGAGGAAAGGCTACCCGAGCCGTGCTCACAGCGCGCGCGTGCTCGCTTTCCCAGTCGAAGTCCCTCCGCTGCTTCACTTATCAGAGGCAGGGAGCAGGAAGCACAAACGAGACACGGGAGCAGCGCACCAAAAGCCCGGATCGAGGGACACGATGTATGATCCATTTGACCGGAACCAGCTTTTGGGATGGAGTGAGGAAATGCGGGGCCTCCAAAGATTCCGCAGGTGACTTGCGGATGTTCTTGAAACGACCACACAGAGTCCCCATAAGGCACGTTATAAACACGAGCAGCCTCCTTGATGTTGGATCGGAGGCCGTGCTGGACCTGCCGGAGGAGCTCCCGGCACGCGCGCTGGATCCTATGTTCTTCGCCGACATCAGACGCTGGCATGCGCCAAGCATGCGACGCGTCGACGGAGGACCTCAACAACTCGTTGTTATTTATTTGGATTTGATCAACGCGTTTCGATACGCCTGCCCCAGAACGCTGCGACCATGTCCCGGCAAGAAATTACTATGAAGCAAAAGTTGTTATCGGTCGGCAGACCGATTGAAACCGAACATGCCGGACGGCAAAACCCTCGGCTATTTCCGGCCCAAATGAAGCCCTCGGAATGACAGATTTTTCCAAAACTGGGGAAAGCCAGACCGTCACGCTCGTTTGATGACCGGATTTGTCCACATTAGGCACTGGGACCGATGGATGGGCCCTGGGAACGCAGTGATTCAGAGTCTCGGGTACGGGCAGTTTTTCCGGCAGGTTTTCTGATTTTAGAGGACGGACGAAGATGTACACATCCGTTACACTAGTCGACTTGAGATTTTTATGGGCAGGTTTTGGGTCAAATTTAACGAGGTCAAAATCCCAGCTGGCATCTCAACAAGGCGATGTTCAAAATAACACGAATGCAGCATTCAACACGACTTAACGAGCATCCGTCAAGAACGAATGAAAAACGCCGCGCATAGGCCGAGTCGTCGGAATTTTAGTGATCATCCAGCGACAATCTCCATCACACACTCGATTCTTTAAGTCCACTGTCAACATTGAGTGAATCCGGACAATATGGAGCAAAACACACCCGATCGTGCTCTCCGGAATGTCTGCACTCTGGTCCAAGTTATCGTCCTCGGGAATATTATCAAATCGCCTGATGGCACTCGTGGACTACAGCTATGTGCTCAAAACTTGGCGAAAATGGGCCGAAGTGGGCGCAAGTTGCTCGCAGAATGTGCGTCCGTCATTTGGAGCTCGCAAGGTCTGGGAAAGGCTCCGGAGAAATCTGCTATGAGGCCAAAACCTCTAAGGTGGCCAGGTTCCCAGTCCCTGATAGTAAATGATCATGTCCACCGCGGAATCATTCCTACATGGAGAATATTAATGACGACATTCAGAATGTGACTGGTTTTTGCCTTCGTATCTATGACGCGCTGGGAACCTGGCCACCTTAGCGTTCTTGGCCGAGTAGCAGCTCCATACGGCTCCTTTCCTAGAGCCTGAGAATTGAAAATGGACGGCATACATCCTGTGAACAAGCGTAGCCCACTTGGGGGCTAATTTTAGTGAGGTTTTGAGTGCTTGGCGAATTCTTTTCCGTCGGAACTCCCGAAAAGGCAATTAATGGGGTAACTGGCCACCCGTGAAATTTCAGTAATGCTGGCCCAAATGATACCTCTGTGAGGCAGGATATGTTTTGGGGACCAAATGCTCTATTTTAGACGTCTAAACATTACATCGGACGCATACACATATAAGAAGTTGGCGCTTCTGATGACATGCACGAGCGGCGGGACCAATGTCGCTGATTAAACGAAGGTCGCGCGCGAGGTAGAGGCTGAGGTAGGCCCGAATAAGCTCCAGGATGGTCTATAGGAAGTAGATTAACGTACATGGATGGCCGGTTTCACTCTTGGGCCGTGTTGTTGAGAACCCGACATTTAGACATTGTCACGACAGAAAATCGGGTGATTGGGGCCATTGGATGCCGACCAAAGAAACACCGAAGAAATAAAAAAATGACGAACCACATCTGAAATAAAGCTCCATGGATCACCAAGGTCCATATCAAGTGCTAGACCTGTAGCTTTAAAGGGTTACTTGCTAGACGGCCTGTCGCGCCAAGTCCCTTTGCAATCATTTATGAAATTTTAAAGGTGGGGGAAGGCATGAAGTTATGGAAGAAGAGCGAGCCCTGGAAGTCGTTGATTGGCGAAGAATTGGTGGAGAAACGCGGCGAATGGCCACTCGGAGTTAAGAAATAATGTTCTCACCCTTTGGCCCGCGATCAACCGCGCCACAGCTGTCGATCAGCTCATCAATTTGGGGCTAAATTTGGTACAGACCCGCGCTGGAGATCATAGTAGTCCCTCCCCCAAGTTCAACAACTTAGCATTCCATGATATTAACAGTTGTATTTGGCAAGTGGCCAGGTACCCCGTGCACAGGATACCCAAGCCAGTCAGACGGAAGATGGCGACGATACCGAGCTTATAAAACCAACGAGCACGGTTGGAAGTGCTGTCTTTAAGGTTCGTTCTTTGGCTTTGTGATATATTCGGCTTTAACTTGTTGCAAAGCTTGGCAAAATTGTGCGGCATGTGCGCTCCAGTCCTCAGCGGCGCAAGATTTGGCAAAAGGAGGTCCGAGACGTAGCCGAGGCTATGCCTGGGACCGTCGATGCCGTTCTTATGCTGATTTTGGACGTCAAGACACGATGGTCTTCAACTCATCAAATGCTGCGTATGTATTTGTACAGTTGAGTTCTTGCCTCAGAGATTGATGAGTCGGAAATTAGGTCGTGCTCTGCAGTTCCGCCGGCCCATCTTTAATTATGTCGCCAAGGATAGTGATTTGCGCGAACACGAGCTCACCTCCGACGAGTGGAAGGCCCTCGAGATGGTTACGGGATGGCTCAAGGCTTTTCGTTCCGCCACCACACAAATGTCGGCAACAAAGCAGCCCATGCTTTCCACAACCCACGCTATTTTCCGTGGCCTCCAACAGCACCTCAAAACCATCATCAAAGAGCTTCCCGACAACGCCGATCCAGCGCTCAAGGAAGGGCTTGTCAATGCCCACCGCAAACTCAGTGACTATTTCACAAAATTTGATGAATCCCGCTACTGCACCTGGGCCGCACGTCCGTTCGTTTCTATACAACAACTTCGTTTACTGACCAGATTTCGCAGTTTTGGACCCAAGAATCTCGTATGAAACCTTACGTGACGACTACGCCGACGACGATGAATTACTCGACCAACTTGAAGCATCAAAACTCGACTTGCTATCCCATTTCGAAATCCATTATGCCCCTACCGCCGTCGATGTCCCGTCCTCCTCGATTCCCCAACCCGACGTCGGCTCCCCTCAAAAAGTCGATTTCACCAGCCGCTACAAAAAGCGTGCGTCTACGTCGACATCAGATGAACTTGCAGAGTATTTCCGGATCACCAGTGTCCCTGAGCCGTTCGATGGTGTTGATCCACTCCAATGGTGGTACAGTCGACGTCGGCAATTCCCTCATCTATACCGTCTTGTCCGCAACATACTCTGTATTCCGGGTATTTTCTTCCCCTTTACGAATCCCGCTCTTCGTTACAGATGAAAATCTGTAGGTTCAGCTGTCGCAGTCGAGCGGATTTTCTCGGGTGGTCGCGATACCATCGGACTGCGCCGGGCGAGCTTGAAGGCGGAAACTATTCAGACCCTTATGTTTGTCAAGGCCAGGTTGAGGTTGGCGCGCAAAGCGATTATTGATCTTGTTGGTGACGAGGATGATTCCAGCTAGTTACGCTACCTAGTTCACTTTCTTGTTCCTTGTGCTGCAAGTTCTCAGATCAGAAAAAAACCCGTAAATTACGCCGTATACGTACGGTACGTACGTTTCCCGTCCCGTTTGGGCCTCCGCCTCCGGTTTTTACGTACGGGTAGAGCCGTGGCGTATCAAAATTACGGCGTAAAAGTTACGGCCGTGGGCGTAAAACGGACGGTTTCATGCCCTAACCCCGTCTGACCAGGTAGGCAGTCAGCGGTAGTACCAGTCCGCGATTCGGGTAGGATAGCGCACAGAATCACGGTGATAGTAATGCCGCAGGCGAGGGTGGCTCCACTTTAAGTTGAGGATATGGGCTAAGATGCGCCAGTCAGCGCGAAATGCGCAGAAGACGCGAACTGAACTCCTGTGAGGGCCTGAAGCTTCGAGAAGAGGTGAACTTCGGCACTAAAATTTTCCGTAATTTGTGAGCTGAGGGTAGACGGACGTACAATTCTGACGTTTGCGCTGTCGTCCATTATGCATTTGTGAAAGGATATGTATGATTTTCCGGATACTCACCAATTCCGGCAGTAATCAGAAATGCGGAGAAAATGCAGAGTGCAACACCGACAGAGTCGACAAAGACTCAACACAACCTGTGGGTTGACTTCAGTATGTATTCTCGGGTCCACCAGCGTGCATAAAACAGGGGTAACATATCTCCTGTCGTGCTTCGTCACTTGGAGTGACAGTGAGAATGGGACCACTTGATCGTGGATTGACTTACAAATCCAAATTCGACTGGCATAGAACCTGTGAGTGAAAGGATGTGAGAGCCGAATTTCAGGCGAAGTGGATTCTTACATTTGAGTCGTAAATGCCACAACATACTTCAATGCTCTGTCGTCAGTCAAGAATTTGGCAAATCGTGGATGATATTACCACGGAGCAAAGCATAACCTCGGGAATTCCGTGGTGTCACTTAAGACGAGGTGGGCTCACATTCGCCTCATATCTGGTGAATCTGTTTGAGGAGATCGTCGCTTGTATGTTTGGAACTTAGTTACAAAGTTGCATTTTCGGCTGGCAGCATCCCGTACAGCGAAACGAAATTCTTGAAGTTGTCCATTGCGAAGAAGATAAAGTGACTCGTGGCTACCACCCTATAATGATCAATCCCCAATTTCTTTCGGTCGGGATAATGTGTTAGCCCCGAATGCCAACCTATTCCAGATTCAACTATAAATTCTGTGTCGTGCCCCGCGGACCTCAACAGGGACTTTCCCTGCGAAAGTAGGCCACTGAGCGCGGGAAATGTTCATGGTGGTGCACAAAGTGGCACGGGAGACCAAGATGGAGGAATTCTGCTTCGATTGAGCGCACTTTCAGCGAGGTGAGGGAAACGACATGGACGTTTACGACAAGCGCGCCCAGTCACGTGTTCTTAGGGCGTCTGTCAGGTGGACCAAATCTGCACAAATCATGCGCCTAGGTTGATGATAGGGGCTAGAACATGGGAGTAGTCTGACAGACCTAGGCCTGCCCGTGCTACCGGTTCATTCTAAAGACATCGAAGAAAGCCGCAGAGCGGCGGCACTGCTGCACATATATATGTACATATAAAGCGGACTGTACATAACCACTATTCCATGCACAGTTCCCCGTTACCGCAGGGGGTAACCCCGCGCCACTCGACGGCGTTCAGATGGAGGCGGTGGCAACCGTAAATTTTCTGAGATATTCAGATAACGGCTCCGTACGGATCACTGCACAGCATCCACATGGTCAGCGGGCTGGGGCCTATGTTTTAACCACTGGATGTTGCATCTCCATGCCCTCCGAGTGGGGGGAAAGTGCATAGAGGAATAAACCCACGGTAGCGACGGAAGCTGTCCAGCTTGACTGATGCGCCGTGTTATACCCGGGCCTTTGCTTATTCTTCGTGGCCTCATTTTCGTGCCGTTACCCAGGCAGAGCTCGTCTCATTTTGACGATTTGTAGGCTTCGAAGCGTTCTCAGTTTGATCGGTCAGGTTCATTCATACATCTTATTTTAGTATTCCGCAGCCCTTTAGGAATCTCCGTCTTCTGGGCGTTCAAAGAAGACATGCTAATTAACCACAAAAGGTCTAACATTGGAATTGATGAAATCAAACAAGGGACGTCGTGTTTTGAAATCAATCATTGTCGACTGATAACAGCGGTGGCCTGGATTATGTTGGGACTTAGAAAGGCGACCGGCTAAATGTAAATGGGTGGTTAGGACCAAGGACGCCATTACATGAAACTGAGTCGGAAGTCCGATATTAGGATGATAGAAGTAACCTGATTGGAGGAGAAAGTGGACGTCTGAGTTCGCGACGCACTCCGAGCGTCACTGTTGAATGGACTTTGAATTCGGTACCAGGCCGTGCAATGCCCGGTTACTTTCATGATGGCATCATTATAATAGTCGCACAAGACATTTTACGCAAATTTTAACACGTAATCCCACAGTTGGAAAGGTTGAATGAAACATGAGCACCATCCACAGTCCACAACTCACAGGTTCAAGAGGATTATCACAGTGGGGGGGGGCCATCCTGGATCAAGTCATAAAGGCTGTCATTCTGTGAGTCTCGGACGTTTACTTGAGACCCGTATGATGAAAGCTCGGCCTTCCAGCGGCATGTGCGGGCTGTACATGGTGCGCGCCAGGTCCGCTGGCTAACGGGCGCATACGTCCGGAAAGGCACGGAACAATCAAATAACAGAACAAAAGCCCTCGTTCAGTCGCTGTGGCTACTGTCGCCCGGATATATCCGAGCCGTTCTCCCTTGCTGATTAAACGAACTGGATATCCTTTCGGCCTGCTCGGAGTGGGGGAGTATTTAATTCAAGGTCGCCGCACCTCGACATGACATTCTACCTTACCGAAATGACGACTTTCAACCACTCCGAGTCTTCCTCTCTTACGTCAGACTCCCAAGAATCCAGCAAACTTCGCCGAGGACAGGCATGCTTCGACTGCAGACGCAGAAAATTGGTCTCGTCCTATACTGAATCCCGAGCTTCCCCCACTGATTCACGGACAGAAGTGCGACGGGGCTCGTCCAATATGTGGTCAATGTGGCCGCGCGAATAGACCAGACGACTGCGAATACACAGATGGACGACGGCGTGCCAGGGCCGAAATTCTGCAAGAAAGCATCAGCCGTGTCGAGAGCCGCATCTACGAGCTGGAACATCCACAACGCAACGGCAAGACGGGGATTCTCCTGCATCAAGCATACCAGACGAATATTGTTGATTTTCAACACGCATCTTGTACGTATTATCCCTCTAGTTTTTGGAGTATTTCTCAATGCGGTTGAAGATCCTTGGGCAACCGCAGACGAACCCCCTATGGATGTGGTTGAGAAACTGTACGCATTTATATTCCTCTACTCGGTTTGCTACTTGTCTCATATCAGCCACAGAATCGATTCCTTTCTTCCCTACTCGTCGGAATTTGTTTTTTTCCTGAATGCCTCTCGCTTCCGCCAGTGTGCGTTGATGAGGTATCCCATCGGTCACCACGCTCGCCCAGCTCCTGCGCTCTTATCAGTCGTGTACCTGTGGGGCCTGCGCCTCTCGAAGGAGCCGCAATTAATCCCTCAGGAGCCCGGGTTCTTGTCACGGGCACTAAAACTCATTGCCAAAGGCCTGTCGACTATCCATCCACCGAAGATTATGCACAACCTGCAGGCCGAAATGCTTCTCGCCTACTACTTCTTTGCATCGGGGCGCTTCCTAGAAGGCAAATACCACACCGCCGCCGCCGTCTCGCTGGGACTCAGTACTCGCATACACACGGTCCGCTCAGTAAATGTACCGTCGGCCGGTCCTCTTCCAGCCCCGCGCGATGCCATTGAGGAAGGAGAACGCATCCACGCATTCTGGATTTTGATGGTATTGGACAAGACCTGGGCTGTCTCTCTCAGTGAAAATCCTCACCTAGACCTTCAACACCCCAGCTGCTCGGTGGATACCCACTGGCCCCTGGAGATGGACGACTACAAGAAGGTAACTGACATAGCAGCCGCCCTTCTCTTTTGCTGAATGCCGATCCGCCCATTGAAGGGACGGCTTAACTCCGCGGCGCGATACAACAGCACTGTCCATAAATTCTTCCACGGGGTCCCGACGTCTGATAGAGGAATGTCTACAATCGCAATGCTATCCAAAGCGGCTCTGCTCTGGCAGCGGGCCGACCGCCTTGTCCGCGACTGGAAGCCAGGTAAATCTCAGGGAATTCTAACGCTGGCCAGCCATTCTGATTACTCTTGCAGACATGCTAGAGGCCGAGCGCACCGCGTTCGAGATTCTGTTCTCGGCGCTGGACGGCCGTATTGACGACTTCCGCGCCACTCTGGTCCCGCCGAACCAGATAATGCAGCCAACCCCGACAATGATCCGCACGCTGGTCGTCGCCCATAGCATCGCCCACACTGCAACCATTCGGCTTTACAGCATTCCGCCAGTTTGCGCCGATACCGCCGGTGGGCGCAAGAGCCTCGCTGCAGC
The DNA here is from genome assembly GCA_029204335.1 of Mycena vulgaris. NCBI lineage: Eukaryota > Fungi > Basidiomycota > Agaricomycetes > Agaricales > Mycenaceae > Mycena > Mycena vulgaris. The sequence goes on along the minus strand of JARGYA010000106.1, from coordinate 253,795 downwards.
GCGCGCCGTGCTCAGCATAATCGTCTCCGTCCCGCTGCAACACTTTTCTTACATCAACCCGATTATGGGGGTGTGTGTGCCCTCCGTGACGTGTTTTCACTTTTGATTGGTTCTTTTTGCAGACCGTGTGGGTCGCCGCGTGCCAGATTATCTTGGATAAAATTCACGCCATCGGGGGGCAGCGCGCGGCAGGCCCTGGATGTCAAGAGAGGGAGAGCCTCACGGCGCTCCTCGGACAGACGCTGGACGTGCTTCCAGCCTTTGCGGCAACGTTCCCTCTGCTCAGTGCGTTTGCAGAACCTCCCGCTCTTCAACTTCTGAAGCGTACCACACAGACTATCAAGTTTCCAGGATACAGGAGGCGTGTGGTGGGACTTGAGAGAAGAGACAAAGCGTTATAGCCCCGAGATTACTTGTGCAGTGGCAATGTAAATATTCCGTATCCAATAGATCGACTGGTTTAGAACTTCCGTCTACGGAGAGTTAGATCATGACCCAAGGACTGAGAATGTCCGGGGCACGTTACCAGATCCTGGATCGATCGACAGGCGAGCTAGAGAGCGCGGCAGAGCGCGACGATCTTGAGGGGTCGTGAGCTAGTGTCCAAAGCAATATGGAATCACAGAGAACCTGGAGTATTTTGGAGGAAATGCGCCACCATTCCCCATTCCCGGAGATGAATAGTTGGAGGGTAAAGTCATGTAGAGCCACGACGAGTGGGTAACATGACATGGGGGACAACTGCGGCAGGTGAGCCGGTCGTGGGGTGCAGAGGGTTCAGGAATCCAAATCGTCTGGGAGTCCACACCCAATGCTTGGGACCACGCGGGACATTCAACGCAGAGACCCGTGGGTGCAGCATTACTGACATTGGAGACCGGTTACGCCGATAACTGAATCAAGCAAGAAGGACAATTCATTTTGGGCCGCAGGCCACGGGAGGTAGGAAAAATATCGAGTGGTCGACGGAGGGGGTAGACGGAACGAGGCAGAGATGGACTGCGGCGCGGAAAAGGGAGGAAGACGCACGCGGCCAGGGATTGAGTCCCGAGAAGCGAAATACCTCCAGCGATTGAATTTGAGCGCAGAGGACGAAGGCAAAAGACGGGGACGTGAAGCTAGTAGACAGACTGCACAGTGGGGACTGTGGCAGACGATGGACCAGTGAGCCTGGTCCTCGGTAGGACCGCCGGGCCTAGGGCCTGTCACGGTGTAGAGCGTGAGCACCGCTCCGACGTAGATGACGAATAACCCAGCGAGTGAGCAACTCGGGGAGCCCAGGGCCAGCAGCATTAGCGCGGTACGAGAAAAACGACAACACCGCGTGAAGCAGGCAAGAATTAGGCAGGAAGCAGGCGGCGTTCCGATCACTGAATCAGTGATCGGAAGACACTGATGTCGGTTTGATGCGAGCACCGCCACTCTCCTCTTGATCACGGCGTCCACCGACGAAGAGCAGCGACGCCGCCGAGGTTGACCATCGTCGGCGCTGCTCTCCGTATTCAAATACCGCTCTCTTCCGCTCTATGCATTGCCTGCAAATCTCCGCGGCCGGCTGCGCTCGTACGTATACGACATTCGACTCATGCTAGGATTTGTGAATCGTTATGCGCGCGAAGTCGGCGCTGGATCTGGCGTTACAGCTGTGGACAGCTCTTCTCTTGGCTTAAATTTCATCCCACCGTCACGCCCCCCTTCGTCTGGGGAGTGACGCATGACGAACAGTACTGCTGGATACATCTCTCGCTGATGCGTTCCCTCCTGCCGACCTGACGTTTGCGAGGCGCATCGCGGAACTCTTCCACTCATCTCTGCGACTCCGCCGCCGGCTCTGCGCTTTACTGGCGTTCGTCGCCCTCGTTGCTTCGACGACGCGTCACGTTCACGACGCCCCTCCGCCCGTGGTATCCCTCGTTCCCGCGCTCGATGCTCCCCTATACGTATCGACCGTATCGGCCCCGACTCCTGCTGTCGCGCATGACCTCTCATGTCTGATTACAGTGCGAGGCGTGTCACACATGCCCGTCTGCCCTCTGCGCGGCCTTCCTCCGTTTCTCGCCAGTGTACCGGTCGAAGCGCAGCTCTCGCTGGGGTACTTACCGATGCGGGCAGATGGATGCTCGCAGTTGATACGGCGAGGTGCACAGCGCGTTCACAGCGTGCAGCCCGCGAAGTGGCACGAGCGGCTACGCGGGCATCCTCAATACTAGTGCTACGCCCGTGCGCCCAATATCGATGTCGGCTCCGGCTTGCCTCTGCATGTGCTTCTGACCTGCCGGCGTCCCTCGCCCTGGGTTTTCGGTGCGCTGCTCGCATTTCTTAATCTCTTTCTCTGTCACCGAGTGCCGGAGGAGGGGCTTCAAATCCAGGACAAGAGGGCGCCGCGCTCCCAGGACGCGCGCGCTGGGAGCGCGGCGCCTTTGCTCATCCTTCCCGCTTTTAAATCTCTTCAAAATGTATTAGTTGACGCAGAAGTCTCGCCCGCGTTAGGCCACATCTCTGCTGGGGTCCCCCCTCCTCGCTCGACGATAGTGCAACAACCTCTGCTCTTCGGAGGTCCAGATCCAAGCCTCCTGAAGGCTTGAGATTGATTCGAGGCTGGCCGACGATCCCGTGAGTGGGGCGGTGTTGGGGCAGTGCATCAAAATCAATTTACTTGCACCGCCTCGCAACCTTTGCTCTTGACCACCATCGTAAGTCATTCCAAAGTCCTTAACCACCTTCCATATCTGACGCACTTTCATAGACCACCCAGTATCATGGTCCGGCGACGACAGGGCTCGGAGATATCGCCGTTTTTCGTGTGGTGTATATGCATCGTCGCCGTAATCCTCCTCCTCGTCCTGGTGGTTGGGCTGATCTTCGCCGCACAATTAGGCATTGAACACACCCTCACCATTGAAAAGGACCTACTTTCCAAGATCACCTCCGATACCCCGATCTCCGGATTCTACGGGCCAGGCAGCTGGTGGGCGTGGCTCATTACACTTGGGATGAACCATGGACATACGATCGTGGCTTTGTGGAAAACAGGAAAGTTGGCACAAGAATGGGACTACGATCTCATTGGCGCCTCATGTTACACTGCCGCCGCCGCAATCGATCTCATGCTCAAATCCCGAGCCATCGCACGGCTAGGAGACACAGCCAGCACGTCGGTGCTCTTACCCGCCCTTGTCTGCGCGGAACGCGTCGTATCGGTTGGCACCGGATCTTCCCTCTTCGCCATGATAACAGCCCTGCTCGGTCGGTCCTCGGGGCGCCGTACAGCGGGCATCGCTGCAATCACATTGATTTTCGCCCTCGCTAGCTCGGGCTTTGCCCTCCGTGCACATCAGGCCATCGAGCACACTGCACCCGTTTTCTGGTGCGGCTTACACGGTGGCAGCAGATCCATCAACCGTTCGAGCAAGGAAGGATACATCCCCTTCACCCTCGTGGACTTCCCTGCGGCCCTGGTCGAGGGCGTATCGTACCTCCCCCGGCTCTACCTGGACCCAGAATACTGGCTGATGGGCGGCGTGATGATAGGCGCGGCCACCGCTGTCGTGTTCGTGGGCAGCCTGATCCAGCGGCGCAACCTAACACGTGCTTTGTCGGCCGCAGCACTCACCGCATTCATTCCGGGCGCGCTCTTCTCGACGTTGCCTATCCTCGCTATACTGCCTCTCACCGCCATGAGCGCACTGAGGTGGCTCTTCTACTGGGTTGCTCTATGGTGGCCGATATACATTCTCGCCTTCTTCCCATGGATGGGGTATTTCCCGCTGACCGAGATATCCATCTTGGAAATGGACCAAAGCGCAGCCCTCCTCGGAATCGCTGCCGCAGCCGCAATTCGGACCTTGCGGTCCATATTCAAGGCCACACATTTATCCATAGATTCACAAGGACTTGAACCGGTGCTTCCTGTATCAACTGGTGGTGGAACCAGTAGTGATCCGTGAGTAACGATAGCTCGATGCGGCTGTCGTACTAACTTTTATATCAAGTCGAAATGCAATTACTTATACCTGTCGGAAAGTCTCGTTGGGATTTCCCTGGAGTGCGACTGGCGCAATAAGGACGGCCTCCTGCTCAGGCATCTCGTCTTGTGCACTTCGCGTCAACTTGAGCTGCCTATGAAGGTTTCACTGACCCGGGAGAATGCGCAATGATTCAAGAGGTCCAGCCTCACTCGATTGATAACCATCATCTCCCTCAGCACGGCGCGTCGTGTCACTTAAGTACAATTCGCGAGTGATTTAGACGAACGCCACATGTCATTCACTGACCGAATGTTGCCGACGTAAACGCCATTTGATTCGTAGATATCAAATTAATTTACACAGCCCCCTCATAAGTACAGCCTTTCATCTTAGTCGATCCTCTAATTCCCTCCCATTCCACTCACCGCCTATATACACCAACTTATACAATCACATCCCCTCATGGCGGACGGTCGATATCTCCTGTCGATTCAGTAAATCATGCCACGGCCGCGAGCAGTTACGTGGATCAATAAAAGCCGACGCGATGTCCGAGGACCTGGCCCCGAGTCGAACGGGTGTTCTACTTCAATATAAAGATTCGGGCATCCGCATATTTTCCAGAGGCGTACCGCACGCCGTCGGGTCTGGGGTCATAGAAAGGAATGCCTGAAGGCTTGAGATTTATTAGAGGCGCGTCGACGACCCCGGGGATGAGTCTTTCGATGTGAATTCAGAGTAGGTATTGGAAGGGAGGCCCACTGATTCCCTGGGAGCCAAGGAATCAGGATGCAGCTAGCGAATCAAGCTGACTCCAGGGATAGGACACGAAAAAGGAGCGAACTACTGCTCGATGACTCCGATCCCGAAAAGGACGGGGTTCCCTGCGCGACCAGGTGAGTTCTCGATGGAAAGGGCGTTCCGCACGCTAGCATATATATATTCAAGTGAGCGCCGAGAGGTTATCCTGGGGATAAAGGATTAGCGTACCGCGGGGTCCTCAGCTGAAGTAAAATTTGGGAGGCGGATGCAATGACGACATATGTGGCAGCAGCGGTGAAGAGAACGAAGACGAGTGAAACCGGCGTTCGCATCATTCGGCCCGGGTTGATACGAGCACTGCCACTCTCCTCTTGATCCCTACCACGTGCACTGACGACCGACCAAGCAGCGACCGCCGACGCTGACGTCGCCGACGTTGAGCAACCTGCTCTCTCCGTGGCCCTGAACCGAAAGGTGCACCGTCTCTCTTTCCGCTTTATGAATTGCTTGGAGATCTCCGCGCCCGGTTACGCTCGTGCGACATCCAAACGACATCCGACTCAAAGTCTGCTCCAAGTCTCAAGCTAAGATTCGCGACGGGCGCGAGATCGACGCTGGGTCTGACGCTAACACTGTGAATCTGTTGGCGTCGCGCTCATCCGGCCTAGGCGCGCCCTTTTGTCCCGATACCGACACATACTTAGTACTCGGTGCTGTCGGTGGTGCGTATCCATCCAGTCTTTCCGCTCCTTCGCCGCCCGCCGCGGCAGTGCATGCGCCGACGCCGGATTAATGAGCACATTCCTGCGTAGCTCCGCCCGTGGGATCCCCGCTCGATCCTCTCCCATGCATCTCTGTATGCGCTCCCATCCCCGCTCTCCTTAGCCGCCCGCAGTGTACGCTCCGACGCGGTCTCGCGTTCGCGTGCTCCGGGAGTAGCTCCACCCCTGGAATCAAGCTGGCGCCGTGACCCGCGCTTCTGTGCGTATCTTCCTCTTCGGGCCCGGTTTTGCTCTCCCGCCATGTCGCCCACGGCCTCTAATTTCTCAACGAGGTGGCAGGAGTGGCGTCGACCTATCAGGACCCGCACGTTGTGATGCGACAACGGAGCGCCTCGATCCTTATACTTTTACATCTTGTCGAAATCTATTCTATTCCCTTGCCACAAAAACGATCGGATTCTGCATGGCACACCTGTCCTAGGAGTCCCCACTCTTCGCGTGTTTAACCATGCTTGTCTAACACCTCCAGTCTTACATTAAAAATACAGCCGCCGACATGCCTCACCTCCGTCCTGCCTCCCATATTGGCTCCCTCCATCCCACCGAAAATCCGTTTCCTACCAGAGCATATTCAATGGCAGCGAGACGAAACATCGAATCTACCCCGCCACGACCTGACCCCGAGTCTAACGAGGGGCTTTGCGTAACTCACAAATTTTACAAACATGGATTACAGAGGCGTTCCACACGCTGTCAGGTCTACATTTTCGGTGAAAGGAGGATGGGTGAATGCCTATCACTCTGGTTGACGGACACGCTGTTGGTGAGGCTGTGGGTGAGGTAAATTAGATTTAACGTGTGCGCTCCGTCGCCTGACCATGATGTTAAAGCCCCGTGGGACGCCGGACGTATTTCTGCGAAAGTCTGTAAAAAAAGGAAGAGATGGGGATCCAGATCATGACCCGACCCCGAGTCGTACAGGTGCACTGCATCACGGGACGGCGTGAGCATTATATGGATTGCCCATGCGTGCCACACGCTATCAGGTCTGTATAAACGCAAAGGGACAAGGATTAAGTCCCCTCGAGGATGGACCATGACTCGCGCACTTTGTATTCGCAATTAGATGCAGTGTTGACCTTGCCGAGTGACTTGGATTAATGCCTGCGGTGCGCTTTACGTAATTAGTGAGCCGGATGCACCGCATCGCGGGCATTGTGAGCTCAAGGGTGCAACCTCATCGATAAAAAGCATTTCATAGCGGCCCAGGAACCTACCCTCGCCGCCGTCCATTTCGACAAACTGTGCACCTTCGGATGTGTGGGCCAAGATCCGAGCCAGATTCCTGCGGTGATATCCTTGATGTCGCGCCTGCCATTGGCGATAGAATTTCGTTTGCAGGTCATTCTCAGCAATTGGACGGCCGATAACATCACAGAAATTGACGCACCGCCGACGTCGTCCAGTATCGTCGGCTTTTCAATGGAGACTTCTGATTATTCCACCCCAGAGCATTGCCTCAAGGCCCTCAGCGACATCTTCACAAACCTCACATTGCCCCACCTTCGTGATCTGAAACTCCGCTCTCAAGAAGCACCCTTCTCCCTCATCTATTGGCCACACTCCGCATTCATGGACCTCGCCGCGCGTTCCTCATTCCATACCCATCTTCATTCCCTCTCCTTGTGTCATGCCATCGTCGCAGAGGCCGAACTCGTCGAAGCTCTAGCTGCGCTCCCTGTTGGACGGCAAACCTCGGAGTTGCCGGCCCGGGTGCCTAAAGCGGCAACCTGGTTCCAGTAGGCGCCGTTTCCTCATACCGCGCCCGTTTCTTTACCTACCGCCTCGTTTCTTCGATACTTACCTATGCTCATACTTACAGTTACTTAGTACTCATTCCTATGGTTTCATAGCTATGCACTCTTACATGTATTTAAGCAGTTGTACTTTACCGAAATATTTAGTTCTTCTGCGAACATCCCCCGCCCTAAAGTCTCTTGTTCAATACTCCCATACTGCAGCGCCTGGAGATTTCGGACCACCAGATCAGAGGGGTTCATGGAGCGGACCAGCTCCTCGTCACCGATTCGCTCTTCGCAGCGCTTGCGCTGAAACCTGAACCCCATATCACACGTCTCGTGCCCCTGCTTCAGTCCCTCCTTTGCCAATCCTTGCTCCAATTCGATGACCACGTTTACCTGAATTTCTTGCTCTCGCGCCGCCGACCGGCGCCGTCGGATTTAGCGCCCTTTGTGAGCCGGATGTACTGGCAGCCAGGCTATCGTCGAGGCCTCGACTCGGGGGTCGTCGCACAGCTACGTGACCTGTGTATTCGAAAAGACCTTGTGTGCGAGTTTTCGCGCGCAGAACTCTGGTGATAAAGGTATGTTTAGGTTAAAATGGTGTTCCGCCTATTTATGTGATTTTCGACCCAGAGTATTGAACCCGGACGCCGGAGAAGTATAGATTAAATAGTGAGATCTTGTTGGCATCCAGAAGAGTTTTCGGGTGAAATGCAGTTTATTTCCAACTCCCGAATGCAATCTCAAGATCCCAGGCTCTATTCAAGTTCGACGTTCAACCGTGACTGGCTCGGATTCCCGCCAATCGTGCTGATCCGACGCGACCCATACGTAATCCTCCCGCCCATCTCTTCCCGCCTTCACGATGAATGCTGACTTTGTCGCCGAGGGCGTGACCCAGTGTCTCCTACAAGAACTCAGTCTTCTCCAGGCTTAACTCGCCGCCAGTAGGTACGCGTTTTTTGCCTTGGATCCGCATTGAGACCGGCTTGATGCAGAACGCACCGTCATTCTCTCTGATCAAAATGAGCAACGCGGTGGCGTCGCAGTTTACCACGGTCCAGGCGGATCGTGACGCACTCTACAAAGCGATCCGTACCCTGAGCGCCGACCAGGCTAAAATTAACAGGCAGCACGCCAAAAACACCACGAATCTCGAGGACACCGTCCGTGCGCTCGAGGCTACTGTTGCGCGTCTCGAGCTAGAGCCGAAGGCGCCCCTTCCCCACTTCCATCACCCTACTCGCCGGGTCCATTCTCGCTCCAGGTCGCCGGACGACGCCATTGCGAAGCGTCCGCGTGCTACGCCGGCAGCCGAAGACGCTCCCTTCGTCGTCATGGGCCCTGTCAAGATCCAGGGGTCGCTGACGCCGCTTGAGACCTTTAAATTCTACATGGATGCGGTGCTCCCCAGCTACGTCCTTCCCGAGCAGAAGTGCTTCGAGGTCACCCTTGACCCCATGCAGGTCGGTCATCTACGCATCAAGATGATCTCCGCCCCCGATGCGCGTGCACTCGCCCTGGCGTGGACGAAGGTTGGGCACGGGACGATCAGGACGGTATTGAACGGCGACGACGCCGCCGCGGGAGCGCACACGCAGATGGCGGACACCCCAAGCAGCTCCGTATCCGGGTATCGCCCGCGCGAGGCGTCGAATGGGAACGCTAACGGGAACTACCGGCGTTCGTCGTCCAGGCGTTGAGGTCGTTACGCTCTATGCACCCCCAGTAGTACATTTGTCAATGTGACCTTTTGGAACCTCGGCCTATGGATCTCGCTCGGGTTCTTGATAAGTTTCGTCCCGGGTCAGCGCCCGATGGGGCTGCCACTGCCCGATTACGAGCGGCGCGTCGTGGATACCTTACCCTTGGATTCGGCTCTTGGCGTGGTGTTGCATAACATGCTCAACGTGTTAACATGTTGTCTCTCCTGGCGCGGGTCGAGCAACCTTGCGGTTGTTCCTCGCTCTCATATTTTTCGATGTCCTAGGCGGGTTGAGCAACCTATGGTTGTTCCTCGCTCCATCATTTTGGGGGAGACCTCATGGTCTTCTCCCTATGTGCTGTTCCCTCGGGAATGGTACCTACGACGCTCGGTTCTCTCCCTTCGGGGAGAGTTCACAGGCTGTTGTCGCATGCATATGCAAAGGGAAAGACTTACGACAGCATTTGTGTACTGGTGGACTCCGGGGAGTTTTACCTGGGAAGGTGAGAACTCTTCCCGCACACCAGCATACTCTGCTGGTGGTCAGGTCCCACGAGGTTTTACCCGGAGGTCCCGCCTTTAAGGGCCGGCCAGTCCACGAATTGCCAGCGTCTTGTGATATCGACCCCCTGGAATTATGTTGTGCTCGGTTGGCATCTTGTAGATTTCTGGACGGATAACCACCCTTACAGTACTACTTGTTTGTCTTCCGTAAACTCGTTGTTCAGCCTGTGGACCACGCGAGTATAATAAATCCCCCCCCCCCCCCCCCCCCATTGAGAATCCCGATGGCTTCCTGACTACCGGGCAAGCTATAGACCTCGTGGCAACGCGCAGGACTCCCTGTTTTGAACCCGGGATCGACCCTGCGAAAAGCCCATCAGCAAACCGATGCAAGCGCTCCTGCGTCGAATATGAATGAAATGAAGCGTTTTAAACAGCGCGACGCACGATGTGACGAGAATTGCCACCGGTCACCGACGATCCAATTAAGGTGATCACCACCAATCGCCGTATCTGAGCTTTCGTGCGCACAGCGTTGGCCAGAGAAGAGATGACCTCCCGCTACGCGCATAGAATGACTTCAAATTTAAATTGCCCACCGGAAAGGTAAGATCGAATTTAAATGTGTCGCATGAGTGTGGCCATTCATCCAGTGGGAACATGATGTTTCTATATTCTCGATCGGGTGTCCTAGGTCACGGAATAGGCGGCAAGATGCCAATGCCGGTGCTGTTTCCTTCTTACCATCAATTTCCTCGCTACTCTTGCGGTCAAATGGCGAAAAGCAGAAAAGCGTTCTTGCACCGTCGGTATCCCCCTCTGCCATCCCCACCCGCTAGGAAATACGGCACAAGCTGGAGATGACCGCAAGGTCGCAGGGAGAGATACATTGATCTGGAGCGATGAACCCTGGAGCTCCTTTCACGTCGAGTTACTGCCAAGTCGTTCTGGGGATCAAGTTTATTCCTAGCGCACTGGGACACAGTTACCGATAACGGGACACCGTGTTCCTTCTTTTTCCCAATATTCACGTCATTCAAAGCTGGCAACCGGGAATAAACGAGATATATATCATCTATCGCTGCGCAATTTTAGCCGAAAACCTGCGCCTCGGTATAGCATCACTGTTGGAGACATTGGTTCCTTGAGAAAATCAGTTGTAGAAGGGCGAGCCGGCACGAAGGTGAGCGTCAGTAGCAATCTGCCCTAGGAATAGCGACATGATTTCCTGATGGGGAGAACATCTGCGCAACACTGGATCACGGTTACAGTACTTAACGGGGATACGAAATACACGGGGATGCGAAATACGACCAAACAATCGGGTTTTCTCCGCCTCCGACGTGGTCCTGGGCAACGTCTTGCCTCCTACCCCCCGTTTTCGATGCCTGCGGATGCGATAGAACACACGGCGAAGGACGAAAGCCCATGAAACCACGTGAAAACGCCGCTCAGACACTGAATTCGGGATTTTGCGGTGGACTCTGCCCAGGCCGAGCAGGATTCGCGGTGTGCGTCTGCTGAGGCCTTCCTCTGGTCCTTGGAACCCACCGGGTGGGGCATAGACACGTCGATGAAGGGAGCGGATCACAAGTGTACGGTGAAAATTGTCGCCAAGCGATCATGTTTGTGCGTATTTCGCATCCCCGTGATTAGGCCAAAATGGCTGATGGGAAAGATCGTGCTCGTTCTCAGTGAAAAGAACAGGTAACCACATGAAACTTTGTGGTGAGGGATAGCTCGGAAGGCGTACTCTCGATCTATGAAAAGGAACGGGGCCATTTGATCGAAGGCTGCTTCATAAATCTCCAAATTCCTTAATCGTTTCGCATCCCCGTTAAATACTGTATCTTTGGGAAAATGCCCACAAGAACAGCGCTACGGACCGGGAACTCTCTTAGACTGTTGCGTACACACGAGTAGGTACTGGGGAACCCTTGGACTCAGAGATCGTGGTTTTGGATGGCACCTTGCGTCGGCACTCCGAGTCGACGGGGAGATCATCCAATTCTCCGAAGCTGATTTGCACCCGCTGTCTGAACATGTGGTTGCGTAGCATGCCCGGTATGCAGCAGAGTTCTGATGGATACGGGGAAGCACAGACACAGGACTTGGTCGTGTGTTATTGTTCGATAGGCGGTATGCGGCGGAGTGCTGATGGATACGAAGAAGCACAGACACAGGGTTTGGCCGCGTGTTACTGTTCGATAGACTGGGCCCAAGTAGAACTCAGATTCCCAGCGATTGGGGACCGCGAAAAGAAGAGTGACAGCACAATTTTCGAGAAGCGAACGCGAGCGGGTTCCCGCATGGTCGCCAAATCGGGAAAGAACCCATAAAAGACTTGGAACGTCGGCAAACCGGCAAGCGGGTGTTTTGGTGTCCCGGCCCAGAAATGGGATGCAAGTCGGCCGAGTAGTGCTTGTTTCCGAAGCACTACTCGCGGGATGTGATAGCAAAGATGGAGTTCACTTCCGAAGGGGGTTCTTAGAGTAGTCCGCAAATTGAATGGGGCGCCGAGAGGGAGTTGGTTTTATGTGTACGGCTACATGGAATCGTTGGCCGCGATTCCAAGGACACCTTGAGACAATCCCAATGGGTACGTCGTCGGAACTCAGCTCCGAACTGGGCTGTCGCCGCGGGTCATCTGCGCGCAGATATGCTGGCAGTTGCAATCCGAGGCACCTATCTCGCTGCAAATGTCCCGCACGGCGCTGGCAGACCACTCGCCTCAGCCATCCTGGTTCTGGCGGACATCCAGTGAGTGCGGAGGCGCACCTCTGACGTGGTTTTCGGGCGCCGCAATCAAGGCGCGGCGCGCTGACGCACGCGTAGGCATGCACGACTACAAGATCGCGGGCGCAGCGTCCGACGCAGTTTCGCCGTCGCATTCAGCTGCGGCCCGTAGTACCTCAATGGTGATATGGATGAGCGCATGCTGTAGCGCTCCCGCTGCTGTGTCTCTACTCTGAAGTGTAATTGCGCCGAATGTATTCGGGAGAGCACTCCAGCTCGGACTTGGCGGGTATCTCGTGCGTTCCAAAGCTTCCCCGGGTTGGTCCGGAGGTGGTACATTCGGGAGGACGCGTCGTCGGAGGGTCCGCTTATTCCCAGCGGTTACTCCTATACGCCCTGCCGCGTAATGTTTCGGGACTCCACCCACGATTTTAGAAGCTGTGATTCAACCTCAATTGACTTTGAAAAAATTAAATTGCCAACGTGCTACTGCGACTGAAGCGATCCTGCTCCAATCCGGGGGAAAGCCAATACTTGAATAAAGAGGAAAGGGGGCGGTACGAGAGAATGACCAAACCCCGAGTCGAACGGGGAGCTCCGCGGGAGTTCCTCGCTCACTATATGGATTGCTGAGGCGCACCGCACTAGACTCGATCCAGGCGCTTTTTGAGACGGCTGGAAATTGATGACAATTGATCAATAGGCCGGCGGAAAAGCGACTGGAACATAATAACCGGAGCCTAATGCGGTCAGAGTTTGCCAGGCTCGATTAAGTGAACTTAGAGAAATTTCGCCTCATTGAAAATTCGAAGTCTCTTAAAACAAAATCTGAAGAGACAGTCCTGTTTTAAATACATCAATAAGAAATATCTATTGCTTTTCCGGGCTACAGCTAAAGAATTGACGGCGCTAAAGCGAAAATACAAGTATGTAGACCAATTCAGGACTCCCCCTTTCTTCAGCTTTTCTTCATCCTCTCCAATGCACTTTCAATGCCACCGAAGCGCAAAAGGCTAAAGCCCTCAGGACTCGGACCCTGACTACCCTGACTCGTCCGTGAAACGCCGAGAGATCTTCTTGCAGACCAGCAGTGCCCCTTCTCTCCGCCGCTCGAAGCACGCCAGACACCCGAAGCGCGAAGGGACGCCGAATAGTCTGAAGATGACACTTGAGGCACGCTCGAGCTTCGCCGGGTCCAAATCGCCGAGTGGTTTGAATGACATGATGGTAGATAGGAGGCCTGAAATGGGTGATCGGATTCGGATCTAGCGAAGTCACATTCCTCTCGCAGCTCCCGAAACGAATAGGTTTGCTGATTGAATACATTTAGAAGAGAACTGTCTCTTCAGATTTTCTCCTGAGAGACTTTGAATTATGGATGAGGCGAAATTTCTCTAAGTCCACTTAATCGAGCCCGGCAAACTCCGACCGTACTGCTGGTCGGTTATTATATTCCAGCCGCTCCGCCGAAACCTTTTGATCAACTGTCATCAAATCCCAGGTTTTGGTGTGTTGCGGCTGATTCGAGCCTAGTGCCGCACGCTATTAAGTCTTCATCTACATTAACAGATTATTCACTACGTTCAGACCCCACCTATACCCAGCCATTTGTAGTTTGTTGTAGGTAATTTCAGCTCGGTGTAAGCCACTACAAAGGGTTTGCCTAGGCGACTATGCTCAGGATGTTTATAGGTGATTGCAGCCTTTTTATAGCCATGATCAGGCCACCTAAGCTGATGCTGTGTAGATCAGCGTAGATCAGTGTCGCCGGAATCTCGGTTGAATGTATACAGAGATGTTGCGAGACCTATTTCTTCACACTGTAGACTGTATTGGGTCTGCATAGACCACTACGAGTACCTACACTCACCTACATCAGCCTAGAAACACCTGTCCAGACCTACCCAGACCTACCCCTAGCTACAAATACTATTTCTAGGTCACCTAGCCACAACAATCTGTGTAGGTCTGCATGGTCACCTAGACTCAGTCTAGCAATGATTGTGAGTAAATGCTCGGAGAAAAAACGCTGAACACCGGATGACCATTGTATGATTTCAAACAGTCCAACAAACAGTTGTCATTCGTGCGAAAGCGAGAGACTCGGATCCGCCGGGGTTTCACCTCGTAATGGGTTGGTCGTGCGTGAGTTCAAGCTGAGTGCCACCACAAGTTAAGACTTATCGGGTCGATCTACTTTCAGCGCTGATTCTCTGATTGGGGGAACAGACTATTTCCAAGGAGCACCATTCTACCAGTTCCCCGGAGATTCACGACCGGTGCGCGGATCGTACCTCCGTGAGAGGACATTTTGGCTGGCTTTCTACCGATGAGGCCAACACCCTGCGTTCCAGCCCCAAGTAGCCAGAGATGGCCGAGGCGTGCCTACGGCATTCTACCTGGGTCTACCTGAGTAGATCATGCTTGCCTACCCGACATCGACCCATAATTTAAAAACGCCGAGGTTCGCCAATGTCGTTCTACGTGCTGTATACACCGTAGGCGCCTACATCGGCGTACTGAGCTCAACCTAGGACGACGTCAAAGTAACCCCTGAAGATAATTTAGCTTCTTCAATACCACCCTGCGGGCGGCACACCGATTTGCGTCCAAAGATGACCAGCGGATGCCGATCTATGTCGGTGTTCCGACAAGCTGTAAACCTGACATCCGCAGCTTCCGCCGCAAACCTTAGGTCTACGTCGGACAAGTTGACGGCGGCACCATCGGCATGACCTCGTGGGGTTAGGCTTCGGCATCACGGCACAACTTGCCTTCTTTGCAAGTGCGCGCGTGGTTTACTCTACATTGGTCGCGCCCATGGGTCACCGGAAAATTGGTTGCATCGATGATGTGAGTTGGCAGGATATAAACTTTGGACCACTCCGGCTGACCGAATATTGGTTTCAGAATCAGTGCATACAGCACAGGTTCTCCCGGGTCGAGATTTTCGGGACTATCCCCCTAACAATTTGCAGGATTGATATCTTGGAAGATATTACGGATAAACCGAATGCTCCAGCAATTTTCCGCATCTTTGAGTGGGGGCCGCCGTCTCACTGTGAGGCCTGGCCGCACCGCTTAAACCGCAAACGTTTGCTGACCAGCCCCAGTCGATTCTTGCTATTATGATCGAGAGCGCCGGGTTGCAAACGTACGATCCCATCCGTTGTACATTCAAGCTCGGTCCCTGATATAACTCCAGCGCGATGAACCTGCCCCTTTTCTTAGCCCTCCAAATTGCCGTCGACGTGGCCCCGAAGTTCGTCCTGAAAGGCATCCAAGCTGTGGTGGTAGGCCTATCCAGTGTTCTCATCCATACGCGCATCGGGCTGGGATGGACGAGAGACAACCCATTGTCAACTACATCTAACCCCACCGCTGTCAGCTTCACCGTCAATGTCGCGAGAAGCAGGGATGTAGAGGAGACTGAATTGGGTCGGTACCCAAGGAAATGAGATGCGCGGTGGAAGGACATTGCTATCACCTGTAAACATGCGCCAAAATTCTGATAATTCAATAGTCCGTAATACCACTGGCTGTTGTAATGTCCAGGAAAAATAAGATCGCTTAATGTAACGACGCCCGTTTTGGGCTGTAATTTGACAGCAATACGGCGACGCCGTTTTGAGGTCCCCGCGCGCAACGTGGACGGCCAACGGCAATTGAGGACGTAAATACCCCACCACGCGAGTCTCAGCGAAAGGTAAGCATCAATGGCCATGCCGCCCCATTGACGCCGTGGGGGACAAAGGAAAAATGGATATTAAAGCTGGAGACCGAGAGTCAGAAGAGGACCGGAGATTCAAAAGCATGAGATGGCTTAAAGCGTCCTAATTTTTGAGGTGCAGAGAGATCTCTTCATTGCACAGTTGATGAGCTGCCAAGATCCTGAGTTTCATTGTCACCAGGGGCAAAAACCGGCGCACCTGGATTGCAGATGCGACAGGCATGTGCTCTGCAAGTGGGATCACCCGGACAATCAGTCCTTCGATGGGCTTGTGATCCGGACGAACAAAAGCAAAAATTATTATGTGTTTAGGTATCATGGATAGATAGCACTATTTACAAGCTCTTATTGTCCTCTTTCGCTACACAGACTATGGTGAACTACTGTACACTGAGACTGTGTTCTGACGAGCCACAAGACAGCTGCACTGAGGGCTCACCGGTTTCGGCAGGGCCTATTGTTCAGCTGTTAGCTGCCGTTTCGGGGAGCGCCGAAACTGACACCGAAACTACTAGTTTCAGCCTTGCCGAAATTAATCTGCAGCTCATCTGCAGATGATCCACAGCAGAGTGTCACCTGCACCAACTGCACTGACGATGAACCTCAGGATTATCTGCAGATGGCCTGCAGATCAATTTCGGCCAGGCCGAAACCAGTAGTTTTGGTGTCAGTTTCGGCGCTACCCAAAATGGTAGCTGAAAGCTGAACAATAAGCCATAAAAAGCCACGCCGAAACCAGCGCCGAAACTTTCGTTTTCGGCACGAGTTTTGCCGTGGCTGAAACTATTGTTTTCAGCAGCGTTTAAAAGAGTGCTGAATTTTGTATTTTCAGGGGCGCTTTCGGTGCGGCTCAAGCTATTGTTTTCAGCGGTGACAAAATCATAGCTGAAATTGCCAGTCGCAGGCGCAATTTCAGCAGCATTGAGACCCCCGCGGAAACTGTGGATTTCAGAGCTGCCGAATGCGCCGCCGAATCCCTCGGTATCGGCTTCGGTTTCGGATTATACAAAATCACATGATCCACGGCCATGCCTTCAGAGTTGTTTATTTTGTGCATGAAACTATACATTTAGGTGCTGTTTTCAGTTCAGCTGAATTTTCTCACTTTCCAGTGTGATTAATTTATGTGAGATCGCGGCCGCGATTGCCTTGTTGTTGTCAGGCGAGTCCGGTGACGCGTAGCCTTCGGTGTTGCACACGTAGCTGGGGTTGGGGACGTGGAATGGTTCAACGATGTATGAGATGTCGGGGGTGGCCACCACCCCAATTAATGTGAGGTCGGACATTCCCGCATTTTCGCCATCCACAAGCAGATAATGGTAGGGGGTACTTCGCGTTCAGATCTTAGACTGCCGACACACCATTGGTGGGATGAACCAATATGAATAAGCCAGAACCACGTGTCGAGCTCTGGCGCGTTGCGTCTACTAATTAAATAGTCGTTGGTGACAACAGTAGCACCCTGGCGGAAATCGAAGAAATTCCCCAGCTTTTAAATCTCAGGTGTATATCTTTCTTTGCTACAATAATTCCATCCGATTTATCGGAATGTGGAAATCGCATCACTCAGTTCGAATCAGATGGTTGGCTTACCTTCTACAAACTTCTTACTCAGGGCTTTGAATAACCATGTTCAAGTTGCTGTTTGCATGCTGCCCTACGGTCGTCAATTGTCACTGCATCATGGAACTCCAAATTGCACCCGCGTTTGGACCCGTACCCGAGGGCTCTAGGAGCTGCCGTTAATACGCGCAGTTGACACTCAAGAGATTCTCACAGTGGATGTTTGAGGTCTCCTCGTGGCGATACTGCTGTTTCTTGGTGCGGCTGCACTCAACTTGTCAGCGAATATCGCTCCCGGTTGAGGCTTCTCGGACTTCTCGGCCAACGAGGTTTATCGTGAACGCCATTCCGCCACGGCCATCGGCCGTCAGCGCGTCAGCCACAAATTTAACGCCACCGCTACCGGCGTAGTACAATGTCTTCAGGTTCCTGATGATAACGATCCCACCTTCCGCCGGAACCGTGTCGCCGTCTGCGGAATTTCCCTACGGCCAATCGCTTACAAGTAGCATGGCTTTTACCTAGTGCTGTCAGCTTTTACGTTTTCTACGTTGTTAGGTGTGGGTGCCCATTCACACAGTCGTGAGAGTAACCATGCAGGACTGCATCCTCCCTGGGGTGATCAGTTCCCGTGTGCGGCTCGTTTATGAAATCGCGGAGATAAGCTGAAGATGGAGATCCCACACGAGTGACGGTCTGGGGAGTGGCCCTTCAGAGAGCTAGATCTTCCACAGCTTCAAAGGTAGTGGGGAGCATGGATATCAGGACGATGTGCAAGACTTCAGTTCAAAACTCTCTCCTCTGACTTCCATGTACTGTATTCAGAGAATCACTCCCTCAGAGACGAATTTAGAGGTACCTCCAATATGACACGAGTGTCTGACTGGGTTCCATAGAAGGCCCTCCCTATTTTTGGACCCATTACTGATTGCATTGGGCCACCAACTGCGCCACCCCCAGACTCATTGCTTCCGAGTGATGGAGAGTGATGTCGCCATCGAAGCTATTAGTAGGTTAAATTGGGGTTCTGGCATATAAATCCCAGAGCTGTATCAGTCACAATGGATATTCCAACACTCCCGATGCCTTCCATTCTTTATGCCGGGCTTATCCAGCCAGCTTTGGCGCGTCGCGTCTACTAAGCAACACCAAACACTCAATAGCTCAGAATACCATTAATTAGCTAATCGTCGGTGACACCAGTCGCACCCTGGCGGCAATCGAAGAAATTCCCCAGCTTTTAAATCTCAGGTGCATATCTTTCTTCGCTGCAATAACCCCATCCGATTTATCGGAATATGGAAATCGCATCACTCAGTTCGAATCAGATGGTTGGCTTACCTTCTACAAACTCCTTACTCAGGGCTTTAAATAATCATGTTCAAGTTCAAGTTACTGTTTGCATGTTGCCCTACGGTAGTCAATTGTCACTGCACCATGGAACTCCAAATTGCACCCGCGTTTGGACCCGTACCCGAGGACCCTAGGAGCTGCCGTTAATACGCGCAGTTGACACTCAAGAGATTCTCACAGTGGGTGCTTGAAGTCTCCTCGTGGCGATACTGCTGTTTCCTGGTGCGGCTGCACTCAAGTTGTCAGCGAATATCGCTACTGGTTGAAGCTTCTCGGATAGCGCAGAGAAGTAAATTCTAAAGTCCTCCGCCGCTGCGCCGTATTTACAGGCCAACGAGGTTTTTCGTGAACGCCATTCCGCCACGGCCATCAGCCGTCAGCGCGTCAGCCACAAATTTAGCGCCACCGCTACCGGCGTAGTACAATGTCTTCAGGTTCCTGATGATAACGATCCCGCCTTCCGCCGGAACCGTGTCGCCGTCTGCGGAATTTCCCTACGGCCAATCGCTTACAAGTAGCATGGCTTCGACCTAGTGCGGTCATCTTTTATGTGTTCTACGTTGTCAGGTGTGGGTGCTCATTCACAAAGTCGTGAGAGTAACCATGCAGGACTGCATCCTCCCTGGGGTGATCAGTTCCCGTGTGCGGCTCGTTTATGAAATCGCGGAGATAAGCTGAAGACGGAGATCCCGCACGAGTGGCGGTCTGGGAAGTGGCCCTTCAGAAAGCTAGGTCTTCCACAGCTTCAAAGGTAGTGGGGAGCATGGATATCAGGACGATGTGCAAGACTTCAGTTCAAACTCTCTCCTCTGACTTCCATGTACTGTATTCAGAGAATCGCTCCCTCAGAGACGAATTTAGAGGTACTTCCAATGACACGAGTGTCTGACCGGGTTCCATAGAGGGCTCTCCCTATTTGTGGACTTGCTTCCGAGTGATGGAGAGTGATGTCGCCATCGCAGCTATTAGTACGTTAAGTCGGGGTTCTGGTATATAAATCCCAGAGCTGTATCAGTCGCAATGGGTACTCCCAACACTTCCCGATGCCTTCCCTCCTTTCTGTCGGGCTTATCCAGCCATTTATTGAGCTGACGCTCTATGGGATCTACTTCGTTATATTCTCAACCATGGTCTACCTGCTCTGCCACAGAACAGGGCTCACCAAGCGTCCGATGATATTTGTGTTTCTGGCTCTCGTCTTCCAATTTTTGCTCATCACTGCGGTAAGTTGCATGGTTTTCAATCTTCTCCCGTACCAATATTTCCATCAGCATTGGATCAACACGATCTACGACACCTACCTACCATTCGTACAGCTTGGAGGGGGGGTTGCAGCAGAACAATTCTACAACACGCTTGGCACCCCTTCTCTCAAGATCCACATCTTCCTATCTGAAATCGTGAACACTATTACGGATTGTCTCGTCGTAAGTTTTATTCACTCTGCTCACCATTTTTTCTGACTTCCAATGCGAGATACACCGACTATATGTCATCCGGGAACATAGAATCAACATCGTCATACTCCCTATCTGTCTTCTGCTAGTTCAAATAAGTGAGTCCATTTCATGTCAAGGGTTTCGACGTCTTATATCGAGCTGCAGCCAGCGCAACCGGAGTCATAGTCGGATTTTTCACCCAGAGCCTAGACAAGTACCAAGCCTGGTCGCGCCCATGGGTCACCACAAACTTGGTTGCATCGATGGCGTGAGTTGGCAGGATATAAACTTTGGACCACTCCGGCTAAACGAATGTTGGTTCCAGAATTAGTGCCTATAGCACAGGTTCGCCCGGGTCGAGATCTTTCGGGCCTATCCCCCTGACAATTTGCAGGATTGATATCTTGGAAGATATTAAGGATGAACCGTATGCTCCAGCCATTCCCCACTTCTTTAAGCCGGGGCCGCCGTCTCACTGTAAGTCCCTCGCGCAGCGCCTAACCGCACATGTTTGTTGATCAGCCCCAGTCGATTCTAGCTATTATGGTTGAGAGCGCCGCTTTGCAAACGTACGCTCCCCTCCTTTTCACTTCCAAGAGTGGTGGCCAACATATCTCCAGCGGGATGAACCTGGCCCTTTTCGTGGCCTTCCAAATCCCCGAATTGGCGCCGAACGTCGTCTTGAAACAGACCCAAGCTGTGGTATTAGGCCTATCCAGTGTTCTCATCCATACACGCATCGGGCTGGGATGGACGAGAGACAACCCATCGACAACTGCATCCAACCCCACGGCTGTCAGCTTCACCGTCAATGTCGCGAGAAGCAGGGATGTAGAGGAGACTGAATTGGGTCCGTACCCAAGGAAATGAGATGCGCGGTGGAAGGGCATTTAATTGCTATCACCTGTAAACATGCGCCAAAGTTCTGATAATTCAATAGTCCTTAATACCACTGGCTGTTGTAATGTCCAGAAAAAATAAAATTGCCTACTGTAACGACGGCTGTTTTCGGCTGTAATTTGCAAGGTGGAAGCGGGATCCGAATTTCGGATATCGGATCAAAAAGTTTTTTTCAATGCTGCCTTGTAAGGAAGGAGTTTACCACCCCTACCGTCGGCCTGCTCCTCCGAGTCATGTGCGGGCCCGTCCCAGCCCAGTTAGTGATGCCGCGACCCTTTCAAAATCATTTTCTGAGCCCACTGGTGCTGCTGCAGTAAAATTTGAAAGGTACCATTAATATTTCTCAGGTCATATTCTTGGCTGCCGGGGCACGAGCACTCCAAGTATAGCACGTCGCGAGAAATTCTCGCCATATACACCGCATATAGCTTTCTAGGGCTCGGTTTTGTTGATTTTCAGCTCTCGAGGCTGATGAATCCCATTTTAAAGGCCTATGCCTCCCTTTGTAACCTACATGCAAAAGTTTTTTTCAGCCCAGGCCCCCCCACCCCCTATCCGGGATTCGAATCCCGCTCCCCCCTTGGTAATTTGAGAGCAATACGGCAACAATGTCTTGAGGTCTCAGCATGGAACATGGATGGCCAACGCCAACGACAGTTCAGGACACATCTCATTGACGCCGTGGGGGACAAAGGAAAATGGATACTAAAGCTGGGGACCGAGGGTCAGAAGAGGACCGGAGGTTCAAAAGTACGAGATGGCTTAAAGCCTCCTAAATTTCGAGGTACAGAGAGATCTCTTCATTGCACAGTTGATGAGATGCCAAGGTCCCAGGTCCCTTGTTCCGAACCACCACAATGGCTCGGATTTACCACTCCCGAGTGGCAAGGGCGAGCGCAACACCCAGAACGATGATGAAGGTGGGGTCCGTACCCTCTCTGAGTAGTGCTGAACGTTTGCTCGTGCACAATCGCCATCCGCACGCCGAATGAGGTACCCTGTCCCACAATCTGACACCCGGAAGCACCGCAATATCCATGCCAAAATACTGTAAACGCACGTCACCATGCCAGCGCATCGCCCTCTGCCTTGTCTCTGCTCCCTGCCCTTTGTTGCCGCTGTTGTTGCCGCTGAAAATGGTGCTCTCGCCGCCCGAAAACAGCACTCTGCTGCTTGTGCCACTCCAGTGAGGACTGCTGCTGTACACTTGATAGGGCAGAGTGGCTAAGGGGGCTAACGGCAAGCTTCGGCATTTGAGATGATGGTGGTAAGAGCGACAAGGCCATTCCCGCGTTCCCTGCGAGACATAAGGTCATGCAACCTACAGTGTAACTTATCTCAGCGCGCTCTTGAAGCTTTACATCGGGATTCTGATTTCACACGGGGAGGGAGCAGCCGGCTCGGCCCTTAATTCGCTGAAATGATTGGGTGTTGAGTGTTTCGACGCTGAGAGAAACTGACGACCGATTCGGCGCGAAGATTTCTTCTCCGATGTTTCCGCACTTTTGTTCGAGCGGACAGCTGGGCTCACGCGGGGACTAGAAGCAAGATTGTAAAAGCACGGCGAGTGTTGTAAATAAGCGACGCTCTCCTGCGTGCGAGGCAGATGTGCGCGGCAAGGAAATGGGTGTTAATGTATGTCACGCAGGAAAATATATACGGAACGCACACCTGACTTGGGTGCGTAGTGGGGGAGAATCACACCGGGGAGACATAGAAAATCAGCAAGACGACAGATCTCCAAAGGGAGATCTGTGGTAGCTCGTTGGTCACCGCAGTTCCCGGTACGAGCATGTCCTGACGCCGGGACGGTCATCCACACGAGGTCGCAACGGCGATCGCGAGACGCCCCCCGCGCAACCGCAGTCAAGTGCAGCTGAGTCGCGATTGTAGAGTGACGTTCGCAGACGTCCCCGTCCTACGCGATGTTCGCAGGTCCACCCGCGCGCGCGCTGTGAAGACCGGCGGGGCTTCACAGCGCAAAGGCCGTGCTCGCAAGACGGCTCGGACAGGACGCCACGCCACGCCACGAAGCGCGTGCTCGCTGAATGGGTCTGGCAGGCGAGGAACAGCGCGAGAAATGCTGCCGATGTGGAGGTGGGGAGCGGATGCTGTGCGGAGGACCTGCCAAGGGACAACATGAGTGCGCGGCGAGGCGGCGACCGATCCCGAGTTGCGTGCCGCTGAGATATCGGCAGGTCAGTGTCAATGCTGGTGGAAAGGGTTATGATTGCGCACCTGCTCGGCAGTACCCAGCAGAGTCTGCAAACACTTGGCGTCTGCCCTGCCACGAAACGGCAAGCACCAGGGCTGCGCAAGGGACGCCGAAGCTGCCGTACGAGTGCTCAAGGCGGTGTGTTCTCGCCCGCTGGTTCCCGCAGGGCTGCAATGGTGGTGAGGAAGGAGATGTGGTGCGGCACATGTTAAGCAGCTAGTGGTACAAAGTGCGCGGCTGCTCGAGGATATTCGAAAATGAAAAGGGACTCATTGTTACCGCGTGTACGACCGCGGGACTGACAAGCTCAAGAGCGGGGTACGCGTAGCAGAGAAAGATAAGTGGATGGAATCTTATTCCCCGCCGGCGGCATCCCGCGGGAATGAATACCTCAAGGACGATGCAAAAGGTGCTTGGTGTGTTGACGACGGCGGAAATTTGAGGGAGTCCGCGGGCCCGGGGAGCAGGCAGGTGGACCGGGAGCGACGCGTCGGCGTCGTCGCACGGCGAAGAGGCGCAGGATACGTGCCGCATGGGGGCAGGGCTTTAGCGACGGATTGACTGGCTGGGATGCGGCGGAGGAGAGCTGGCGACGAAGAAAGGCGGTTGGGTTGGATTGGACGGTGGACTAGGCCGCCCGGCATCGGAGGAGCGGTGATTGGGAGAGCAAGAGGTAAAATCTACAGCGGCTTGGGCAGGCAGCGGCGGTGGATGCGGCGGCGCCAGGAGGGAGAGTGTGCGTGGTTGAGCGGAGAGAGACGGTGGTGGAAAGAAGCAGAGATGATGCCCCCGGGCCGCCGGTGATCGCGTGGCGGTGCGATGATGGCCAATCGCAGGACAGCGTCGGGCCGGGAACGGGGCGCATCGAAACGGGCGGGATGGATGGCCGGCACCATGCATCGAAAAGGGAAGCACCTTGCATCGAAAAGGTAGGGATCGAAAACCACTGATTTCGACCCGGAAGATCTGCGTGCAGCAGCCCCAGGAAGAGACGGAATTTTCTGAAATTTCGAGGGGAGGTACCTCTGATGTAGGCATATAAGCTGGTGCAGAGAGATAATGCGGCACCGGTCGATGGAATGGTTTTTTTGAGATGGCGGGGTGCTAGGCGCTGGAGGCGACCAAACGATCATCAATATGGTATGCCAGTGTGCTTCAATAAACACCAAAACTGGGGCGGCACCTTTACATCAGACACCCTCGATTCAATGACCGGTCGGAATGAAACACAAATATATGTCGTCTTCTTTGAACTATTAACTGGACAATTGGGAAGAATATATCGGGCGGTTAAAACTAGCATAGGGAAAAGGTAGCCTTAGCCCGTTCGTCCACAGGCATCGCAGTAGACTTCGGTGCAATTTTATTTGAATCTTCCATGCCAGAGAAAATGACCGCGGAGACGTTGTCCCACAGGATGAAAGTGGGTTCTGGGGCAGCATGCGGGGGCAAGTCGACGAGCGGTTACTTGAATGAAGCGCAGAGTCAAAGACCAGCATGGGGAGGGTGAACGATGGGACAGAACGGCGTCGACGCAGTTAACGAACATCCAGGAGTTCACGGGCTAGAAGCCCAGGGAAAAGCAGCAGCACTTGAGTATAGCCGGGAAAAAGAGATGACCGCATGGCGTGATGAAGCAAGAGGCGCCACCTGAAGCCTCTGAACCTCTGAACGCAGAGACACAATGCCCCGAACTGAACTGAACTGAACTGAATTTCTATTTGTTGCTGTACCTTCTCTCCCACTACATGGATTGCCTGGAGATCTCTGCTGGCGGCTGGCCGCCGCCCTCGTGCCGAGTCGTGTGATATTCGAAGCATACTAGGCCTAGGATTCGCGACCCGCCACCGCTAGATCCGGCATTACAACCGTGGACAGCTCTGGCTTCCTGTGCGTGACTTCAATCCCAAGTCTGCGCTGCTTGCCAGATCACACCTACTGGTCTGAGCGGGATCATAGTATGACAATGCGTGGGCGAAAGCAAGAGAAGCGAAGCTGCACCAGCAGCGACCGTGCACAAATAAAAATTGATGTGACGGTGTATGACCCGACCCCGAGTCGAACGGGTGCACTGCGTAAATGCATAGTCAAGATTACGTATGGATTGCAGAGGCGTGCCTCACGCTATCGGGTCTGTGAGTATAGCGAAGGGACGCTGCATGTATGCTGAAGGCTTGAGATTGGATTCGAGGCCGCCGGCCGACCGACGACCTCGGGGATGAGAGTTTCGATGTGTAGTCAAATTTAATATTTGAAATTAAGGATGAGAAGGGAAGCTCACTAATCAGCCAGGGGATCACGATGCGGAAAGCGCAGGATTGAGTTGACTCGGCGGAAAAAAGTGCTAGCGACTCTCGGCTATGACCTGATCCCGAGTCGAACGGGGGCTCCGCGTAAATGTGGAAAGTTTTACAACCATGGGTTACCAGGGCATACCACACACTATCAGGTCTACACTTCCTGTGAAGGAGGATAGGTGAATGCATTTGGCGGTGGACGATCTTCATTGGATTCAATTGACAGATCTATTACGGGGCATTCGTTGTGTGCTCCCATGAGGTCGCGGAAAGGTGGGCATGCGGAGTGGGAATTCACACTAGGATAAAGGGGATCCGAGAGAGGCGAAACATGTGGATCAACAAGGCGGTAAAAAGGCCGGCGTCTACATCTTGTGAGCGTATCCCGTAGTCTGGAGTCGAATATCGGCCATCGGGTCTCAGCATGGAGAGAGGTGGCCTTAACACGTCCGCACTCGGCGCAGCGTACTCCGGTGCCGAATTCGGGGAGCATGAGAATAAGGAGTACGGGCAGGGCAGCGTCCCTTCTGAGCATCCGTATGCAGATAAACGAGAGCTCTTCTCCCGGAGAGCGCACGTATATCCTGGACGAGCACGCGAGCAGCGAGCGCAGGTCATCGAGCAGAGAAGCAAGAGCGAGAGAACTTGCAAATGGGGAGCCAGAACGACGGGAGAGCACGACGCACGTAGACACAGTGAACGGATATCCCAGGGGTGCACAAGCCGAGGAGCTCGCATGAAGCAAGGAGTGTTCGGATCATTCGGCCCGATTTGAGGCGAGCACCGCCACTCGCCTCTTGATCGCCGCATCCACCAACGACCAAGCTGCGACGCGCCGACGTCGAGGCTCCATGGCGCTGCGGCTCTCTCCAGCTCCCTGGACCCACAAGATATAACGCCGGGTGGCCGGCACCTTGGCGACGCCGCCGTCGAGCATCCACGGCGCTGCTGCGCTCTCCGTGCTCCTGTCCCAGCGACGCAACCTTTGTTCCGCTGGAGACGTCAGCCTGGCCTGGCCTGGCCGTCACCCGGACAGAGCACGCTGGAAACTGCGCGGGATAGTCAAGAGCAAGCTATGAATGTGTCTACCTGTGGCCTCTGGCCCAAACAAGTGTCTACACTACAGGACTGCCACAACCCGGATGCACTAGTGCACCGCTCTGTGCTTTGGCCTGGAGATCCGTGCGGCCGGCTACGCTCCGACGAGCTCCGATGTATCATACATACTGGAATTCGCGACGCGCGTGGAGTCACCCCTAGATATGGGGCTGCGCTCGTACAACGTCCGACAGTTCATGGCTGGGATTTGCGCCGCCCGTTGAGTCGGCGTTGGATGTAGGGTTTACCTTTTAACATCTCTGCTGTGTCTGAAGATAAGGACAGAGAGTAACACTGGATAAATCTCTCGCTGGTCCGTTCCCTCCTGTCGCCATCCTACGACATCCGCAGTCCATGCCAATGAAGCCTCGCGCTCTGGACGGTGCAATTCCGCCGTTTGAATCCCCCTCGCTCCCGGTCTCCTGCCCCCTCCATCCTCTGATGTCGGTCCCCTCCGCACCTCCCGCCGTGACGATAGTCGTATCCTCGCATATCCGTCCGCGCCCTGATAATCTGAGACTCCACCGCTGATGGCCCGCTTCTCTGGCGTCTTACTGGTGCAACGGATGCTGGTCCTGGCGTGCCCCTCCGTGCACACGCGTGGTGTCGGCTGGCACCCCGGGGAGAGCACACGCTGTTCAATGCGGACTTACCTTCTCTGTTAACTCCCCTCTCGGCCGATGGGCGTCTGTCGTCTGACTATGGTGCGGCTCGGGTGGCCTCCCCTGATCATTTCAAGTTGTACACTTCGTCAAAATATATCCATGTTGATATTCAGGTCCAAAATAACTGAGGGCCGAAAGATGCAGCGGAATCTCAAGGCCGATAAAATGCTCGTCCATTTGTACACACTGGGGGTCGCAGACTACCTGGAATTCCGGGTTCTAAGTCAGTACGTAATGCCTTGTATTACCCGTAGATTCACCTTGTATTCTAGGCCAAATTCTTAAAATTCAGGCACTTCAGATTCAACCACAAAAAGAAACATTCCAGGGGGTCGGTTCAAGGAGTTTTGTGTTGAATTTCAGCCCAGACCGTAGTGAACGTCCCATTTGGGTCCCCGGATTCAGGTTGAAACTCATCGACTTCCAGACAGAAAGAGAGTGAAACTCCTCGACTTCCAGACAGAAAGAGAGTGAAAATCCATGTATTTCAGGCTGATTCTACTACACATGCATGTAACTAATTGCTGCGCCGCTTGAGCACCATTCTGCTCTGCTGCAGCGGACTCGGGACACTTCACACTTCTAGCATCGTGCTCCCGCCCGATAATCGCCGCATGCCGACGGGGATGCGGCGATGCGCACAGGACCTGATAAACCTCGATCGAGATTGAAATGGGGCATCCAGTCGACGGTGAGAAGGTGTTCTGGATATAAAAGTGGAGATAGATTAGCTGAGAGCTTCAAAGAAAGGAATCAGCTGGCCCACCTGCTCAGACTAGTCTCGTCGTATCTAGCCTAGAGATCAATGTTAGATCTGAAATGTCATTCGGGCTTGCCATGCACCCGCCGTGGTCTGTGGATGGACTTGTCATTTGTTCGGGAGTCAGAGCCAGTTAGCACGATGGAAAGCACGCACAGAAGGTACTTACGCCGAAGTTCCAATGCTCCAACTTTGGCGGAAGTCCTTTGGAGTCGGGGCAGCTAGAACGAGGCAACGAGGGCGGCGAAGGTCACAGCGGCGGCGGCGGGGCAGCGAAGGTAACACTGGGCGTGCGACGAGCGGATGGTGGTGGTGGCGGTCAAGAGTGAGAAGGTGCTGCGGTTGGAGTGGAGTCATTTAAGCGCTGTGGAGTAATGACATCATGGTTGAGGGCCGGTTGATTGAGCCCTCAAGAGAGAGACACTACACAACCCACGCAATTTCAAGGCAAAGTATAGTGAAAATTTCGAGTACATTAACTTCCTGATTTCGGGGATACCTGAATCCCAAAGTACCTGGATTTAGTTTCACCATGATTCGTGTTGACTCTTGAAAGTCAGGTGGTGGGTCCCTGAATTCCAGGGGCTTTGACGACCCCAGTGACAGACCATACAAACGCACATCCAACTTCAGGGACGCAAAAAGGGAAGCATTCGCCGCATGCCCTGACCCCGAGTTGAACGGGGGCTCTGCGTAAATTGGATACTATCAATATTATGCATTGCAGAGGCGCACCACACGCCATCAAGTCCTCATTCTCGGTGAAAGGAGGTTGGGTAAATGCCTTTCACGCTGGACGATGGATATGCAGTGGGTGAGGCTGTGGGTGCGGTAAATTTCCGTTTAACGCGCGCGCTGCGTCGCCTGACCGTGATGTTACACTAAAGCCGGATGTATTTCTGCGAAATTCCGTAAAAGAAAAACGAAAGGCAGAGATGGGGAGCCAGGTCATGACCCGATCCCGAGTCGAACGGGTGTTCTGCATGATGAGACGTCGTGAGCATCCTGTGTATGGATTGCAGATGCGTGCCGCCCGCTATCGGGTCTGTATAAATGATAAATGCAGAGGGGAGCAAGGATAAGTCCTCTCGAGGATGGACTATGACTCGCGCACTTTGTATTCGCAATTCGAGGCACTGTTGTCCTTGCCGATCGAGTGACTTGCATTGATGCCTGCTGTGCGATTTATGAAATTTATGAGCCTAATTCACCGCAAACCGGCCATGCGGAATTGAAGGGCGCGACCTCTATGATATATCAAAAGGGTCATAGTACACCCAGGACCCGGCCCCGAGTCGAACGGGTATTCTGCTGGACTACCGAGAGCCGGACATATAACTTGCGGATGCGCGCCGCACGCTATCGGGTCTGTATAAGCGCAGCGGGGAGCCTGCATACATTCGTTCGGCGGTACACATTGCCGCACTTTGATACGTTCACACAATCGGGGGGCGTTGGGCCCTCCCTGGTTTAAGAAATTCCAAATCCGTGTATGGATGGCTGTACGATTTTGTGAGGTGCAAAAACACAGTGCAGAAAAGGGCGCCAAGGAGTCGAACATGCACAACGAGACTCTTTGAACACTCTATGGGTTGCAGAGGCGTGCCACACCCTATCAGATCTGTGTATATTGGAACGCGATCTGAGAAGTGTGGGCGAGGATGAGGGAAGGATTGGCGCACCGCGGGGTTACCAGCGGCAGGTAAAATTGAGGTCCGATGTAGAGCTTGTAATTCGGGCAAGCCAGTGCGATGAAATGCAGGCGAAAGAGTTCCAAAAAATATCAGCCAGATGGATCCACCACGGGAACGGGAAAAAAACATCCTGAAACCGACTCATGACCCAACTCCGAGTCGAACGGGCTCCCTGCATGGGATTGCAGTGATCGCGAATCAGAGGCAGAGGCGTTCCGCACATTATCGGGCCTGTTCCATGAGGAGATGAGCCTGGGGAAGTTGGCGGGAGGAGGAATGATTACACTCCGGGGTCCTCTGTTCAATACCAACCACTCGGATTGAGATCAAATGCGAGAGGAATAAAATACCGAGATCTGTCTCCCTGAAAGGCGGTTGAGCGAATGTACCTCGTCTCCACCGGAATTCATCATGGAATTATATGGATTGCAGAGGCGTCCCACACGCTATGGCGTTCATACCTAGATCGAAGCAGGCCTGCGCAACTAAACTTCATGAAAGACCGACTCAGGCGTTCCAAGGAGGAAGACCTGGACGACACTGTGGCGGAGTGTAACCCCCGGACATGACACTTCAAAGTGGAAAACAATATCAGCGAGCACTGAGATGGATCCTCAGCTGAAATAAAAACCATCAACTCGCAGTAAGACCCAACCCCGACTCGAACGGACACCCTGCTTCAGTCACAACGTTCCAACACTATAGTTTGCAGAAGCGTGCCTCCTCGATCCCCCATAACCTATCTGCGTGCGCATTGACGATGCTGATGAAGGCGTCTCTCAGCTTCATTTGAACCACCATGTTTGGCCAGACCCCAACGGGCTGAATCGTCGTACAAGTAGCCTCAAACTCGTAGGGCGTGTCGTCGAGAGCAGCAGAGTTGTGGAGGTAGCCTATCAGCACATCGTAGCCGTAATTGTCGAAGGAGTTCAACACCTCGCGTGATCTTTGGATGAGGAGTGGTTCATCAGAGGGATCGAGGGACACAAGGCTTGAGAGATCATCGCTGAATTCGGTCTATCCATCCTCCCGTGCTTGATCTTGGACCATCTCTAAACGCCGTCGAAGATGTTCAGGATGCCGATATTAAATGACAGGTTGCCACGAGGGTATAATTCGGGCGGGGGAACAAGAGTTCAGCATCGAATGAGGGGGAAAAACCAGTGGTCGGCGCCATGAGACCCGACGAAATTAGCAAGCGACCACAGCGCCTTTATACATGAGAAGCGGCGGGTCTGAAGTGTAGGATGGAGGACGCCGTAGTCGCAGCTTTGCAACAGGGTCTCGATCCGTGATACCAGGGGGATGTCGGGATCTTCGAGAAGCGTCTCGATCATGTCTCCATATGTTCGTCGTCCCAAAATGAGGTCTGGAAGCGCTTCGACAAACGGTCCGAGCTCATTGTTGTTCGTCAAGGAGTCCACAGTCCAGACGATGGCCCGTGCATCGCGTTGATCCCTTTCGTGTGACTTCTGAGTCGCATCGCGCATCATTGCCTCGGTTAGAGTTGGTATATTTTTTGGGGTGGGGGAGTTGTGGTGTGCAATGGTGGATTCTTCGTCCGTGGCAAATTTGTGGCGAGCATTGAAAGCGGCGCACAAGCGCAGAAACAAAGCCCAGGCCATGGCTGACAGGGGTGTTCGATATAGGCAGTCCGATGAACATATCGGAAGCACCGTCAAGTAAACATAGGTGGCAAATATCAACCCGAGCATGACCGCCGCTATCGTCATGAGCAGTGTATTGATGGGATGGAGAAAAGCGACGAGAGCGGCGAAGAAGATGATGAGGGAAACATGCAGAAGGATGGGTAGAAACACGACTGTGGTGTGCATGCCGAATCGTTGGAGGCCGAAGTAAAGATAGGAAAATATGCGGGCGCGGATAATGGGGGAGGGCCGCATTTCCGTCTTCTAGACGAAGTCCCGGGCCCATTTCTCGACGAGAGTAGCGATGACGGCGCAAGACAAACTGAAACCGAGGCTGAGGAACCAAAATGTGTTGCATGCGAGGGACGAGGGAGTGGGCTGAATTGCTCTCAGTATCACCAAGTCTGCAGAGGTTGCGTTGGCCCCGGCATTAAGCTGACGTGAGATCTGTGCTAATATGGCAATGCTTGCTCCCTGGTCTAAGCTCAAGCTCTTGTAGCTCTCGACGAGAAATGCTGTCAAGCTCGCCGAGAAGAGACCCGCCTGGGATGTTGTGCCTGAGTGGCAACGCTCACAAATATGAGCAGCCCCTCCATGTCCGACTTCCAGCCCTCCACCAGTGCCTTGTCGTACTTCTCTGCTTCAGAAATGTAGACCGTCCAGAGTTTAGTGCCCGCCGACTCATCGGCGGCTACAAAGGAACAAAATCAAAAGGGCCGTGAAATTAGATGGGTTGTCACCTACCATCGGGGTCGCGAATATCGGAGCAGCGACTATGGAGTGAATCAGTGAATGCCGTCGAGCTGGCTGTCGAGCTGGTCAGGGTAGTCGTGACGAAGAAGCAAAGCTGTTGAATGTGAGATATTTGGGGCATGTAGATAGATTGGCGCCAGACCTGACGCGCTGGTGCTGAATTCGAACTGTCGGCAACGTAGTCGGAATTACGAGGACTAAACTTTGTTTATACTCGTTTTTATATTCCTAGGGAATCGCACCGTACGTAGTGTATACGGTACGTGACCAAATACGTGAACACGGAAGGAGATCCGTATACGTACGGCTGCGATCCGGGAGCCTTCGGCGGCCGACGGTACATTACGGATCACGTACGTATACGGTACAGTGCGGTACAGTACAGGATACGGTCACCTTCCGGGGGAGAAATCAGCAGGTCCGAGGTCTCGGCATGGTTTATATTACTGAAATTCACTCACAGAAGATGATCACTAGCAAATCCGAACTGATATGAGGCACCCCGGCATGATTTAAGGGAGTCTGCCGAGATACGGCTAGATACGGACACAGTCACGTATACGTACGGCTTCACCCAGACGGCTCACGGTACGTGCACCGTAGAGTCCATAGTGCAATATTCCAACTGCCATGGCCAGGTTGACAGGTGACAGGGAAGTTTGCGCTTCTCATACGTAAAATTCAAGGAAAAATTCAGTAAAACTAAACATAAAAGAATAGCCAGGTACCGGGATGCCGCGGGACGTCGAGCGGGCCGGCGGGCCCGCCTGGCAAGGCGCGTCAAGCGGCACACGCCATCGGCCGGTCTTGACACGAGGCATCACGAATGCCGTCCTGCATCAAGACCGGCATGCCGGCGATCTCGGCATCCCATCAAATCACCAGGCAACTACGCCGCCGCCGACGTCGCCCACCGGCTCTCAACAAAGCCACTCAACAAAGCCGACGCCGCCGCCTACTTCTACGGCGCTCGACAACGCCTCTCACAGCCCGCGCCCGACGCCGCCCACCGCGCTCAACGTCATCAACATCATTAACACCACTCAGCTTCGCTGAACTCAACGACGCTGACGCTGACGCTCTTGTGCTCTGGGCGATACCACGCCGCCGCCTCCGCTGCCACCGCCACGGAGCCCTGGGGCGGCTTTGGCGGTGACGACGGGCAGATGCCGAATTTGATGCAATCACGGCATCACTGATGCGCCATCAACAGCCTCCGGGGATGCATCAACGTCGAGGCCGGTGGTTGGGACGTGTTTGGCAGCTGCCAGGAAGCGGCGGGACAGATACTCGGACACAAAGGCTTCTATTAATTGCATATTACATACGGTGGCGCAAGTTGGCGGCGAGGAAGGTGGGTTGCTGCTCTTGATGGGCCATCAGTTGGAATATTGCACTTACCGCTCTGCACCGTACGTACCTACCGTACGTATGACCGTGAGCCATACGTAGAGTCCGTAGTAGTATATAATTATTCGATTTGGTTAGATTGGTGTCACTATGCAATCACTATGTAAAAGAAGTGGAAGAGTTTGGCAAAAGCCCCGATGGCAAGCAACCGGGCCGACGGGCCGGCTGACGGCGTCGCATCAAAGGGCGCGCGTCGGAGGGCGCGTAGCCGTGCCTTTGCGCCACCAGCCCCGGCAAGATCACACATTTCTGCCGGCGGCAGATTCCGAGGTTCGGCGCTTCGGCACGATGGGTGGTCTCGTGCTAGCCTGGGCTCGGCGGCCGCGAAGGATGTGCGGGTCAGTGAATCGTGAGCCACATACACATGGCGCCCCGCGCATGGCGTCGAAGTCCGCAATCCAGACTTAAATCGCGTGCCGGGGTCGTCCCTTCCATCAAAGACGTCAGGGTTAGAGCGTGCTCCTCGAGCGGCTAGCCGTCGTGGCCGCGACCGGTGACCGTTGATGCAGTGCGTCGAGAGTGAACAGCAGCAAAGAAAGAGTGGAAGAATACTACATAAGAGGAGAGAGCAAGGCGGAGTGTGCCGAAAATGTTGATCAGATGGTTCCGGTGATGTGCCATCACTGACGCCGGGGGCGCATCAAAGCTGATGGCGTCGAGCGGAGTTGTTTAGCAAAGGGCTTAGGCGGCGGGCGGATCGGCGGCCCGAGGACAGGGATTTACTCAAGAGAAGTATAGGTACGTGTCTTCAAGAAGAGGAAGCTGACTCGGATCAGTCCGAATAATCATAAAGCACTCTTCCCTCGCCATACGTACGGTGCGATTCCCTATATATCCCTTCTGCACCCCAAAAAACGTGATGATGATGATGAAGTCAATTAACGTGCTCGAGTCGCTGTAAGCGACTATGGTACACGATCTGCGGTATGTAACTATCCAACTGGGCGGGCAGGGTAGTAGTGTCCCTAACCAGATTCTGCCTGGGACACGGACGGCGGGCAAGAGCGGGCAGGGCGTGAGAGGAAGTGTGGAGGGAGAGTGGGGACTACGGGGCGGACGCGGAGCCGGTGCTCGTACGCGTGAGTAGCGGAGCACGCGCTCGAACGCTCGGGGCAGCGGAGCAGGGCTCGAACGCACGGGGTTGCCTGCAGAGGGTAGATGTTAGTGGGAGGGTCATAGGTCGTGTGGCGAGTTAATAAAGTAAGAGTTCTTATAGCGAGATAGGGGGAGGGGGGATAAGCGGAGGAGTAAGGGGAAAGGGGGAGGAAATTAAGTGCTAATCGTAAGGGGGAGGATCGCGAGGGAGTCGGTGGTCAAGGGTCGGGTTCGGGGGGTGCGGAATCGCGGTAAGCGGGGAGGCGGTTGGTAGCATGTACATAGCGTAGGACGTAACATATGCCTTTATTCGTTGTGAGGAGGTAACCAATGGAGTTGGCTTTGCGCCCGAGGGCGGCGCGAAGAGGAATGCGGTGGTGGTGGAATCGGGAGCAGAAAAATAGGAAGTGAGGAACATCTTCACGACGTTGGCATGTCGGGCATAGGGGGGAGTCGGCGAGGTGAATTTTGTGGAGCCAGGCATTCAGTCCAACCATTCGCGTACGCAGTTGGACAATGAGGCTGGAGTTACGGCGCGATAGGTTGACAAGGGGTTTGTGGTATGAGTGGACAGATGCGGAGTCGTCAAGGCGTTGGAATTTCTCGTGTCGAGGGGATGCCTCCCATGCTTTGGACCAGAGGGCGACGGTGCGTGCTTGGAATTCTGCTTTCGAGGCGGCTGCACTGCGGGGGAGGGTGGCGTGGAAGAGGAGGGGAATGCGGGGATCAAGCGGTTCGTCACGCTGTGCGGCGGCCTTGGCTTCAGTATCCACTCGTTCGTTCGGTTCGAACTCAAGGTGGCCGGGAACCCATCCGAGGTGTAGCTGGACATTTGGAATGCGGGATTTCAGACGAGTGAGTTCAGGAAGGAATTCCAGTAGTAGGTACTGGCCGGGTTGCTGCCCAGGACGTCGCAGGGCGCGGATGACGCTTTGGCTGTCGATGCCGAGGAAGATCCGTTGGAGGTGAGCGAAGGAGGGGATGGAGGAGAGGGCGAGGGTGGCGCCGACGATCTCTGATTCGAAAACAGTGTGATCGTGAGCGGAACCAAGCCGGAGGCGACGTGAGCGGGAATCGTCGCGTGCATCGGTGATGCAGGCGGCGCCGATGTGGCCGTCAATCCCAGACCCGTCACTGTATAAATAGAGGTCATGTTCGCGCGCGCGGAACTGCGCGCGTGTTAAGGCCTCCTCTTTATCGGGGGCAATGTCGTAGGTGAACGGGGTTATCCAGGTCGGCGGCACAGGGAAGGGCTGGATTGATTCGAAGTTCCCTGGGTTGAGGTGCCATGCATGCATTAAGTTGTGCAGTGCAGAGCGATGGCGGCGTATGCTGTGGTAATGCGCAGCTCGCGCCGCGACGGGGTGAAGGGGGTGAGAGTTCGGGAGGGTGCAGATGCGAATCGCTGCTTTATAACAAAGCTGGTTGAGGCGAAGTTCTATGGGGGTGTTGTGTGCATATAGGTCGAGCAGATCATTGGTAGTGGAGCGGATGGCGCCCGTTATTAGGATTCCTGCCAGGCGCTGTACTTTACCGAGTCGTCTCGCGAAGCCGACGCTGCCGCGCCGGTGTATGGAACCGGGGGACTGTGAGATGGGTGTGTACCAGGTATCGAGGGCGTAGGTCATCTTGGGGATGACTACGCTCTCGTAGAGGCGTTTAACATACTTGTGAGGGAGACCAAACTGGGGGATCAATTGCTAAGACGTTTGCCGCGACCGTGCCGACGGTTTTTGGCGTGCTGCGCGCCTTTCCATCACGCCCGTCGCAGGATTGCCACATCAGTGTCACATCATCGTCTGCTATGCCTGCATATGGCTCCCGTTCTCAAAAATAACAATTGTAGCGCGCTTTGCGGCAGAGCCCGCTAACTGTTAGCCTTCACTCACAGTGGTGAACATTGAAAAAATAGCCAACTCAGGACTGAGCAGTGGTACTTGGGCCATGCCGATTGACCATTGACCAAGCACTTGTCAATTGGTGTCTTCCGGGAGATCCACAGGCACAGCGTCATAGGGTAGGGTGGTCGGAGGACCTCATATTTCAATTTCAGACTTTGCTCGAGGTGGTTTGAGAATGTTTAGAAGGATTCAAGAACAAACCTGATTCTTGAGAGCATGATTGGCCAGCTGGAAGAGAAAAGTAATTGACATTAGACCGCTTTTGACCACTTTCTTGAAGACTCAAGGCTGCACACTGGTTGAAACCCCGGTATCAAACCAAACTTAAGCTTACACCTTCTCCGAGGATATGAAAACTAATCTCTGGCCCAAATCTCGCTCGGTCGACACATCGACCAGCTCGAATTGGGCCGGGAAGCCTCCGACTATGTTGGGGGTTTATGATTGATGAGAATATTAGGATGGTGTGTGAATACTATCCATGGAATGCAAACCGGTGCCACGAAATGATTATCAAAGGCACATGTATGTATGTACATACTTCAAATCACTGAGCATATTGACATCTATACACACACAGTGCCTCCTAAATAAATACAAGAAATGTACAGTCAAAATTGCACTGTGACCAACTTAAATGGGATTTGAAATGGAACTAGCGGACATCAAATCTTCAGACAGTCACCAACTTATTCAGAGTTCCGTATTTAAGTTTAGTTCTTTACAATTTGACTGGAACAGAGTGGCATACATCCCCAGAGACATCTAAGAAATGTCAAGTTGAATGACATGTAACCTCGCTGCAACCGACCGGGGATGCAGAACAAGAAGTACCTGCCGGAAGAAGCCGAGACAGAGCCTCAGGGTAGGTTGGGCCGGTTCAACTGAGTTTCAGTACACTGACCAGAGTGTCCATGGGACCGGATGGTCTATATATTTACTTGTCCCTGCTCACTCTGAGTCCCTGATGTTCAAATTAACTCGTTGTGTATACATACCTAAGCCATAAGTTATGTAACAGCATTGCACAACCCTGGCTTGCCGTTTGACCATTGAACATGAAATTCAAATGAAGAACCTAGAACTGAGGCAATTTGGAGCTCCCACGTCTTCCTCGCAAAGCTATTTCGTCTGGAAACTGGTCTCGACGTGTACACGGGCTTGAGAGATCCCATCGCATCGAGGTCCGGAGCTCTTCCCATGAACTGAGCTGGACAGTTCTTAACCTCAAACGCAATCCCTCACCCCGACGCTGTTACGACCACTGCAACCCACATTTATTCAACTGGTTAAAACCTTCCAATTCTCGTGATCCGCGTATTCTCAAGTACGCGTCCGAATTCATCCATTCTCTCCCGCCACCACCCTCGCGGCCCACATCTCCTGCCTCTGTTGTTTCCGATTCCGGCACCATGGCTTCGTTCGATTCAGTCGAATTTGAGACGGTTAGAGGCAAGCAGACCGCCTCAAAAGAGGACAAGGCTGTGCTTCGCGAGCGGTTAATTGCATAGCGGAAGGACAGCCACTTTCGCATGGGAAGCAGCCCGTACATTCCCTGTGAAGTCCTCCTTCCTCCAAAGCAGTTGGAGAACCTGGTTTCGTGGGACCTTTCTGAATCACGCTGTCGTCGAGCCGAAGCATATTCTGAAAGCAGTTCCATGGGATATGGCACCGGCATCTGATATCGCGGAAGTCTGCGACATCATTGCGCGCTGGCGCCTTACCTTTGATATGTTGGAACATCAGCTTACCTAAGCAAGCCGACACGGCTGATGCGCTGATGCGCCTCGGCTCGGATCATCAGTCAGCGCCTCGGACGCAACTTTCTAGTTCTTTCTCTCCGAGATATCTTACTCATAGTTTTACTAATGCTCAGAACATTCTAGTAGTTACAGTAGAGTATAAAAGCTTGTCTATTGTAGCTACATAATTATCATTCTTATTCTTTACTCGCTCTCAAATTCGTTCTATCTTCAACATGATATTACGCGCACACCCCAATCGGCCCATCGAGCACGTAAACAGCCGCGACCCCAGCCATTACCTATCACCCCGCAGCCAGTATTCATTCCCAAACCTGCGGTGCTGCCAAATCCAGCAACACCGCGGTCTTCTGGCAATAGACGTCGAGGTGGCTCTCCCGGCGGCCGGGGAGGAACACCGCGGGCCACAGCCACGACTGCCCTTCCACTTAATCCCGGTCACAATGCCTTCCCAACTCCTACTTACGACGACTTTTTTAGCAGTCTTGCTTCTTCCCGGACTTACACACCTACTGCACTTCGATTCCCAATGCCTTCATCATCCTCACCAGCATCAGGGACTGGCCTTTCCTTCTCTCAACTTCGTAGATAGAATATTTTAGTTTATTTTGCCTATTCAACGCCGTCAAAATCCCCTCCGCCACCTAGTGTTGCCGCGACTCGAAAAGTCGAGTCACGACTCCGGAAGTCGACTTGATTTCGAGTTCGACTCGACTTGACTCGACTTGGCAGGGCCGAAGTCACTCGGAGTGACTTTAAGTCGACTCAAGTCGGTGAAGTCGAGGGTATTTTTCCAATTTTTTTGAATGCCTACCACATTACGTAGAAAGATTGTGGAAGACTGTGGGCGAATGAATTTGAAACTTCCTTTGCAAGAAGTGTGAAAACATCGCTTAAATGCAGTCACACAAGATCTCTTAGGTGATTCTATCGACAGTATCACTTCAAAACGTCTTGACTGACATGCTGGATTTTTTCCCGTATTTTTCTAGACTTATTTAAGGCTCAGAACTGGCTCAATTCGCAACTGTGTGACCGGAACGTGACAGCCTCACACGCCATCACGGTCGTGACATTCCGGTACAAAAAAAATCTAAAAAATCTAAAACTGTTCTAATCGCACTTGCAGAGGAAAGGAAACATTTTATAAAATTACCCCGACTCGAGTCACTCAGGTCAGTCCAAGTCGACTTCCGACTGACTTCGAGGTCGCCCGAAGTCGTCCAAGTGACTCGACTTGACTCGGTTCAAGTCGACGGTCCGAAGTCGACTTGGGGGCCTCAAG
The DNA here is from genome assembly GCA_029204335.1 of Mycena vulgaris. Classification (NCBI taxonomy): domain Eukaryota; kingdom Fungi; phylum Basidiomycota; class Agaricomycetes; order Agaricales; family Mycenaceae; genus Mycena; species Mycena vulgaris. The sequence continues at coordinate 214,026 of JARGYA010000106.1, read as the reverse complement.
TCGCAAGTCGCGGCAACACTACCGCCACCTAATGCACCCGATATTCCATCTTCGCCGCCATGTAAATCATTGTAGCTGTCGTATGTCAATGGTAGGTAGGTAGGTAGGTAGGTAGATTTACACGGCACGGTCCAACTCATGAACGCTGGTTTCCAGGGATTTCCCCGATGTACACGCACTATATACACCATCGCCTCTGGGCCTCTCAGAACTCCTCCGGACGAGCTCGCGGTCGCAGCCTTCGGTCGAAACGTCTAACTCGCCCCCGTAGATCCAGAAGAACGCTGAAAGACGAAAGATAATTAGTACATCAACTCGGGTTAGCCTCTCAAATTACCAGACGAAACACAGGAACAGTGTAGAATACCTCTAGGACATCAAACGTATATTTAGCTACCAGCGCAATTGTGGATCTTGGATTGATAATGGCTTTGAGGAATTCCGTGTTAGAAAGTTCCGCCATTTGGCGTTGTAGGTCCGGGAGATCAGTGAAGAGTTTCGCGAGAAATTCCGCTCTTAATTTCACCAGTGTCTCCGAGGACTCACAGGAGATTAAGGCATGTTCAGGCGTCTCCACTTCTCTCATACTGAACCTACACAGCCTATCCGATCGACGCACAGGTTGATACGCATGGTCGACGTAGCGCAAGATTTCCACGGCTAATTGATGAGTTGAGAGTAACACCGAGGTAATAGCTTCTCGGTGCTTCTGTGTCTTCACCAATGTTAAGTAATGCCGCATGCAGGAAGTGACTTGGGCCGGCGCCTTGTCCTTTTGGGGTTCTCGACGTCCGTGTAGGAGGTACAGCTTGTCTGAAGAGTCAATTTCGTCTTGAAGCCATTCCACCATTAGCCTATGCACCATATTACTGTAGTCCTCGACGTCTTTAATAGAAGTAGACCTCGTGAGTACTAGTATTGGGCAGTGGAATGGCAGCCTTGTCGCAGCGCGGATGAGGTCCTTGGCCCAAGATTTTTTGCCTTTGCCAGATAGATCAATTGAACTATTAAGGGCGGCGCGGGCATACATATCATCATTGAGGCCAAGGAAGTACACCAAGTGGCTGAGAACGAGGAGGAGGCGACGGACTTGAAGAGGCATAATCCCGGTTTCTGTAAACAAGGGCGTAATCGTGGAGCGGCGGTGCAAATTGAGCATTTGACGAATGAAGCTAACTTGAACTTTGCATAAGTGATTGACGTGCACGTCTTCGCTGTCCGGGGAAATCTCGCATCCGTGTATCAGGTGTCAGTCGACGCGAGCCATGTAAAGCTGCTTAAGTTCTCTTGGCGTCAGTCTTCCGGTCATATCTTCAATTGCCATAATGCGATGTTCACAATAGCGAGCGGTGCGCGCTTTAGCTTTGTAGTGGTCCTCCAGGATATTCTGAGTGTCCGTTCTGAGGTTAATGCCTACATATTTCTCATCTGTCTTGACGGTGAGCTGTGTGTCTCCGAGGAAGAAGGTGGGAAGCGGCGAGAGCGTAGGTCCAAAATGATCATTTTGATCAAGTTGATGAGGATGAAGTTCATCGTGCACCAGGTTTCCAAGGTGGATAATTTAACATGTAAGCCACGAGCAGAGAGTGAGACAATTAGGAGGGCATCAGCCTGGGCGAGCAGAGAGATCCGAACCCCGGCGAGGAAGACGTCTTCGAAGTCAGGCATCAAAATGAGGTCCGAGAGGAAAATGCTCCACAAAATTGGAGACGTCGGATCTCCCGTAAGGAGACCGATGAGTGCCTTAAATTGGGACGATTCCATGTCTCCGTGACGAACATAGTAAGCCATTCTATCGTAGAGCATGCGCAGCCAGTCGAAGATCTTGCCTCCCATTCCGAGACGGAACAATTTCAGCCACAGTGTCGGTTGATCTGTTGACGGGAAAGTGTTGGTAAAGTCAACACATGCAACATAGAGGGGGAGACCATGTGCTCTCGCCCGCTCCTTCAGGCAACCGAGAATGAAAGGGTTATTATTGGTTCGATAACCCGGTCTAAATCCGTTTTGCGCCGGTGGGATCAGACCTCTTGCTTCTGCCCAATTGAATATACGCCAATGAATCAGGATCGTCAGGGCTTTCAGGAAGCACGACTCGAGCGCTATCAGGCGATAGCTATCCGGGTTATCGTGGGGCTTCACGCGCTTCAGGATTCCGACGAGAGCTGACATGAACCAGATTGAAGGGCCGTCTTTTCTTGCCCCGTCGCACCCCCAATGCCGTGAGTGCGACTCCAGCGCCCGCCGTGGGCGCTCCCGATGCTGTGGGCGCAACAGGCGCTCCAGCGCTCGCTCCAGATGCCGTGTGCACGCCAGGCGTGCCAGACGCAGCGAGCGCGACGGGGGCTACAGATCCAGCGAGCGCGACGGGGGCTGCAGCGTCCGCCACGGCCGCTGCAGATACCGTGGACGTGATGGCTGCTTCAGATGCAGCGGGCGCGACGGGCCCTCCAGATTCAGCAGGCGGGATAGCCGTGTTGCGCACGCCAGGAGGGCCTCCCCGCTTTCCTTTCACAACAGCGCGGGCGGGTGCGGCGGGCGTGGCGGTCACGGCGGGTGTGGCGGAATCTGCCGCTCTGCACCTTGCCCAGCGAGCCATCCCCACTCTCATCCTCGCCGTACGCACTCTATACAAGGGTGAGGTCACCAAAGAAGCTCTGCTCGCAGATGCCGTTGTCAAAATGTGTCCTATTTGACCCACCATTCTCGTCTACGAATTAGACCTAGACCGCCCGGCTTCCGTGGTATCTTTCGCGTCCAAAATCCGTGCCGAGATCCTCACTCTCAACATTCTCCTCCTCAACGCGGGGATGGGTAGCCTGAAATGGGAGACGACGCCTGGAACGAATACCGAGCGGATGTTCCAGATCAATCCACATTAGAGAGGTTGGGCAAAGCCACCTGGAGCCAGAGACTTTGATCACCCGATGCTTGTTGAAGTTGAGACTGTGCCAAGCCCGCAGTCACTTGCAAATCCCGATAGAGCCGACGGCTAACAGCAGTCTGACTCAGTGTCTGAGTAAGGAGTAGACATGGCACAAGCATGGCGAAATTCGGGGGATTCAATGCATCCCGTCGGTCGTCCCCCACTTGCAAGGGGCAGTAATGAAGCAAACTCTGGGTTTGAAAGTTTGTTTGGGATGGTCCCACTAACCGGAAGCTAGCCAAGTAATCGTGCGAGATCAGTAAATGAGAAAGCAACCTCAGAAACCAAAATCTCAGGTCCATATTGTTGCAACACACTAATTCACTTCTAGCACTTGGTGTCGGCATCATCCCTTGACCATCCTCGCATGTGGGAAGCTCATGTTCCCTAGGTCATTATGCAGCCAGACGACATTCTGGCGTTATGGCAGGGGTGGCTGGTCTGGTGCTAGGTGAGAAATATTTTCCGGATGCAACAGTCCGCCCAGTTATAACCCTCACTGCCCCTGACCAGCATCCTGGAACACATAGAGCAGGCAATAGGCCAACCGTTAACCTAGCTGTACTTTGATTAGTCTACTTAGATCCCATCAATTCCGGAAATCTCCAGCAGCTCATAGGAGTAGCAAACTTCAATAGCTGATTGCAAGACCAAAGGGAGGATCCAGCAGCCGAAAGGCATCTGGAAACAGCCCCGCAATATGGTATGTGCTAGGTTTCACTTGCAAGTCAACATTAACCTCAGGGTTAAATTCAACTCATGCTCTCAGGGATGCTCTCAACTGAGGATTCAAGAAAATATGACAGAAGTGCATCTTGGTCCCATATCCACTTGGGGGATGGGGCCGCTGCTTTGCATGGCAGGCACTCATACTTATGTTTTTTTATGCTTCCAGTAAGTCCACTCCGCGTCTTCAGAACCTGCCCTCAATGCAGCAGGTTGATGATATTAATCATACTCCGATTTGCTATGCAACATACCTGCTGCATGTCTCGTCGAGTCGTCTGTGATACAGGTGTTCATGGCCAAGGGTGGGAGGGCATGAGCATGAAGCTGTCCATCATGTTATTTGTGAAGCGGTGCCTAAGGCCTAGGCATCGTCACACTCTCCTTTTCACAGATCCTCAGTGAACACTAAACAGAGGCCTCCTCAATTGAAAACCGGTGCCTGTCAACTGGCTTGCACCCAGTCGGTTCATGAGGCATTTCACAGTAGTTTTCAGCAGTGCGCCAACTGCTACTGCGCAAATTTTGGCCCTCTGGTTTGTCTCGTAACGGTGCGAGTGATACCGATGTTTACAGTGTCAATGGTGTGGAGTTGATCCGATCACTTCCGCTTCTGGGAGTTTCAAGATACCTGTCAATACCAGCCCAGATACTTTTCTCTCTGCAAAATAATCCTTATCTGGTTCCTTTAAACTAATTCAAGGCCCCAGAAATTTCCTTGGCAGAACCGCGCGGCACACAATCATTAGATCCGAATTTGGAGCCCCTGTTTCAAATTCACAACACACGGACCTTCTCCACTGATCGAGGACATATCATAGCATGGCAGGTAATTTCAGGCAATCATTGGATGTTTCTGGAGCTTCAAATGCAGTCATCCGGTGGTGCAAGGTGGGAAAGTACAATCGTAATCCAAATATCTGGCAGCTATCACCATGCCAGTGATTCACGCAAGGCCGATGGAAAGTGTGGTCTACTGTTCTAGCCTGCTCCCTGAATGCTGTACTGCTGTTGTACCTCAAGAAGTGACGCCGGAACTCCCAGGTTACCAATTCACAGGTGTTTCAGATCCATAAGATAGAGAGCGTGAGATTCCGGCACCCTTATGTAAGCGGCCATCAAAGAGTTCCCACGGCCAAATCCTCGGTCTTGAAGAAATTTTTTATACTCCTTTTTGGCTGTGGGGGGTCTGGGAGCACATTTTAGATGGGTAATATACCAAACCGCTCTTTAAAATGCTCCAAGATACTGTTGTTTCGCTTCCAGGCATAACGGAGGTTGCCGCCCATGACATGCTGTGAGACAACAGTACCAAACTCGACTGCCGAAGTCTGCCGAGGTGGCTGTGCTGTGGCTGTGGCCGGCCAAATTTTGGGAGTAGTTTTCCGAAAAATGCTCCATTCGAGCAGAAAAGCACGTAGAAACAATAAAAATTGAGGTCATGGGAAACTTGTCACACCCTAATAACTTTCCACCCAAAGACTTTTCAGCAGATCTGCTTAATACAAACTGCTTAGATACACTATACCTAACATCTGTATTAAATGAAATATTGGTAGAGGGTGTTGCCACCGAGTTATTTTGCTCGTCGTTGAGCGTGATGTGACAGCTTACATAAGGGTGCCGGAATCTCACGCTCTCTATCTTAGTTGAAATTCTGATGTCACTACGGATAGGGCTGAAACAAGGCCCCTCTTTTGTTGCGAAATTTAGCGATTGTCCAAGGTTCGAACTCACGCGATGGGAGATCCGTTATATCGGTCATGGGGTGCTAAAATCCGTTAGAAAGAAATTTAGTCTTTCTATTGAAATCCATTAGAAAACTGTTTCAACACCACCACTATTTGTCATTGTCCAAAAACTTGGGACATGTGAATTGACCGGCAGTTCAACCTGCCTTCAAATGGTTACAGCAATTGGCAGTACCGAAGGCGCGGATCGAAAAATTGCCGTTTTGGGCATTTTTTGATCCCCGCGACCGATTTGCTCATATCTCCACGAATACTGCACAGATTAAGCTGAAAGGTAGCTAGATAATTCGGCCTAATTCAGCCGCTATTAGTAATAGAGCAAGATTTGGGAAAATATCTTTTAGTGCACCGTCTGTCACATCGGGTGTTTTGGGCAATGGATCCCGACTACGAAGCTCAAATTCGGCCTGAATGAGTTGATTTTTGGGAGAGGGTACTCACATATGTATTCAGTGAGGTGATAGAGCCAAAAACACGAATATATTTTTTCCTGCCCTTGTTGCCTCTTGACAGCATTTCTGATGTGACAAACAAAGAATTGGCTCTAGTTACGCCAGTTCTGAGTCAAACAGAGTGGAGAAACAACCAAGGTGGTCGCTCAACACTCCTCTACCCTCCCACGCAGCCATATCCGTGACAGGCACACATTTTACACGTGCTAATTAGGCCGCGTCGCGTCGCGTCCATTTTCGGCCACCATCAAGTGGCCGTGATCTCATCAGCCGTCGCTCGTCATTGACATGCATCTTTCTCTCTCATCTCCTGCGACCGTGCTGAATATGCCAACGCACATGCCCCAAGTGACCTCAGAGCCAACTCAAGTACTAGAGCTCACTATCTTCGTCTCTCATCTGTAGCTAACCTTTGGATCATTCCGGCAGGTCACAACGGTTGACGGCGTCGAAGGATCTGACCATGTCTGGATAGATATCACTCAACAGAGGTCGTATGAGTTGCGTCGCACAGCCAGACTTGCTGAATCAAGGGTTGTCCCTGTTTGTTTTATACGGGGAAACCGGTGTGTGCATTCAAGTCAGATGTTCTTCCATATATTCTGACTCGGTTCTTCGAGTTTTTCCTTACTCGCTGATACCAAAGGCCCAGTGGACGACACCGAGGCATGTAGTTGCTCCTAAAACTACTCCGGGCCCTGAGAATGTATCCAATCCCATGGAACACAGGCCAAACCCGAATGCATGTGGCGCGTACACTTTCCTAGTCAATAGATACTTTTTTTTGGCAATACCATAAATTTGGGCTGTACAGAAAAGATACTGTACATAAAATATTGTTCTCTTTCAACTCACAGACATGTATCTTTCCAATATACATCAGCCAAGGCCGTGTTATGTCACAAGTGACGATCAGAGACGCGCGTTCTTCTTCACAAGCTACTCCTCTGAATCATGGCACGCAAACAGCGTCTGGTTCCTCTCAGACATCATTACTCGCATGATCTGAAGCGGCGTGTAATTCACATGTCTCAGAAACTCCATTTGAGCTCAACGGAGATTGCAATCTTGCTCGAAATGCCTCTCCGTGTCGTACAGCGGGTCCGCCAGGTTTGGAACGAAATTGGCGAAGTTGCACGGCAGCGAGCACGCTCAGGAAGAGCTCCGTTGATGTCTAGAGAGGCCGTTGATGTGCGTAATCCCACAGAATCTGATTCTTGTCCAAAGACCTTCAGATGATGCTCGGGATGCTCGACCATTCCCCCGATCTCTTCCTTGATGAAATCCAAGATCAACTCCAATGTGTCCACGGACTGGATATCTCATTGAGGACAATTAGTCGCGCTCTGAAACGACTCGGAATGACATCAAAGAAGGCAAGTCGTGGGTGTACAACTGAAGCCTGTCTAACTCTTCCCAGCTTTCCAAACCTGCAGCTGAACGGTGTGAAGAAGCACGCCGTGAGTTTGCTATGGAGGTTGGTAAGTATCCGGCAAGCTATCTTGTGATCGCCGATGAGGCTGCGGTCAACATCTTGACTACATACTGTAACAACGGTTGGTCATACAGAGGCCTCCAAGCTATCAAGTCATGCAATTTTGTACGTGGTACACGGTACGGATAGGACCTCGATAGTTGCTTCAAACTGAAGTTTTGCATAGCTATTCACTTCTGCCTGCAATCACCGTTGACGGCCTCATTTACACCCATGTGAAAATTGGCGGCTATAACGGTGAACAGTTTGTTGAGTGGCTGGAGGGCTTGCTCGAAGTCATGAACCCCTATCCGGTCCCGCAAAGTGTCTTGATCCTTAACAACTGCCGAATCCATCACGTCGAACGGGTTGAAGAAATGTGCAACGCCAAGTTCGTTACTTATTTTTCTGCATTCAGATGATTGACAGATGTCTTCAGGGGTATCAAGCTTCTCTACTTGCCGCCGTACTCTCCGGACTTCAACCCGATCGAAGAGTGCTTTTCCTGGATCAAATATCACATCCGACGCAATGGACAAGAATTTCGGCATGTCTGTGAGGGGGATGACATGGCTGCACCTTATGTGTACCTGTGCAATGTCATGAATAAAGTTACAGCAGAGGCCTCGCGAGGATGGTTCGGTCATTCCGGGTATTTGTAGTCCAAACTACATTGAATTAGTTTGCGCGTTGTGCGACTTCCAAGATATAGATATACAATTTTAGCTACTATTGCATCATTGCCGAGCCCGACGAGCTGCTTTATCCAGACGTTTGACCTCCTTCCTTGCCTGCCCAAGTAGATACTCTGCATCACCACGAAGGATGTTCCCGAATTTCTCCGTCCCAAGCTCTTCCACTGTGAGAGTCGTAATCTCGTCGATGTGATAGAAGTGGAGAGACTCAAGTGCCTCTCCGGCTTCCCGAAGGGATTGCCGCTGCGGAACCTTTGTGATGAGTGATTCAATGAAGTCTGCGATGGAGGGGTAGGCAACTCCCGCGTCGTCGGGAGGGCCACTTGACATGACAGGCTGATGCGCGGGAGCGGGAGCACCGGGCATCTGCCAACCTGAATAGCCGTAACCGACAGGGGGCATCGGAGGGAACCATGGATATGGAGGAGGTTGGGGTCCAGCTGGAGGGCCAGTAGCTGCCTCGGTGCTTCTGTGGAACATGCCGAAGAGCTCGCCCGCTGGCGGTGTTGTTTTGGTCACCTTCAAGGTCCCACACGCCTAAATCAAAGATGAGTGATCGTTCCAAAAAATAAATTGAATCTTACCAAGCTAACGGCCCACGCGCGGCGTTGCGGAAATGACAAGTGGACATGGTTGCCACTCCGGTCAATTTTGCACATCACTGTTGGACCGCAGCACACACACTTGCAGTATTCAGTTTCCAGGTCGGCTAATGCTTTCTTTTCACCCGCAGCAACGTCCTCGTCATTGTCATCATTCCCCTCCTCAGAGTCGTTGTTGTCAAGGTCCATGACGGTCAGCTTATCCTTCCCTTTACCGTTCTTGGTGGTGGGCGTCTTCTTCTTGTTCTTTGCACGCAAAGAAAGCATATACTGATTGGCGTTAGATTGCAGTTGAAACCAAAATAAAGCAATGAACGGCTTACACTTTCAGGAAGCACAACAATATTGATACTAATATCCTTCTTTGTCTTCATTTTTGCGAGCACATCGTCGACCAACCCATCCCAGTCGTCTTCAGTACGGAGATTGATGCTCACAGTGTTCTTGTTAGCAGTTGAAAATTTGTATGCAAGTGTTGGTTTGTGCTCGACGCTCACACAGCCAATTGTCTCATGCATAAGCTCGAGCGCGTCGTCAAACGACACCGTGGATTTGAGCGACACACGCTGGCTACCCTCCGTGGCGGCCTCGGGTATTATGAACACGATTTCTATCAATCAATTAGCCACGCTTCGAACACACCGGTTGTGTAGAATTACTTGGCGGCACCGGAACAGGCTTCTCCTTGATGACAAGCTCCGCCCCGTCCTCATCCGAATCTGAGGCTTCTATGCAGAGCATGACATCGGTCCACTGGGGCTGACAAGCAAAGGATAAATACGGACTTTTCGCTTTGCCACGTTTTGGCGCCGTTTTGGGCTTCACCACGACCTTGGGCTTCGGCTTAGGACCTGGCTTCTTCTTTGCAGGCTTCGGTGGAGTCTCCGCGTCGCCAGACTCCACGTCCGGACTGGTCTTCCGCATCCGCGCCGGCTTCTTTTTGGGCGGAGCAACATCAGCATCAGAGCCGTCCGACGTAACATCAGATTTGCGTTTTGTGGACCGAGTCCTATGCGCAGGAATGGCGATGGACGCAGGTAGCTCATCGTCGTCCGAAGGGAAGATCATGGGAGCTGGGGAGGAAGGGAATTCCAGAGGTCGCAACTCAGTCTCAGAGCGGGCAGAGGATAGCGGGCTGAATTTGGAGGGAGGTTCAGGCTGAGCTTTGTTTGAATCACGTTGCTTTTTGTGCTCTCGAACAGCTGCAAGCGATGTCCTGTTGGCCATCCACCTGCGCTGAGTGAGGGGACGCGCGTTGGTGACGAGCGACGGCTGATGAGATCACGGCCACTTGATGGTGGCCGAAAATGGACGCGACGCGACGCGACCTAATTAGCACGTGTAAAATGTGTGCCTGTCACGGATATGGCTGCGTGGGAGGGTAGAGGAGTGTTGAGCGACCACCTTGGTTGTTTCTCCACTCTGTTTGACTCAGAACTGACGTAACTAGAGCCAATTCTTTGTTTGTCACATCAGAAATGCTGTCAAGAGGCAACAAGGGCAGGAAAAAATATATTCGTGTTTTTGGCTCTATCACCTCACTGAATACATATGTGAGTACCCTCTCCCAAAAATCAACTCATTCAGGCCGAATTTGAGCTTCGTAGTCGGGATCCATTGCCCAAAACACCCGATGTGACAGACGGTGCACTAAAAGATATTTTCCCAAATCTTGCTCTATTACTAATAGCGGCTGAATTAGGCCGAATTATCTAGCTACCTTTCAGTTGAATCTGTGCAGTACTCGTGGAGATATGGGCAAATTGGTCGCGGGGATCAAAAAATGCCCAAAACGGCAATTTTTCGATCCGCGCCTTCGGTACTGCCAATTGCTATAAAAGAACAACTACACATTTCATAAGTAATTTTAAAAGAAGGAGCACTGCGAAACATCAATAGTTATTATAGCAGGTTTTGAGCACAGTGAAAGAGGATTGCTCTGATATTTCATGGCTGTCATCGGGTTGCTTCCTACCTAAGTACTTCTAAAACTCGCACGGAAAATTTCCAACACCTGATAGAGGGGGATATGAGGGGCCAACATAAAGATTTAAAATCAGACTCACTACTGTGCATCTCTTTAATTTTCCACTGGGATTGGGAACCTCGCACACCTCTCCAACAGCATGTGAACAATCTCTGCGTGGCCTTGAGCAGCAGCAGCCTGCAATGAGCTCCCATAGAATCTGCCTGCTGCATTGACATCAGCACCCTTTTCAAGAAGGACACTGACAATCTCTGTGTGGCCTCTAACAGCAGCAGCCTGCAATGAGCTCCCATAGAATCCTCCTGCTGCATTGACGTCGGCACCCCTTTCAAGAAGGATGCAGACAATCTCTGTGTGGCCTCCAGCAGCAGCAACCTGCAATAAGCTCCCATATTCTCCGCCTGCCGCAGTGACGTCAGCACCCTTTTCAAGAAGGATGCCGACAATCTCTGTGTGGCCTCCAGCAGCAGCAATCTGCAATGAGCTCCCATATAATCTCCCTGCTGCATTGACGTCAGCACCCTTTTCAAGAAGGATGCCGACAATCTCTGTGTGGCCTCCAGCAGCAGCAGCCGGCAATGAGCTCCCATATTCTCCGCCTGCTGCATTGACGTCGGCACCCTTTTCAAGAAGGATCCTGACAATCTCTGTGTGGCCTCCAGCAGCAGCAGCCTGCAATGAGCTCCCATATTCTCCCCCTGCTGCATTGACATCAGCACCCTTTTCAAGAAGGACACTGACAATCTCTGTGTGGCCTCTAACAGCAGCAGCCTGCAATGAGCTCCCATAGAATCCTCCTGCTGCATTGACGTCGGCACCCCTTTCAAGAAGGATGCAGACAATCTCTGTGTGGCCTCCAGCAGCAGCAGCCTGCAATGAGCTCCCATATTCTCCCCCTGCTGCATTGACATCAGCACCCTTTTCAAGAAGGACACTGACAATCTCTGTGTGGCCTCTAACAGCAGCAGCCTGCAATGAGCTCCCATAGAATCCTCCTGCTGCATTGACGTCGGCACCCCTTTCAAGAAGGATGCAGACAATCTCTGTGTGGCCTCCAGCAGCAGCAGCCTGCAATGAGCTCCCATAGAATCCCCCTGCTGCATTGACGTCGGCACCCTTTTCAAGAAGGATGCCGACGATCTCTGTGTGGCCTCCAGCAGCAGCAGCCTGCAATGAGCTCCCATATTCTCCACCTGCTGCATTGACGTCAGCACCCTTTTCAAGAAGGATACTGACAATCTCTGTGTGTCCTCTGGCAGCAGAAGCCTGCAATGAGCTCCCATATTCTCCCCCTCCTGCATTGACGTCGGCCCCCTTTTCAAGAAGCATGCCGACGATCTCTGTGTGGCCTCGAGCAGCAGCAGCCTGCAATGAGCTCCCATATTCTCCCCCTGCTGCATTGACGTTAGCACCCTTTTCAAGAAGGATGCCGACGATCTCTGTGTGGCCTCGAGCAGCAGCAGCCTGCAATGAGCTCCCATATATTGTCTCTGCTGCATTGACGTCGGCACCCTTTTCAAGAAGGATCCTGACAATCTCTGTGTGGCCTTGAATAGCAGCAGCCTGCAATGAGCTCCCATATTCTCCCCATGCTGCATTGACGTCAGCACCCTTTTCAAGAAGGATCCTGACAATCTCTGTGTGGCCTTGAATAGCAGCAGCCTGCAATGAGCTCCCATATTCTCCCCATGCTGCATTGACGTCAGCACCCTTATCAAGAAGGATGCAGACAATCTTCATGTGGCCATAGTATGATGCTACAATGAGCGCTGGGTTCTCTGAATGCTGCAGAAAAGGTGCCCCCTCCAGCAGAAACCTTGTAGTTTCCACAAGATTTGCACCTGCTGCAATCCACAACACAGAGGGTTCTGATGGCTTATCTGAATAATTCCATGGCAGAGAGTTCCATTTCCAACTCCAGGAGTCTTCACTTGCATTCATTGTTTCTTTCCACTGGAAACCCCGACCAAGAAACTCTAACAGACTTTCCCTGAGTTGAATTTCAGGTTGTCCAGCAGCATGTGCAAGGCAATACTGTGAATACTCGACCAGAGGGGGTGGATTCCCAAACTCCCAGGATGAATCTGGATATCCATCAAAGGCAAGGAATGTGAGCAGAGTGCATGTGATCTCCGTTTGTGCATCTGGGAATAGCAGGGTCTGAATGCTGTCTAGATATTCCTGTGTGGTGTAGTGAACAAGTCGCACCACAGAAGATTCTCTGTCCACAATGACAAGCCCAGCACAGACAGATAGAATAATATCAATGTCTGTAAGATCCTCCTCCTCATCTAGCTTCCGCATGCCTGGTTCAACAGCAAGAGCAACTTGTAATTCTTTCACTGTTAATGGTCTCTTTGCATTTGCAACCCAGGTCATGGTTGAGTGAGCTGTCTTTCTGTCTGCATTGCTCTGAGCATCAATTCGTTGTATTGCAATTTCATAGCTGCCATAAAGACTCTCTGGGAGGGTATTCAGAGCTTCTCGAACTTCCCGGATTGTATTCTTTGTGCTCAGGGAATCAATGTGAAGCTTGGCTAGAAGGAACCTGGTTGATATTTATTTCAATTTCTTTCAAACAATGATTCATTACAGCTTACATTCCATCCACAGATTTACTGCTGAGTCTTGAATGAATGTCTTCTCGTAGCTTAGGTTGCCTCTGGACATGCTTGGACAGGCGCGGAGACAACTTGATCTGTGCATTGATGTATGCTTGAATATCCTCTGGTGCTGCCTGAATATCCAGGGTTTCAAGATTGGGAAGGGAGGAGGACTCTGGAGAAATATTTGGCCGTGAAGTGATCATTAAGTTCACATTGCTACCCATTTCTGCTAGATATTGCAGTAGAATTTCCCGTTGAAATGTGGGAGACTCATTGGGATATTCATCCAAGGCATCAACAATAACAAAGACCTTCGAAAACTCTTCGAGGCTAGACCTGAGTACGTTGACAACTTCTTCCAGTGATGGTACAGTGCCCTTCTCCCGGTGCTGCTTGTATAAATTTTCTACAATGGAGCTGATGTCCCTGTCAAGTGCCAGCTGTCTCCAGAGACCTGCCAGAAGCTTGGATGGTGTTTGGTTGTCGGCTTCCTTGTGGTTCAGATAAATGCAAGCTACACCAATATCCCCGTTATTGCTGCTGAGATGGTCCACAACCATTGATCTAGGATTGTCATAATTATTAGCACCCACTCAATGTGGAGAATGGACGCACGCAAGAACTGTTTTCCCAGCACCGGCTGGAAATTTCAGGTTGGTTAGTCTGGACGCTATGAGGGTGATGAACTACTTACGAATTCCACGGCACCAAAGAGTGCTTCCAGAACCAGATTCCCATTTTTTAAAGAGAGGATGTGCAAGCAGCCATCCACCAGTCCCCTTCTCCCGCATCTGTGAAATATCTGCCTGTCGTAGAAAAAAATTGATCGGCGAAAGCCAGCTAATGATGATGTCTCGATCCCGGATATTGATTTCTGCTCCCCCCTGAACATGCACAGTAGCAGTTCCGATATTCATAATGGGGCCAAGCCCATCACCTCCACGACCACCCTGTACACCGCCCAGTCCACCAGGGCCTCCTGTGCCTCCTGGGTAATATAAACACTTATGTAGTGTCTTAATGGATTCTTTCGCACCATAGATGGTAAGGTCGCGTGGGTGAGACATCGCCATTCTGTGTAAGTGTGGATCTTATGTATGAAGAACAGCACCGTATCAGCCAGCATCAAAGTTCACATAAGAGATAGAACTGACCAAGAGGATGTTGCTGCAATAGACTTGGGGGTAGTAGCACGGAGAATGTATTGGGGCAAAGTATAAGAGGAAGGGTCGGAGAAACCGCGTGGGCCATGTTGCGCCTTTAATTAGGCAGAAGACTGTGACAGAGATCCGGGGAAGTGGTCGGCCTCATTGTTCGGGTCCAGTATTTCACATGAAGATCGAACCTAGATTGATGTGGCCCTTCGGCGACGGCGCCCAGCTGACATCGACACTTCCATATCGGCTCCCGAATGAACTGCTGCAGTCCCGCTCGAAATGAAGATCAGTCGATTCTGCAGCCCAGTGTCGATGAGCTGGAAGGTAGTAGCTGCGGTGTCCAGAGTGAGGACTTGAGGGTGTTGCGTGGTCGCCGTATTGTTCGGATGCAGTACTTACGTGGGTGCCAAATTTGGATTGACAGTGGTGTTTCTGCAATGACAGCAAGCTGTCATTTCGCGCTGACAACCAAGATTCAATATCGATTCAAAGATAGAAAAGAAAAATCGGGGAATGCAGGCACTGAACTGGAGTACTCTTGTTGGAAATGGAGATCAACCTGTGAGACGAGGAGGTGCCAACAACTCCCTTTTCAACCGGATCGGCGGCCGTACCGTTAATAACGCCGTCTTAATCTCCGACATTGATCGGATTCTGATCAAATCTAGCTCCACATGTATCCCGGCTCCCCACCCGCACATGCATTCCCGTCTCGGTCCCTACGACCGCTGCGCTCGCCCGCGGGTCTCTTCCACGGCCATGAGAACTACGACGGCGATGTGTCCCGGCCATTCGTTTCCGGCTTCGACAATAATCCAGTGGTATCAAGCGCCGAGCTCCCAGCGCTGCTCTGGCAGACTGGCGGCTTCCGCTTCCGGTGCATATTTCTCGCCCACCCTTATCGCCGATGTGCTTATTCCCAGACAGCCAACGCGCGTACGTCCCAGGGTTCCTCCCCGCAGGCCGCTGTCCTATCCGCTCGCTCGCCCTTGCAGACGCTCGTACTTGCCTTCCTCGTGTGCCCCCCGTGCCCGCACTGTACCTGTACCCTGTGCGCCGTTCGCGCTGCTCGTCCTCCTCCCTCTCCTCCGCACACTCTACCTACGCTACCGTCCTGAAGCTCTGGAACGACGACACCGGTGAGTAGTGTCCCTCCTCCCTAGGCCTATCGTCACTTTATCCGGCACATGCATTCCTGTCTTGGTCCCTACGACCACTGCGCTCGCCCCCAGCTCTCTTCCACGGCCATGAGGACTACGAAGGCAATGCGTACCGGCCATTCGTTTCCGGCTTCGACAATAATCCAGTGGTATCGAGCACAGACTGGCGGCTTCCGGTTCGTCATTCCATGTTTGCTGTTTGCGCCCTTATCGATATGCGCGTTCCATCCCATTTCACTTGCGGTGCATATTTCTCGCCCACCCTTATCGCCGATATGCTTATTCCCGGACAGCCAACGCGCGTACGTCCCGGGGTTCCTCCGCGCAGGCCGCTTTCCTCTCCGCTCGCTCGCCCTCGCAGAGGCTCGCACTCGCCTTCCTCGTGTAGCCCCCGTGCCCGTCCTGTACCTGTACCCTGTGCGCTGCTCGTGCTGCTCGCCCTCCTCACTCTCCTCCGCGCACTCTACCTACGCTGCCGTCCTGAAGCTCTGAAACGACGACACCGGTGAGTAGCGTCCCTCCTCCCTCGGCCTATCCTCACTTCATCGAGCCGGATCCGCCAAGCGAGCGGTCGACCACGACGAACGGGCTCATCTTCTGCGCTTCAGCGTTCGTGCCCCACGACGGCGACGGCGACCAGTGGCGGCAGCCCCAACTGGAGCACGAGCCCGTGTTCTTCCGCCACGCATCTTCCCGCATGCAACTGGTACGCGGGCTGGATCCGTGTCTTCCTCACCATTTCCCGTGCGCTTTCGGTGTGCATGCGCGGACGTGCTGCGTTCGTTCTTCCTTCTTTCACAGAACCGTGACTAATCGTGTTTCTGTCCATTTACCAGCTCACGCTCAACCTCGAGGGCTTTCGCCGCCGGAGGAAGATGCAGCACGATAAGGGTGTGTGGAGACAGAGCGTGGATGACGTCTTTGGTGTGCTTAGCTGTGAGTGACTTGTACTTCATTTTCGTTTCCCTTCTCCTTTCTCTTCCCTTTGTCTTCATCTCCCTCCATTGCGGCGGTACCTTCCTCTTCTCATGTCCACGGTACTTGCCTGCCTCTTTCATCGTCGACATTTGCTCCGCTTCGTATTCCCTCATCAACGGCAATTGCCTGCCTTCGACCTCGCGGCAATTACTTTCCTTCGTCATCCTTCAAGGTGTCTGCAATTGCCTCCTTTCTCCCCATCTTCACCCACCTCAGCTTCATACGCTAACCTTCTTTCTCCCCCGGTGTCCGCCTTCTCCTGGCGCCGAGGACGACAAGGACATCCGCCGACGGTCCTGGCCAACCCGCTGTTGTTGTTTTTATTGTCTCTACCCGCCGCATACCTATGTATCATCGACACTCCCTCGCGCTTCGCACCAGGCGTACCGTACTTGAATCTCTCCTTCCCCATATATACATATGTGGTCTCGTACTTGTACATTCTCCGTCAACGTGAACAACCACAAATAGTTTTTTTTTCTTTCTTTTTGTTCGTATGCTCTATTCGCGCAGGATCTGAATGAACACCTTGCTTCGCCGCTTTGGCGAGACTTACTGTTCGCTAGCGCTGTTGTCTCTTTTTTGCTTACGACCAACACCGACATCTTGCTAGACTCGCTACCTGTACGTTTTAGGTGACCGAACTTTTGATCACGAGACAAGCGGGGGATCAAAAATGTTCTTAAAACGACTGGGATTAGTGGTTGCCATTTTGGCAGGACGCGCCAAAGCTCATTTGGGACTTGGAATAATTCTCGTTGTTCACTTCAAAAAAAGTGTAAAAAGCAGAACGGCCTAACCAAGAGGAGACCGCAGTTGGACTGCAGGCTGGCCAAGATTGCACAAGTGTTTGACATAGTAAGACATACGGTTATACAACATACGGAGCCAGTCGAAAATCTGTCCACCCATGCCCAGCCGGAATAATTTCAACCAGAGAGTTGGTTGATCCGTTGAGAGGAAGGTGTTCGTGAGATCGACACAGGCAACGTAGAGGGTGTGGCCGTTAGCTCCAGCACATTTTTTGAGACAATGGAAAATAAACGGGTTGTTGGTCGTATGATAACCCGGTCTAAATCCGTTTTGAGCCGGAGGGAATATTCCTCGTGCCTCCGCCCAGTCGAACACAAACCAATGAATCAGAATAGTCAGCGCATTCAAGAAGCTGCTTTCGAGCGCGATTAGCTTGTAGCTGCCGGGGTTATCGCGCGGTTTCATCCGTTTGAGGATACCAATGACCGCGGACATGAACCAGATGGACGGGCCGTCTTGACGCATTCATTGCAGAGTCTTGCCAGGTCCTCTCTCGACAGCTCCGCATACGTAATCTGGTCCTCGCCGGACGAGCTGTCCATGGAATGCTTGCGGAGATGGTCTGTAAGTCGGCCCATGTCGTCTTCATCCCATTTCTCTGTGGAGAAACCTTTTGGAGTTTTATCCTCTGTTTCGGCGGGCAGGAGCTTGGCCAGAATCTTATTGATGCCATGCTGGAGCGAGTCGAATTGCGTGGGAGTAACGGCGAGTCCAGCCTAGTTCCTCTCATGCTTTCACAAACATACTTCGTTCAGTGGCACTGCTGCCATCACTCGGCCGAAAATTTGCCGAAATGCAAGGGCGGGACGACGCACGGCGACGGTGGGGGCGCAGGTAACGGGGCAGACCACAGAAGGGATATATGGAGGTAAAACGGGATCCAGCAAGCAAAAATGAGCTGGATGCTCGACGACGAAAGTGGATGTATGTAGTTTGGGATTTGCGCCCTTTGTTTTCATTCGTCTCGAAATCAGGCATGCATCTGAATGGGAAAGGCTCGTATAGGTGGTGCTCAGGACTGCTGCCGTACACTTGGTAGGGCGGAGTGGCTGAACTTCGGCATTTGAGATGATCGCCGTAAGAGCAGGAAGGCCATTCCCGCGTTTCCTGTGATACATGAGTTCGTGATGGGATATGCAGCTTACAGTGTAATTTATCTCAGCGCGCTCTTAAAGCTTTACATTGGTATTCTGATTTCACACGGGGAGGGAGCAGTCAGCTCGACCCTTAACTCGCTGAAATGATTGGGAGTTAAGTGTTTCGACGCTGAGGGAAACTGATGACCGATTGGGCGCGAAGATTTCCTCTCCGATGTTCCCGCACTTTGTTCGAGCGGACAGCTGCGCTCACGCGGGGACTAGAAGCAAGATTGTAAAGAACGGCGAGTGTTGTAAATAAGTAACGTTCTCCGGCGTGCGAGGCAGTTGTGCGCGGCAAGGAAATGGGTGTTAATGCATGTCGCGCAGGAAAATATATAAGGAACTCACACCTGACTTGGGTGCGTAGTGCGGGAGAATCACACCGGGGAGACATAGGAAATCAGCGAGACGACAGATCTCCAAAGGAAGATCTGTGGTAGCTCGTTGGTCACCGCAGTTCCCGGTACGAGCATGCCCTGACGCCGTGACGGACATCCACCCGAGGTCGCAACGGCGATCGCGAGACGCCCTCCGCGCAACCGCAGTCGAGTGCGGCTGAGTCGTGATTGTAGAGTGACGTTCGCAGACGTCCCCGTCCTACGCGATGTTCGCGGATCCACCCGCGCGCGCGCTGTGAAGACCGGCGGGGCTTCAAAGCGCAAACGCTGTGCTCCGCGTCGGACAGGACGCCACGCCACGCCACGAAGCGCGTGCTCGCTGAATGCGTCGGGCAGGCGAAGAGCACCGCTATGGAGGTGTGGAGCGGACGCTGTGCGGAGGACTTGCCAAGGGACAACATGAGCGCGCGGCGAAGTGGCGACCGATCTCGGGTTTCGTGCCGCTGAGATATCGGCAGGGTCAGTGGCAATGCTAGTGGAAGGGTTATGATTGCGCACCTGCTCGGCCTCGCGTGCGAATACCCAGCAGACTCTGCACACACTTGGCGTCTGTCCTGCCACGAAACGGCGAACACCACGGCTGTGCGAGGGGCGCTGAGGCTGCCGTGCGAGTGCTCAAGGCGATGTGCACTCGTGCGTTGGTTCTCGCAGGTCTGCAACGCTGGTTAGGAAGGAGATGTGATGCGGCATATGTGAAGTGGCTAGTGGTACAAAGGAAGCGCAGGCCGCGCGGCTGCTCGAGGATATTCGAACACGAAAAGGGACTCCGTGTAGTGGGTGCGGGACTGACAAGCCCAAGAGCGGGGTACGCGTAGCAGAGAGTCAGTACCAAAGATAAGTGGATGGAATGTTATTGTCCACCGGCGGCATCCTGCGGAAATGAATAACTCAAGGACGATGCAAAAGGTGCTTGATATGTTGACGACGGCGGAGATTCGAGGGGGTCCGCGGGCCCGGGGAGAAGGCAGGTGGACCGGGGGCGACGCGTCGCCGCCGGCACACGGCGGCGCAGGATGCGTGCCGCATGGGGGCAGGGCTCTAGCGACGGATTGACTGGCTGGAACGCGGCGGAGGAGATCTGGCGACAAAGAAAGGCGGTTTTGTTGGATTGGACGGTGGAATAGGCCGCCAGGCGTCGGAGGAGCAAGGAGGGCGCGGGGATTGGGACAGCAAGAGGCTTGAAACGGCAAGTGGGGCAATATTTAGCCGCGGATCAGCCAGATGATCCGAGGTAACCGGACCGCGACCAATCCGCCTACCCTAAACTGTGGTGCAATGCAGCCTAAATCCTGCTCGTTCCGGTGTCGCGGAGCAATGTGGAAAGAGTCCGGGGCAATCTAATTTGGAGGGTGCATGACACTGGCGTCAATTTAGCCACCCTCACGAATCCTCGAAGCGTTCGATATATGTTAATTTCACACCTTTTCTTTTGTTGCACACTGAATTGCAATGCTTTCCTTCATCTGCTACTTCAAGATACGGGCATGCTGAGGTACACAACTCTCCACCAGCACTCATATCACCTCATCGTACATAGTCCTAAGTTGTGAATTTTTCTCCGTACCCCGGGTTTCAACTTCAAACACACTCATTCGGCTGGAGGGCACCACGAGATTGGGTTTGAAAAAAAAATGCCACTTACACCAGCGCAGCGACCCAACCCCGAGTCGAACGGGTACGCTGCTTGAAGATGGCATAAGCGATCTCTGCTATAATTCGCAGAGGCGTACCCATTTGCTATCACGTCTATGGATAGCGTAAGGCGAGCTGCTGGGCGAGTCGGGGCAATCCGCAGTCCCGCCGGGCGGAATAAAACACCGAGATGTGTTCACCTGAAAGGGTCGGTTGAGTTAATTCCACTTCGAGGATGTTATACATACCGAGTTCGGCGCGTAATTTATATAGAATTGGGAGATTTAATGAACACTTGCATAGTCATTATTGGGTCGGTATAATTCCCAGCCACGGATCTAACCAGAACTCGGAAATAATATCAATGAAATACAGCATACACGGAAAAAGATGAGAGAGAAGACAACTTCCAATGAAAAACCCAACCCCGAGTCGAACGGGCTCCCTGCACGAATCAGAACAATCTGCTATGGACTGCAGGTGCGTATCCGCACGCTATCGGGTCTACGTTGTCGTAGAAGGCAGGCTGGGTAAATGAATCCCTATCAGGATGAGGTACGTTGCGGAGTTGATCCTAGAGTTACCTGCGGCGTGTTTGTGGCGCGCTCCTCTGCGGCTGCCGAGCAGTCGGAATTCGGAAGTTTGGATTTAACCTGCGAGGGAGATGTGATATGAGTGAGCGGGGAAATCTTATCAGACAGAGAGAGCACCAAAAAACGAAGGATCACGCTCTACGACCTGATCCCGAATCGAACGGGTGTCCTGCTTGCACTTCCAATTCACAATAATTATCGGAGGCAAGGGCGGTCCAAATGCCATCAGGTCCTACCATGGGGAAATGCACTCTCAGTACGAGTACGTCTGTCCACATTCCTCGTACCGAATTTATGTGATTATTCCAGCGAATACGAGAGAATGAGAACTGGAGGTAACAGGGAGGGCAATGGAGAGCCGGATTCAGACACCAGAGGTTTTTGGACCCAGAGACTTCACTTGAATTCTAGAGGAGCATGCAAAGTACAAGTCCAAGTTCACGAGCGGCAGCGAAACGACGCACAGAGTCAGACCACTGGATAGGAGCCAGAACGATCGGAGACCACGGCGTAGACGCAGATAAGGCATCGCCTAGCGGGTATACAAACGCAGCAGCCCAAGGGAAGCAGCAGCGGTGCGGTACGAGAAACAGAGATGAGCGCTTGAAGCAGGAGGTGTTCGGATCACTCGGCCCGAATTGATGCGAGTACCGCCACTCTCCTTGCCACCGACGACCAACTTGACGACCAAGCAGCGACGGCGACGCCGCGACGTCGAGGAACCTGCTCTCTAATATAACGGATGCAACATCTCTCTCTCCACTCCACGCATTGCCTGGATATCTCCGCGCCCGGCTGCGCTCGTAGGAACTGGTCAAAGTCTCAAGCTAGGATTCGCGACGGGCGCGAGATCGAGGCTAGCTTTAGAGCCAACCTTCGAATCCGCTGGCGTCGCGCTCATCCAGCCTGAGCGCGCCCCTTTCTCTTGATACCGACACATACTCAGTACTCACTGCTCTCGGTGGGGTGTATCCATCCAGTGTTCCTGCTCCTTCTCCGCCCGCCGCGGCAGTGCATGCGCCAAAGACGGATCCATGTGCACACTCCGGCGCTGCTCCGCCGGTGGGATCTCCGCGCCCCGTTTCTCCCCGCCCGATCCTTTCCCATGCATCTCTGTATGCGCTCCAGCCTCGCTCTCCTTCGCTGCCCGAATGCATGCTCCGACGAGGCCTCGCGCTCGCGTGCTCCGGGTGTAGCTCCGCCCGTGGAATCAGGCTGGCACCATGACCCGCGCTTCTATGGACATCTTCCTCTTCGGCCCCGGATTTGCTCTCCCGCTATGTCGCCCACGGCCTCTAATTTATCATTGCAGTGGGATGCGCCTCACTTACCCGTTCTTCTTCAACCCTGCATCCCCCCATTGCTGAGGAATGCGCGGGTCGGAGCTCGCTGCGGGTAACATGTCGACTGATGCTCCAGTTGACGTGCGAGTACACACTGTGCATGGCGCGGTGCTCAGGGTGCAGTCGGCGAGGTGGCAAGAGCGGCGTCGGCCCACCAGGACGCGCGCGCCGTGATACGACAACGGAGCGACTCGATCCTTTATACTTGCACATCTTGTTGAAATCTATTCTATTCCGTTGCCACAAAAACGATCGGACTCTGTATGCCACATCTAACACCTCCAGTCTTACATTAAAAGACGGCCGCCAACATGCCCCCCGCCTCCCATGTTGGCTCCCTTCATCCCACCGAAAATCCACTTTCCCGACGACAGCGAGGCAAAATGTGGGATATACCCCGCCGCGACCTGACCCGCTTTGCGTAACTCTAAATGTCCGTAGACATGGATTGCAGATGCATTCTCGGTGAAACGAGGGTGGGTAAATACTGTTCAGGATGGACGATGCACCTGCTGCTAAGCATGAGCTGGATTTACTCCGTGCGCAGTGTCACCTGATTATAACGCTCAAGCCGTGGGTGTTAAGCCGGGATGGGAGTCAGCGTCGAGGGAGCAGCGCCCGTGCACAAATAAAAAAGGCCGTGACGGGCTAGAACCCGCCTCCGATTCGAACGGGTGCTTCACTGCGTATAGAATAGAGAGATGGTGTATTCAGATTCATTCGCTCGAGGATGGTCCGGTGCATAACGACTCGCGCACTTTGTACATACTCGCAATTGATGCACTGTGTTTCTTCCTGATGCGACCCAAATGCGACCCGTAGAACTCTCATCCATTCTGTTGTCAGCTACTCGAGTAGATGTTACTCTCGTATGGATTTCAGAACTGTTGTACAAACGAACCAAAGAGTCAGCGGGTGGCTGGAAAGCCTGCAAAGCGGACAGTGCGGAGGTCATTCTCGGCGTATTTCCAGTGCGTGTTTAGTTCTCTACGTTTTCCCTGTCCACCGTCTTCTGTGCACATCGCGGCATCCCATCCGAATATCTGACTTTTCTTCGGAGGTCAAGACAAGGAAGTATATCTTTCCAACTAACTCAACCGTACTTTGGGTGCATCTCCATCCACTCTACTTCACATTTTCAACGCCTGTAATATTCATTCAACATAGTCTATGTCTTGGATCCAATATTCTGGCGAACGATTCACAGTTACTTCTCAAACTGCGGATTGTATGCCGAATGAAATGGGCGCGGCTGGAGGAACGTGGTTGAGAAAAAAAGACCAACTGAGGGGCGGGTAAACAGGTGCATATTGATTCGAGGCATCTAAGATGCAAGTAATAGACGCCATAGTTCTATTTACGGAGAAAGGAAAGGGAAAGCGCGGGGGATATACGATGCAGGTCTCGGAAAAACTGGAGACTGGGTGTGATTCAGCGGGGGCGGAGATGTCCTGTCACCGAGCTTGGCAACTGTACACTGACGGAAAAACAATGTCTCCGAAATATCATCGCGGCTTCGACTCTGCTTCATTACGGCGCGGCGAAACAGCTGGCATACCTAGCCTTAACCCTGCTTCACCGGAGGGACAAAAATGAGCACATATTTTTCGGTGATAAATAAATCCTGCTGTAATTGGCGCTGTAGATGAACTGATTATCATACTACTGTGTGTTGGGTAGCCGCGCGTAAGTATCGTCAGACGTACAGCACCGGGCCTCGATCAAGCAACCGTATCATCTTCTCCTCCCCGCGCGCCTTCAACACCTTCTTTCCAACGTTGCCGTTGATTACCTCGATGAGCCCTTCATCCTCCGCCTCCTGCAACATCGGCGTCCACCACTTCGACTTGGGCTTGTTCAAGTCGGCGTAGAGATCCCTCTTCCCCAACCAGAAGAGCGCTGCGCGCACCTCGCCGAGCGGCCGAGGCGTATCGGCAGCGCCGCTGCGCGAGAGGCAGCCCACGAGGTGTTTGAGACGGGCCGGGACTGCGTGTGGAGCTGAGGCAGGACCGTCCGTCGCCGCATTACTAGTTGCCGGTGCGCTGGAAAGTGCAAGCGGCATGGCACCGTCGGCCACAGTCGGGTTCAAATTGGGAAGAGCGACTACTATCGACGGGGCGGTGCTCGTATCCTGGAGGCGTTGTGCGGGGAGGTAGAACGCGGATGTGGGAGGCGCCGCCAGTGACAGCGGCGACGTGGCCACGGCTAGGCGCGATGCGCCCCCATCCATCGTGAGGCGCGGGCGCACCCGCAGCCTGAAATGTTCCCTCCCCAGGAGACCGACGCCACCATGCTCATCAGCTGCGATCAGGGCCGCCGGGGAGAAGACCAATGCGTCCCCAGTGGGAAGCAACATGACCTGCTGATGCCAGGACTCGAACGCAGACTCGCTGCCCGCAGAGACGTGGCGTGCGAGATGGGTGCACCACGCGGGCGAGGAGAAGCGATGGCAGATAATGATGGAAGCGAGGTCTAGGATCGTCGCCGGGATGACGGTCGGCTCTTGTGTCGCGATGATCACCCGGGTGGCGAGATGCCGCTGGAGGCGGATGATGTTGCTGACGGACTGGGTCAGACGGGCGGAATCGCTGTTAGTGAGATATTTGTGAGCCTCGTCCAGCACTGCGAGCGACGTTAGAATAGGTGCAGAGATGGGACGCTCCCAACGAACGCACCAACAAGCTTTCCGCACGCCGTCTGCCATTGGGTGAATGCGCCGAGCACGATGTCGAAGAGCAAGCCCGCCGTGAGGCCTAGTGGGTTGTTCGAATTAGCATGAGTCTCTAACGTTGACGGGACAATGTGGGGCCACTTACCGTCGAGGAATGGGTCCGTCAGGTCAACGAGGACCAGTCCGCCCATAGTAAAATACGAGTCAATGTTGCGTACGCCTGGGCGGACAAAGGCATCCAATAGGTCCAAGCGAAGTTGAATCATCGCCTTCTGCTTTGGGTCGAGCTGCTCGAGGCCAATCCGGCGCTTGAATTCTGTGCCAAGTCAGTTAAGCGTGAATTCGCGCCATCTGATGTCCCGCACCTAAATAACTGAACGCATCGACGCCGATGTTGCGGATGATGAGCAGCGCGGTGTGCATGTAGAGCGGCATGGTCTGTCAAATAGAAGGATTACACATTCTAGGTAAGGCTTGCGAGACGTACCTCGAGATTGTCGCAGCCCATGAGTGCGAGCATGCGGTCGGCTGTGAGGTCCTTTTCTGACAAGGACAGCGGATCCACGTGAACCTGGGCCAGGGAAGCGTAAGCGCGTCGGCGGCGGCTGACGTTGCTGGGTCTTCAAAGTACCAAGTCGGCGGTTGAATGATGGCGCAGGCCGCAACGGGACGAGCGTACGTACGAGCAAAGGACGGTAACTTGGGGCAGAACAGCGCGATGAGGGTTAACGGTCGGGGTCGAGAGGAAGGCTGCCTCGCACGGGCGATTAGCGTCTTGCGTATCAAAGTGAAAGCTGTCGGTGGTAAGCCCAACGTATGTGCGGAGTCATGATCGAATGCGCGTACACAAGAGCGCTCAAAGGCTCCGGGAGCCGGCCAACACGTGGATCCGCAATGAGCGCGCACTCGAGGAGGCAAGCGACAGTATGGCTCTTCCCCGATCCCTACAAAATGGCCGGGGTTCAATCCAGGAGACAGGGATCCTGACGCAAAAGAAAAACCAACCTGAACACCACAAATCACAGCGCTGCTGGGTGCGTTGGTGTTGAAATACACCCGATCTCCTGCGCTTGTTCCGAGAAGTCCACGAGACGGGAAGTCAGCCGCATGATGCTTGAACGCAGAATACGTGAGCAGCGGGGAAGTGACGAGTTGGTGACGAAGAAGGTTCCTGTCAGTATCGTGCTCGGCCGCCGTCGCAGTCCCGAGGAAAGCGAGTTCGTCGTCCATGGTAGCTGGAGGCAAAGTCGTGTTACGAGTGAAAGAACGTGGTGGTTGCGGGTTGGGCAAAAGCGGGCTCTGTGTATACACAGCCTTCGATTTGGACATGTTTGGCAGTGTCTCACAATTAAAGACAACTTTCCTTCTCACCCCCATGTCGTCTGGCGGTTCTCCCCTCCGGGTTCTGGATCTCCCTCCCAGAATTTTCATCGTGATCTTGGTTGAAATTCCTGTCACAGAGGCGATTCCGACGCTTGCCGCAGCCAATTCTTGTCAATTTCTTCTTCTATTGGAGACTGTCGACCTAGCTTCGATATAACTGCACATTTTTTCCTTCGCATCCGACTAAACCACTGGCACTTTACATGAAGAGCTGCAACGTCATACCCTGCACCGCTTGTCTGGAGTCAGCGATCGAACGACCTGGGTCAACTTCTTCATTTGGAGCAGTCAATCACAATTCCACAAAATCGAACGGGAGCATAGGGTGCTTCCACTTTTCCGATATCCAGATTTACAAACAGAATGTCTTTACCTTGGGATACCTGGCGAATGAGTAGCGGCACGGAATACGCGGCACGCTGATGGCACATCAGATGCAATGCATCGGATTGTTCCCTTCTCCCATCACATGCCATCGGCTTCGAAAGCTGAACTTTGGGGCGCGTTGGTACAACGTGTCCGTCCCCTCCCGCGTTTTATCAAATTCCAGCTGATTTATATGCATCCTGCGCTGTGCTGAGTGACGTATAGTTTGTCCCAGCCCGAGATATAATATTCGTTCTTTCGTCCTCATCGGAGCGCTGGTTCTTCTCATCCCCGACCCGCTACCGGTGGTGGTCGACGGCAACGTAAGAGCCCCCGGGAACAGAGACCACGCTCAGGTCAGCTATTCATTTATTCAGCAGATATCACTCCACGTATGCAGATCTATTAGTTCATACCTCAAAATAAGAACGCGATCTGATTGAACGTGTCTTGATGCTGTCGCCAACTTCTGTTAGAGTTTTCAGCAGCAGAGGTGTAGCAAAAGATTAAATGGATTCAAGGAATGATTGTGAACTGTTTGGCGCGGAACAAGGCGCAGCTGAAAAGAATCAGAGATGCCGACACAGTGAAAGAAAGAGTCCATTAATATCTCAATGTCCCAACTCCGAATCGAACGGGTGCTTTGTATTCAATTTCTCCCCTTCCACCATCAATGAGAGGAGAGGCATTCCGCCCGCTATCGGGTCGGTCCAAACGGAGAAGTGGGAGGGGGTTTGATTCTGGGGGACATCTGGGCTATTTGTGGACTGTGCCTCTACGCCGGCAGGACAGTGGGAATCCCGCGACGTAGATTCGAACTATGATAAAGATGTGATCCGAATGAGGCGGGCGCTGCTGATCATACAGAGAGAAAAACCAGTTTCCCGGAGGATAGTAGACACGACCTGATTCCGAGTCAAACGGGTGCCCTGCTTGCACTTGAGATCTTCTGACTCGATTATTACCAGAGGCAGGGGCGGTCTACCCGCCATCGGGTCTTAGAATGGATAGTGGTAGCCTTACCACGTCGAATATCTTCAGTTTATTATCAGAGGCTCCGTATATGTGTGGAGGTGAGCCTGAGAGAGCGAGGGTGAGGATGAAGGATTGGCGCACCGCGGGTACCAGCTGGAGGGAAGATCCGGGGGGTGCATACACAGCTTTTACTTTCGGGGAGAAGCCGGGTGTGGAAGACGGACTGAGGGAAGAATATAACAATGAGGTAGTTACGCCATCTGAAAACACGGGCGGAGTAAATTCCCGGCGCGAGGAAGTGTTTAACCCGGAATTTAACTCTAGATCTATACTGAGCATTCCGGAAGTCGAGTCTTCGTTGGTGCAGGATAATGCCCGACTAAAAATCGGGCAGGGGGAAAGTGACGTTGTGACGTTGCAAGGGACGCAGACTGACGCAGCAAAATTTTCAAATTGACGCTGCAAGCGTCAGTACTGCCGCAACACCGTCACACTGCCGCTGTGTCACACGTCGTTGATGCAGCCCATTGCCGTATGCTGCATCAATCGCTTATACTTGCCGCAGATACAATTAAAACATCGAATCATCCGGAGCGATCTCAGTTGACAACCTTCAAATGTATTACTAAGTCAAAATTCAACCTCTACGCTACGCCCTCGGGCGGGAACGAGAAGCAGGCGCGCGTGTCTGATGTGACACTCTTTTGGATGAAATCTGAGGGGAAAATAGGCGCGGTTTTGACAAATGAGCTTACATCGCCGAGGGAGCGGATGCAGTCTGACCTGACTTGATTGGACGCGCCCGCAAACTAGTTACGTGGCCAAATCGGGGTCCTGTGAACCAGAAATGACTAGGAACAACCACCGGAGAGCTGCCCAAATTTGTGTGAGGTTGGTGGCTAGCAGACAGAGTAGTAGAACGAGGTAAGTGACATCGATCATGGCGGTAGGAGGCAGAATGAGGCACGCAAAGCATGGCAACCACCAGGCCACAGCATTGAATTGGAAGTTGATGCATCACGCGGAGGAATGGAGGGACTGCGCCAGCACATTGCGGACCTCCAAGGGAAATGCGGATAACGTGGAATTTAAATCTTCTGGTATCTCGCAGGCGGATGGTGGCCGTCGGGATCAACCCGGAACATCCCAGTGAGTGAGGTGCGGGTTGGGGGGAGGGGGATCCATCATTCTACTGCAACCTATGCTGCCTCAGGTTTTGAAATAATTGTGCACGACGTGGGAGGCGCGAAGAGAGGCTTAGCACAGCCTAACCCGTCAACTTTAGCCGAGTTGATATCTCCGAGGAAGGACGCATGGATCACATTATGGACCACGGTTCACAGCACGGAAACATTCTCAAGGAATGATTCGTCGACTCTGGTGGGGTTGGAAACCCAGAATTCACGTGATGGAAATACAGCCCAGGGTGAAATAGAGCAACATCCGGCTGATGTTGCTGGCTGTATTTGTTGGAATATTTGCTGGGGATATCCCGATATTAAAGGTTGCGGAGGGGGGAGACCATGGAGTCGCAGTGGGGTGGTGATTCTCTCTGTATCACAATTGAATTCTTGAATAACTTACTTTAAACTTGAATTGATGAGGTTTCTTGTGCACTATGATGTCCTACGGACGGAGCTGCGTGGCTCAGTTCATTAATCCCATAACTCTTCCGGTGATAGTTGAAAAAAAAACACATTGCCGCTGAGTGGCTGTGTTGTCGCAGGTCGAGGTTGGATGCGGTAGTGACAGATGAGCGTGCCATTCCGCGCGTTATGACCAGGCGGTTTCCGAGTATTTTGGTGACACAAAAGGGTGGAGAAGAGTGTGGAATTGATTTTCCAGGAGGCGTTGAACTACGAGTTTTGAACAAAGAGTGAGTACCACTGCCCAATGTCGCAGTGAAGAGAAAGACTGGGCTGGTTCTCAGAGTTATATGGCACCACATCCTGGAATTGAACCTGTTGGAGATGCAATTGGGAAGCTCACAGAACGAAACAGCAGTGCTGCACGAGTGCCGTTGGACTGCCGCATACAGACGTCGAAAGTGCCGCAGACAGGTCACACTGACGTTGTGTCGCGGCGCAAGACCAGCGCAGAATGACACAGAAGAGACGCAGTACTGACGCTGCGAGCGCCGCGACTGACGCAGCAGAGTGCCGAATTGACGCTGACAAGTGACGCTGCAGAGGATTTGACAAAATCCTGCAGTCGCCACAATATGAACCAACCCCGAGTCGAACGGGTTCCCTGCTTAAATTCGTCTCATTCTGCGGTGTGGGTGGGGTGCGCTCCTCGCGATGAGCCGGGAAATCTTGATCGGCCAGAGAGAGCAAGAAAAGAAAAGTTGGATATCGCCTTTCTACGACCTGATCCCGAATCGAACGGGCGTCCTCCTTGCACGGACATTCTACAATCATTATCGGAGGGAGGGGTGGTCCGATCACCACCAGGTCTTGGTAGAGATGAAGATAGGCTCACCACGTACGTCCGCATTCTTCACAGTGTACTTCACCGAGTGTGTTCCAGTGAATATCAGGACGAGAATGAGGCTGCACTCAATTTTAAGGCCTGCAGACGGATGCATATCATGCATATAGCACAGATAACCGTTCCCAGAGAGTGTAGGGAAGCGCAAGTTGAGCGCCGGTCACCGCGCGTTGAACGCGCGCAAAATGAGGTGCAGCCTGAGAGAACTTATGGGAAAGGGAGCCAGGACGATGGGAGAGCCGTGTGTAGATTTATTTAAGGAACTACACAAGCCGAGGAGCCCAGCGTCGGCAGCACCGCGGTACGAGAACCGCGAGATGAGCGCATGGAGGCGTTCGGATCACTCGTTCCGATTTGATGCGAGCACCACCACTCGCCTCTTGATCACAAACGACCAAGCTGCGACGGCGCCGACGTCGAGGCCCTATGGCGCTGTGGCTCGCTCCGATCCCCTGAGCCACCAAGATGTAACACCTAGCCCTCCTGCTCTTGACATCTGACGTCGACGACTGAAGACCTCTCGGCTTCGTTCTCGTCTCGCCGTGGCCCCTTGTCTCTGGACCGACGGACTGGATGCATCGACGCTTTCCTTCACTGGCCACAGTGGCCGTGTCCCCGGAATGTCGACGCAGCTCCGCCCGCGGCATCCCCCGCGCCCGTTCCGCCGCGCTCGATCTTCCCCCGCTGGAGAGCATTCTACCCACGGCACAGGCCACGCTCCTTCCTTCACTTGTCCTGCGCCGCGCTCCCCATTCCTTCTTTCACGCGCACCACAATCCATTGCACCCGCGCAGTGTTCAACGATCATCCACGGCGCGCCATTCTCGCGCCAAAACCGCAGCCTGCGTCACCGCCTTCGCGCCCCACTAGTACGACACCAAGCAACATCCCGGTGTGTCTCAATCGTGCCCCTCCCCTCCCTCCCTCGCTCACCCCCTCTCGAAGTCCACCGCTCCACCCGTCCTGCCCGCTGCAAACTACCCCACCCCCGCACGCCCGCACGGGCCCGGTTCCCGAGTCCCCGCGAAAGCACGCGCTTTGCCAAGTAATCCGAATAGGCGACGCCTCAATTACCGCTTGCCCACACATTTCCTAGGGCTGGCGTAGCGGGCGGCACCGCGCTCTACATTTGGGATGCGAGCGCGGATTATGGGAGATCGCAGCGGCATCGTCTGCTCTGCACGCGCAATTCAAAATGTAATCAAGTAGGAATCAAATCGAATCGAATCACCGCACGCGAGACAAAGTCAGATTCGAGGTTAAATCCAAGTCGATTTCACGCGCAAGTGGATTGTATACCGGCCTCGGGGCGTCCCAGACCGCAAAATCGAGTCTAGGGTACATGAATCTGTAGGGCACATGAGATGCAGACGGGCGCAAAGAGTGGCGGACCAATTAATTATGGTTATAGGAAGGACGGACCCAAGATGGCTGAGGCGGAGAGTCACATCGGCTTCGTTCGAGAGGGGCGCGGCAGCCACGAAGAAATGGCCCTCGAGTCCGAACGTAAATCCAAGCCTCTTCACACGCAGCTGTGGATGAGGATGGGTGTAAATCGTGCCTGGTCAGTCCGAACAATGTGAGCGCAGCGGCGTGCCAGTGTGAGATAGATGACGATGGAGAGGCGGCGAGGAAAGTACTAAAACCGATGGCTTAGAGGGAGTGAACCACCGAGGAGCAGTACTAGCGAGGTTAGTTGGAGTGTTCGCGTCCCTTCCGCGTGTCGGCATACCTCAAAAAGAGGCAGGAAAGGTGGTCAGTAGCTCGAACAAGTGCACATACACTCGAGCAGGTGCACATGCGACTCACTTGACAGAGATAATTTTCCCAGAATTGTGACGGAGTCTGCGCAAGGGGGAAGGAAGTGCAACATAAGATATCAGGTGCCAGAGAAATGATGATTGATAGCTTGAAGGGGGCTATGCACAAGTCTAGGGATCGTGAGTACGAGACCAAGATCAACGGGGGCGGGAGACGCGCCAGGTCAGATTTGATATGGTGTGGCCGAGAGTCGAGTGTATATAACGCTAAGCAATCGTGGGGACAGATAAAGATAAAGTGCGGCGGGCGACGTACCCAGTCCAGCCTAAGCGCGGAAGACCGAGGCACTGGACTCGCGAACTGAGTCAGTCAGGAATGACCCGGAGCCAAGGGAATAAACCGTGGGTGCTTTACCGCGGTGAGAAATCCGATGTCGCATTCTACATTCTTGTTGGGTTGGTGAGCAAGGACAATTAGCGGAGAAATCTGGCGCCTGAGGATGCTCTCGGGAGACGCTACCTGGAGAGGCCGTATACTGTATTCGGAAATTGTAAGACTCAGGCCGAGGAACCCGTCCTGAGCGCTTTCATAGCCGTCTTTTTGCCGTCCCATACCGTCCCGGGGTCGAAGAATTGCAAAAGACGGCCGGTACGATAGCGGGCTGTACCCGCCCGGCATCGCAGATTGACGGCCGGCCCTGCCAGCGGGACGGTGGGCAGCCCTACGATCTGCTCTCATAGATCAAACATGAAGTCTCTGGGGTCCTAGTATGTTAGCCGACCCGCCTATCACATCCCAAGTGATGTTTTGCATTATCTAATTACGTTTTGCAAGCTGTCCAGTCCTTGTTTTCATACTATACGGACCGTAATTATAATACTAATTGAGCTGGCGCTTCGTGCATATTTTGATGAGAATTAGGCACCTGTATCTTCCTCATCTTCGACTAGAACCTCTGTGGCAGAAAATCCTTGAACTCTCACTGGGAACGATTAATTTTGCAACCTGTGCCACCGAAAACTGGACGATGAGGGTGTACAGTTGAGGACGGAACATAGAAAATGATCCAGATCTCGATGCTGCCTAAGCAGCATCTGTGTCTACAACGCCAGGGCATTGAGGAAGTACTGGAGGCCATATAATAGGCCCAGATATCGGATGTTTCTACTGAGGAACCCGGCTTTCAATGGAAACCCTGCTAGCTGAGAAACTCCTTCAAGGCATCTAATTGGAATCCCATCCGGCATCACCGCTCAGCTTCCTCCCCCTATCTTACAAGTTATCTCGTGAGACATCTATTTGCGACCATCGGACGTAGATGGGTTGCTACAGCGATCCGGCCGTTGATGACTGTAGCATATATTCGGGACGCGATGTACGTAGGTACAGTACCTGCTTGTTCGGACCTCAGCAGTAATACACCCCTCCTCCTCCTCCTCCTCCTCTGCCATCAGCCGATGACTACTGCGGATTTTGAAGTCCGGAATGTTTTTTGCTCTCGGTAGTATGGATCGTGTATCTCGCATGGGCCCGTCTTGAAAAAATAATTGTGTGCATTATTTTTGAAGCCGACGGCTTTGCGTCACCGAACGCTCGGTGGGTAGACGCCCGGTTACTTCTTGCACTTTTTCGGTCCCCGAGGGTAACGGAAAGTCCAGATAGGCGACTTGACAAATTGCCGCTACTGTAAAAGGTTGCAAAAGCACAACAACTTCAAAGAGGATTGAAAATGGATTGAACTGACTCAGAGGTGAGTGCTCTACGATATCCTAGGGGAGCCGGATGGACTGATATGATGTGCAGTTGTAAATTTCAAGTGGGGGCAGAAATATTGGCCAAGACCAATACCAGTTGGAAAAATGTTGTATAGCACCTGATTAGCTTCTTACGATTAGTTTAGAGTCCCAATACAAGTACTGGTTACAGAGATCTTCAAGACGATCCCCCCACTTCGACGCGCAGAGGGGCTCCAAAGAAAATCACATGATCGCGCGGGCCGTCCATTTTCAGACCGCCGCCAGTCAGAGGAACTCGGGTTTCCAAATAACGCCATCATTTTTACAGGGATTTCCCTTGAAAGCCGGGTTCGTCAGTAGAATAATCCCTAGATATCTGTCAGAAGCCACTTTTAAATTGTACAAGGGGCTGGTCGGCCGCTTCGCGGCCTCCCATCCCCTTCCATGGAGTTTACTTGTATCAAAACTTATTTTATTACAGCCAGTGGCAGCAAGCCCTTCGTTTGCCTTGTAACGGGTGGGAGAGAAATACGTGATTGTGCCGCCAGGGCAGTGCCTGTCAGATTGCTGTCAGAGGTGACGGCAAGCTGCCGTCAGCGGTGGTGGGCGGCAATGGTACGGAATGGTTCGGCCGGTTGTTTAGCACAGGTGCAGATCAAGCCTGGCAGTTGAACATCAACGTGGCGCAGATAGGCATCAGTGGAATTTAAAAGGCTTCGGACAGAAGGACAGGCTTAATTTTGTAAGGGACTGGTCGGCCGCTTCGTGGCCTCCTATTTCCTTGCTTTTTGCAGCTGAATAAAATAGTGGGTAATTTATTTAGGAGCGAGACAACATTCAAAATTATCTCCCACTTCGGTGAATTGAACCGAGTTGAATTGACATTTGATTCCCCGTCACTCCACCGCTGATGAAATATGTTTATTTGAAATTCCGTTTTTATTGTCTGCACTGTTTTCATGTTCGCCGCGGCAGCCTTTGTTGCGGGGTGGTGGGAGCCATCTGTCAATGTTAGCGCCCAGGGCAAAGCTTATTAGAAGTGTGACGTCAAATGCCGCCAATGCCGAAAGATTGCTTGGTGTTGTGCCAGCGGGAAAGAGTACTCCGAGACCGGGCGGCCAGTTGCCGCGGTGATATGGCATCGGCGGAGATGAACGGAGTTTAAAAAGGGTTCGGACACACAGAATGCTTAATTTATAGAGAGGGTGATTGTGGGGTATACGTAGTCTCTTATAAACAGACGCTATAACAATATGAACTCGTACTTCGTTTGTTATAGGGTATACGGCCGTAATGACCGTAATTACCGTAAATATTCCGTACCGTACCGTAAGAGGGCCTGGGAACAGCCTTACGGTTACGGTTACGGCCGGTTTAGGCCGTAAACCGGCGTAACTTTACGGGCGTACCTAGTGATGCCGCGAGGTGAGGTCGAGCTAGCTCGAGGTAAAAATATTTCAAATCTCGGATCAGCTCGAGCTGGCTCGAGCTGATTCGAGGTGGCTTCCTTAAAAGGCAGTTTGGTTTCCCACCCCCTGATAACCTCTCGCTCGCTCTGTCCTGCGTCCTCCGGAGCATACGGAAGCATGATATGGATGTATCCCAATCTTAATAACTATACAAAGATGAAGAGGTACCCAACAACGATTATTCTAACTAATAAATGAAATATAGACAAGATACAATTTCAGAGCGGAAGTAAGTAAAGTGCGCTTTCAAGGGGCAGAATCACTCTTTCCCCATCCCTCCCATGACGTGTTCAGCAAATCCACCAGTTCCTCGATCCTCCCGGCAGCTAAAAGCTCCTCAAGAATCTGGGGGTCAACATCAATCACCGACAGCTCCTCTTCCGTGGCGATCCATCCCTCCGTAAAGTCGATGCGCCCATTACAATAGATGAACTTGAGAATCTGGAGCATCTCAATGACGGTTGGAGACAGATTTCCGCGACGCAATGCATCTGTTTCCTTGCTCGAGGAGAACACTCGCTCGCAAGGAACAGCCGAGGCTTGAACGGGTAATACGTCGAGGGCCACCAGGTAAAGAGTTGGGAATACAAACTCCCTGCGCTGAGGAGAAATGAGTATCGGCGAAAGAGCTACATGACAAAAGGCAAATAAAGTACCTGCCAATAACGAAGGAGATCGAAATCCGCATATTCGGGATTCCGATCATTCAAAATTCCCTCGGCCTCGTATTGAGCTAATTCCTCTTCAACGACCCGCTGATCCTCAATCTCTGCGAGCCGCTCTGCTTCCGCCTTCTCGGCCTCAGACACTTCAAGTGAGGGGGTGGTGGCCGGGGGAGCACTGTCCAGATCTGAACCAGACAAGGACTTTGATAGTGCGCTGAGGCGGGCGAGGCCAGCTGCTTGGGAACGAGCAGCACGGGAGACGACCGGTGGCTGGATAATACGACGAGATGCTGTCGTGGGGATGACCGGAGGGTAGGGCCGATTTTTGGAACGCACGTCCTTGCGATATTCCAGCATCTATACGACATTCAGAAAGAACGAGAACTGATTTGAAGAGATACTTATCGACGCGCGAAGAGCGTCCTTTGCTGCGAGGTAGTCATCCACCCCCCAATGGTCTTGCAACCATTTGAGTTTGATGGTTGGATTGAGCACTACCGAGGAAACGAGTCAGCAAGAAATCACTTTGTGACGATTACACATTACCCATCGCAAGTGAGTACATCCTTGTGCGCCGAGAGAGAGAAAGGTAATCTTCGAGTTTGCGGATAGATGCCTTGATGGCATGGCTGATTTCGTCCAGATCCGTGGCGAGATTCTTGAGCATTACAATGAGATTCTCATACAACGGAAGGACCATTGAAAGGGTCGGAGTTTTCTGTGCAGAGACAATCTCCTGGACAACGTGGAAGACCTCTAGGAACCGACGAATATCACCAAGAACACGCAGCGTCATTGCGTCAAAGGAATGATGTGCTATCTCGTCTTGGGCGGGAGCATTGAGGAATCTATCTACGGCCTGATAAATGACATGAGAATGGATTAAAGGAATAGATTTGCTGCGATGCGGACCTGGTACTGCTCCAAGAGACGGTCAATCATGAGGAAAGTGGCCGACCAACGCGTGTCGACATCTTTCAGCAATCCCACCACTCGAAGAATCTCGGGAGGATCCCCAAATCCACCGGCTGCATTACCCTGCTCTATCGTGTCCTCGAAGGTGTCACGACGTTGACCGGATGCACGACAGGCCGTAACAAGCTTTCGCGCGGCCGCAACGGGGTCCAGCTTCAACGCGTCCCAGTACTCGAGGTTGTCCTTCAACGACTGTGGGACCGGGATGTCGAAGTCATCAAGAACAATATCTGGTTCGTAGTCCGGAAGCTCGGTGACTTCCTTCAAGCCGGCCTTCACCGCGAGGTTAATAACACGAGGGAAACACCTTAGAATCGTTTTCTCAGTGTTGTCCTTGAACTGGGAATGCGGGACATACCTGATTCGATTCCCCTCGCTGTCGAAAGGAATTCGTAGCGCATTCAATTCGCGTTGGATCTGCTCCATCATCGTGCCGTTATTTCCAGCATTGTCGCAAGTAATCATCGATATCTGGGCGAGTAGTCAGACGTGCGCGCCTCGCGTGATGTGGTAAGGCACCCACTTTGTGAAGACAGCCAATTTCTTTCATGACTTGGACAAAAACCTTGCCAAGATTATCGCCCGTGTGACTGCCCTCTAACCGTCGAAATGCGACAAGCTGAGTTTTCAGCACAAGGTTGCCGTTCGAGTCCTTGATTATGTAGTGCGCCGTGATCGCCAGGTGAGAGTCGAGATTGCCCCGAGACCAGACGTCATCCGTAAACGCGACGCGCCCCAAAGCATTCTAACAGAGTGAATAAATCAATAAATTAATGTGTTCAAATTTTCACGCACCTGAATTTCGCGTATCATGGCGGTGTATTCAGCATGGAAGCGCGTCGATATAAGCTGAGACAATTTCGTGCGATGAGGAATGTCGCCATCGTCCAATTGTGCGCCAATGAAGAGCAAGAGATCCCGTAGTTCGGGGCAATCTACAACATCGAGTGACTGAGAACGCGTCAGCGTGGCCATCCCCGACAAAGAAATGACACGTACCTGGTCATCTACGGCTATCCATTTGACAAGCCGGTCGTAAAAGCCGGGTATCGAGAAGGTTTCGCGCTCCCCAGGTGTGTACTTGTTCGATGTGCCTAGGGTTTCCCATCCCTTGAGTTGCTTCAAAAGAACCATATCGCGCCAGACTTTGACGTGCTCATCGGATTTCAGATGATTGCGAATAGCGGTGGTCTGGCCCTCGACATTTCTCCAAACACTGCGATCCCTGGCAAGCTTGTCACTGCCCACATGAATTAATCAGATGAAGAAAGATTGGAGGTAACTGGTAAACCCACCTGCAAAGCCGACAGACCAAGTGTGTATACTTCTTTCTGTCGGGACATCTCGTCGAAAGAACATCGTCCGCAGGGGGGTCAAGACTCTCCGAGTCCGGTGTGTTGGTACCGCGGACAAAGTACCAGACGTCGGAGGCACCAGCAGCATTTTTATCGGATTTGGTGAGACACGATCCGAGATTAAGGCCAGGGATATTGGTGAAAGCAGGGTGGAAGACGTCTTCGGAGGCGGCTGAAGCGGCGTGGGCAGAAGCGGTGGAGGGGCCCACACCAAATATGGCGGGTGTGTCGGGGTCGGGGTCGTTGTCTAGTCGTCTGCGGCCATTCGACTCTGCATTGGCCGGCACCTTGCGCTTTCGTTTCGCGGTACGCTTCGGCGGCGCATCAGTATTTACGTGATTTGTGGTATCACCAAGCGCGACACGGAAGGCTGGGGATGAAGTTGGAGGTCCGTTGTCGCCATACGTCGCCTGAAAGTTATTTTGGAAGGTGAAGATCTGAGCGGAATTGGGGTACGAGACATAGGCCTGAGGATATTGCTGCTGCAGAGGAGGTTGGGGGATGGGAGATGGATATTGGGGGTAGTAGCGAGGTGGTGGAAGAGGGACATTCGGAGGAAACCCCGGGACACAGGTGCAGGCGCGCGGATTGCCGCACCTGCACAAGGGGGACGACATGGAGGCTTGCCGCTTGCAAGTGGGAAGAATGAATGAAATATCATTGTCAAGGTGTTTATATACACGTCGCCTAAGGTGTTTTGAAACTACTGGCGCACCTGAGGTCTCCAACGAGCTCCAACGCGCCCGCTCGTCCAGCAATCCCAACCTTTGCGCCGCACAAAAACGTCATTTCTTCGGGTTTATTACGTCACATGGTCGCGTCATTGGAGCGCGCGCGGTTAGCCGACAAGTGAGAGCAGGGAATGGGCAGCAGAATGGGCGGGGCTGTTGAGGACAACGAAGGGGGAGAGAGGAAGACGCGGAGAGACGCGACAGTCACTCCTCGTTACCCGCGTCACGCTGTCTAATTACACCGTGTGAAGCCGAAGAACTCAAGGGTGTAAAGTTTTGTGAATCACGGAACATATGTCGGTTTTTTATTTTTCGACCTCTGCCTTGGACCAACCAACCACGTCATATTATGCAATGTCCGAATAAGGCAATTATCCGCGTGATCACTCGCAAGGACCGAGCGGAGTCATTCGCCGAAAGGTTTTGAAACCATTTAGCCCGCTTTTGTTCTAGGATAAATATCCACCAGAACTCTAGTCATTTATCCGAGCCGTAGTGGAATTTACTGGTGTGCTATTTGACCAAATGACGCCTTTTTCCGTCTTCTTTTTTTTTGACCGCAGTTGTTTTGCAAGTAGGTGTGTCGAGGTGTCTCTTGACGAGATTGATGACGCCTGCCGTTCCATAGCTGATCAGGGTACCGCACTTCAGGCAGGTTGCTTTCCCCTGCACATCCAAATCCTTGCCGCCAAGTACTATCCAAGTCCTCCGAGTCGGGGGTACCACCCTGTGGTTAATCGTCAGGTCAGTTCAGATGCTTCGAATCCACCCACCTTTCCTCCCGGATTCATAGCATAGGAACGTGGTCAGGATCGGCAAATTTTTCATTTGATTTTCAAATTATTTGTGCACGATATGCTAAAACCCCGACCTAATCGGGCGATTCAGGCCCCTGAGTGTCAGAGTATCTTAACCAAGGCTCACTGATCACTATTTGAGAGTATTGGAGGTCACATTTATCTCTCAGAACATTCTCTGGGCCTAAAAATATGGGGTACCAGAAAAAAAAAATTCCAGCCTGACGGCCGAACCAACCAACCGACACCTGGTCCGGCATTCACGGCCCGGCACACCCTTGGAAGAACTCCACAGGAGTGACCCGAAAGCACTCTATTGCAGTGCCCGACCCACTGTATATGAGTGACCAAGGGCACTCCATGGGAGGTTGCTTTGGCCAAAAACCGCCGCCCCGGGGTTGCTTGAGGCACTCCATTGGAGTGACTTTGGGTACTTCAATGGAGGTCTTCGGGCACTGATAGGCAGTGGTTTAGGCACTCTTCTGGAAGATCTGGTTCCGGTCTGCCTTCCTCGCTATTGACCGAACAAATGCGATATAAATGTACATTTGCGAGCATATTACAAAGAAGCTACTACGAGGCATCACAATACACCCCAGAGCGTGACTCCGCACTTGCAGGATCTTCGGTGCAGCGCAGGAAAAGACATACATGTGTGCGCCCTTCCGAGAATCGTCAGATAAACCGCGAGAAAGAGACAACAAACATGACACACCAGTTGAAACGGGCAAGTCGTAAGTATCCTGTATATAATGAGTCAATATATTTCGTTACTCGAGTGCGCTGTGCGGCAACTCACAGAGAGAATCTGAGTGTGGCTGCGTTAGATTCCACAGGCAGGAGGTCCGGCCCAGGAGATCGGTACAGGTGATTGACACAGCTCGCCCGTAGAAGCGATTAGAACGAGGCAGGGGATGAGCAAATACATACGCACGTGCAAAGCTTCATGGTGGCGGTGAATCAGAAAGGCGTTGGTTGGCAGGAAATTCTGGTGAGTTGGGATTCGGTAAGAAAACAGGGGGTGCACCGTTGAGTTCTACCTCGTATATTTAAACCTACACAAAAAAAAAACATATATCACACTATGAGCTCTAAGGAAACGGGAATAACGTGAGATTGGGGAGCGGACACACATTATGAACAATCGAATCACCGGTCGATCCCAACTAAGAACAGGAGTTAGCGCGCGACCTTGGAGGAAAGGGAGAGAGGGCGCGCGCGCAAAAGCCCACTCAACAATGATGGCCGGGTAAACCGATGTCGTATCTGGGAGTGGAAAAGCACCCATTGCGCGTGCGAGGGGCATTGGCTTGTCCGTCGTCTAGCGCGCGCATCACCGCCTCGGACGTCGAGTCGAAGTCCGCGGTATTCGAGTTGGGTGGAGGCGGCGCGCTTGAGTCGTGCCGTGGTTTTCAGTGGAGCGTCACTACAAACCTTGATGAATAAGTTGGTATTAGAGGGAATGGGGTGTAGACGGCGGGAGCGCAGACCAAATACCAGAAAAGAGATGAGGACCAAGCCGCGTCCCGCACCCACTCAACGCACGCGGTGGGAGGGCTCGCCGGAGGAAAGGGTAACGGCAGGGATCACGGATTGGGTGTGGGCACAGGAAGGCATCGTAGGAGGGAACCGGGTGGGAAGAAGACGGATGGGATGGAAGAAAGGGCTAAGGGCGGAAAGGGAGCACCGGCCGCCGGTGTCGTGGAGTGCATGTGCGGTACTCCAGCACAGGCAACCGGAACCGGGGTGTGGAAAGGATGGATGAAGAGGGGAGGGGCGCGGAGATGGAATCCACGCGGAAAAAGAACAGTACTCACAGCTCAATCGGAATTCGTAGCAGCACATCAATGTGTATGACTGAAAAGAGATTAAGTAGGAAAATTTGGATGGAGTGTGACGCTCGTACCATTCGGGGCCTGAAACCTTATGCAAGACATGCAGGAGAACGGTTGGCCGACGAGACTCGAGATCAAGGAGCGAGCCGTACAGAATTGGCGGCTTTCTCGACTATCTTAGGACGTAAAATGTCCTATCCGGGAGTCGTCTGTAAGCGCGCTGAGAGCCTAAAGTGAGCAGGAAGAGACTTACGCGTCAATATTGGGGAGGAGCCCCTATCGTGATATGTGGGCGTCCGCACCTCAAAACAGTCTCAGAAAGGTGATAGGGACGTGGGGAAGGTGAAAGTACATCAGTAGACACGAGTTGGGCCTGCCATTCGTGCGGGAAGAGGGACGGGCAGCGCGACTATGGTGGTCGAGAGCAAAGGGCAGGTCGAGTAAACATCAACAAATAATACCACGTGATCACCCAGCCTTACATCACAAATGAAAAATCCTTCGCCAACTATTCTAAACTACTGCTTGTTGCTCCTACGCTCATGGATAATTACTCACGAGTGTATTAGGCACCCTCTGAGGACTTTCCGAACTATTCATAGAATTCCCTACGGGCTATGAATAATTTAGGATGCATGTATGCGTTGAAACTAGGGCTGCCCACCGTCCCCGTCTTTACGGGTGTGACGGGTGCCGTCAAGCCTTCTGCCGATGAAATATGCGTGACGGGTACGGGACGGCAAACATGCCGTCCATCCCGTCAAAGAGCAGCCGTTGACGGCCGTTTGCGGCCTGGGTACACATTTCGCCTTGTGTACTGCCAAAATCAGTATAATTCATTCATACCCTGATACCTCAGTGTCAAATAGCCACCCAGATCAAGCAGACTCGACAAAATCCATCCGAAGCGGTCCAACAATTTATTTTTTCGTTACCGCAGCTCACCTGCGTGAACATGCCGGATGTATAAATCATTCGTTTCGTGCAAATTAGCTTGAGAAAGTGGTGGTTGGGGGTGTAGGAGGATCCCTGGTGAGCTGCGAAGCCAGAGGCTCCTTGTATTTGGACTCGGACTCGAATGTCCCACCTCACGCACCTTAGCGCCGCCCCGTCAATTTACGGTTGACGGCCCTTTTTTTGCCGTCCCGTCCCGTCTCCAGGTTCCGAAGGCTCAGCGGACGGCCGTCATTATGACGGGCCGTACCCGTCTCGGGGCTCAGAATTGACGGCCGTCCCCATTTACGGGACGGTGGTCAGCCCTAACGGTTCTGGAATTGACTGATACAGCTTCACGACTCAATACAGGTGATTTATTTGAGCTAAAGGTTACGTTCCAACGAAAATCGGTCAATCACAGGCTTAAACTGGAACTTCGAGCGAGAGAACAAGGATCCGCGCCGCGCGGTTGTTCTGGTACGTGTGGAAAGGGATCGTGGGACTATTCAACGAGGAATTGAGGACCTGGACACCTCCGCGAGGCTTAATTGATAGGGCCACAAATATTAACCCGTTCACAATATACCCATACCATGCGCGTACCTAATATTCTTCCC
The DNA here is from genome assembly GCA_029204335.1 of Mycena vulgaris. Taxonomy (NCBI): domain Eukaryota; kingdom Fungi; phylum Basidiomycota; class Agaricomycetes; order Agaricales; family Mycenaceae; genus Mycena; species Mycena vulgaris. The sequence continues at coordinate 170,832 of JARGYA010000106.1, read as the reverse complement.
GAACATTATCGCTAAAATTGGTCGCACAAGACATTCATTATTAGCAGTGCTTCGAGTGAGAGGGCGGAAGGTAATAATCATTTTGGCGTGTGTCTACCTTTGTCTTCAAGAGGAAAGCCAAAAGGAATATTACATTCGTGAAAACGCAGAGCCAGAACAGTTGCCAGGGCCTAGCAATCACAGTCCAGCTCGGGACGCCGAGCCGTTTGTTCCTCAGCAAAACCTAGGCTTAGACATTAGTTATGGCCGCTCAGGACGGAGAGGAAAAGAAGTGCTCGTACGCGTTCTTAATGGCCCAGCATATTTAATGACGATGGTGGATTCTAAGTTATGGAGTGTATTGAAGAGTAAGGCCTACGTAGAGACGAAGCGAGAGCTTTGAATAAAATCAGAGACAAGTTGTATTTGAGAGGGAGAGTGGAGAGTTGCGGAGTGACGACCAAATATACAATTTTAATAGATGGATTGGGTCAAGTGATATAGAATGAGTTGGTTGAGGCCAACCCCCTGTATCCAGGGCCGGAGGAGGAGTGCGTTGTGAGGCTAAGTACCGGCTTCGGGGATATCCCATTGGCAGTAGATTTTGTGGTATTTTCTCTTTGCATGAGGCGGCCAGGAAAATATCAGGGAGATGTTGTTCGGCGCTCAAGCACGGATGTGAGGAGTTTTGCGCAGAATATCTCAATTATCTGCTTCAAAACCCACCAGGGCAAGGGACAAGCACAGTGTATATCAATTGGGAGGATCTCATTGCCGAGGGGATGGTGTGTAGAATCAAGGAGACTGGAGGTCTGCGGGAAGCAAGTGTTTGATGGACAGATCCACGGCGCAGATAGATTTTGAGGTACGATTGTGGAAATTAACCCGCGCCGCATTCACGTCCCCGCGAATCGGTTGCAAAAAATTCACTCAGAGCACAGAGGGGGGTCCGTTATCAAGACGACAAGAGACTGATTAACGAGTTCAAACTTCATGTTGTGATCGTGGCAATTCGCAAAAGACCCACACGGCTACATTGACTCGTGAGGCGATGAATGTAGGAAAAGCCAGAGTGTCAAAGGGCGAGCCAGTGTAAAGAGGTCTAAGAGGGCAAAGCGGACTCGCGGAGGAAAAAGGAACGTTCGTGTTTGATTTGTGTTTGATCTTATCTGATGTTGCTTTGACGCGGCATACCTCGGCAGCACCGCCATATGGGTCCAAATGATCCGAGAAGGCGTCCGGATAGTCAGAGGTGGGCGGCATGGATTTTTGAAAAACACTTATATGAAGTGATTTATATGGAGTGCCTGAGGAACACTCAAATGGAGTGACTTGAAAAGCACTCCCAATTTATGACCTCCTCCGGAGTGACTAAATCACGAAATCAGTGACTGGTCACTGATATGGAGTGACTTTGCTTCCCACGGTGCTAAGGTGGGAAGTGCTGGCTCGAGGCGGCTTGAGCTGAGGTGAGGTCCCATCAGCTCGAGGTGCCGTATATGGGAATCGTCCGAGGCGAGCTGGTAATCAGCTCGAGCTACCTCCACCTCGCGGCATCACTAGGCGTACCGTATACGGTACGGTGGGGATCCCTATTGAGCGCCAGTCACCGCGCGGCAAAATGAGGTGCAGCCTCAGAGAACTTGGGAGGAAGGGGAGCCAGGACAATGGGAGACCTTCCAGATGTGGGCAGGGCACTGATGGTTCCGTGATCAATGACCAGAGATGCATATCCATTCATCAGGCAACATCAGGCTGATCATATGATGAACCAATGAATGTTCAACCTCCCACGTACATAGGATCAACTCGGTGTCAAGAGTTTGACCGTCTACTGCTATCTGCTATCTGCACCAACTCCAGAGTTTATTTCGAGTATCTGAGGCTGTTACCAATGATTATTCAACCTCTGATGGACTTCGGGGATAACAAGAACGCTAACACTGGGCCGGCCTTTTCCATAAATGAGCATCCTTATCATTTCATCAAAAGTTGTGAGAGGGGAAAACAAATTGTGCGTCTCAAGGTTTTGGGAAACGGCTGTAAAGGGAGGCTGATTCGGGCTCAATATTAGTGCACGTTTCCTTCCCTCCTTCCCGAAGCTGCGCTTATGTCTTGCTCTCCCTTGCACTACATTCGTTTCCCTGATATTTATTCGCATCTAAATATGCAACACGATGCGACTAATCTCCGTCATCTACGTATCTGCTTCCCTCGTCTTGGCCTCCTTTGCTGCACCTGTGAATCATCCATCTGACATTGCTCAAGCTCACCTGGTGCACAGCATCCCTTTATTGTTTAGTCCATGTAATCCAATTCCTATCAAGGGCCCTGATAAATCTCTGTCTGCCGCGGGCTCGGATTTGTTCAATGCACTCGATCTCACAGCGCGGGTACGTTTCTTGTCCTGCTACACTCAATATCATCGGATGACCGACTCTCGCTTTAGCATTTTGGCCCAAATGAATGCACGGGGTTGTAGAGGTGGGAACCCTGGCGGTTGTGTCATTGCATGAGGGATTGAAGAGGGCACAACAGAGAGGGACAGCGAAATCGGAATATTACATCGGGATTCAAGAGGTGTCCGATTCGCTAGCCGAGCACACGATCAACAGCACGTGCTCGAAGGGCACCTTCCATATCAGGTTGTTCATGTCCCGAACATCCGCACTCTCTCACACTGCGACCACAAGCTGCGACGCGTCCACTGGTTCCCTGGGACGCATCTGGCCTGATAAGACACATCCTGCTGCTCCTGAACTCTTTGCAAACCACTTGGCAACCCGCATAACAGCGACATCGTAAACGACCACCAAATCACCAATTCTGGTGTACATACTGTCGATAATACCCCTTCGTCGCACATAAATGAACTTTGTACATCTCAATACCCCCGAAATGTCTCATTTCAATCCTACTCTGGCCCGCTGCCATCGCATTCAGCCGGCACGATCACCGCACATTCATGGACAGCGGTTAACTTTAGCGGCTCGAATCCCACGGAGCCGCTGAAGTGTCCGAACTGCTTCAAACAGTTCAAGAAAGGAGCAAGCCAAAAGACTCTGAGAGATGGAGACGGGAGCAAGGAACGACGGACCAGTTAATTATAGCTATAGGAAGGACGTACCGAAGATGGGTGCAGCGGAGAATCACGTACTGTAGCCTTTGTTCGAGAGAGGAATCTGCTGCAAGAAGTATATAAATCAGACCTCGGACGCCATATGCAAGGAGAGGAAACACAAGTTCGGGGTAAAAAAGATGAGTGTAAATTTGGTGTAAATCGTACCTTGGATTAATCAGCGCGAGGCAATATAAGACGAACGGCTGTAGAGATATTGAACCAAGTCAACACGGCCGAAAAGCAGCAATATCCAAGGGCAGTTCTGGTGGTCGCGCCGAAATGAACTTAATTCCGGGTACCTCAAAACGAGACAGGATGATGGGTGGTAATTTCGAGGAGGTGCACATGCGCCTCACGTGAAACGGAGAACAGACATGATTTTCGCAATGTGACTTGCGGCGGCGACGGAGTCTGCGCAAGGGGGAAGGAAGTGCAAGACAAGATATCAGGTGCAAGAGAAATGATGATTGATAGCTTGTAGGCGAGTTGGTGGGACTGTGCAGCAGCGCGATTACACCTTCGGGGTGCGGCAGAGAGCGGAGTCGGAGCTTCATCATAAATGAAACAGGTACTAAAGGAATACCAGACAGTAAAGTCCGCTGGAACACACGGAGTTGAATCTGGGTCAGTAAGATTGAAGGGATATTCCACCGAGCTGAACGGCACTCGAACTATTCAAATGTTTACAGGTTGATGGTGGAAAACATGAAATGTATGGAGGTATGTGCCTAGAGTGAATACAGAGCGTCAGGGGAGTGACTTGAGTCGCAGAGAATGGAAGACATACAAATGTTACGGTACGAGCGGCTGGGAAGGATAAGTACAAGGGAGTAGTGGCCGCTCGAACTCTTGCACTGAACTTGAGGAAAGATAATCGTGAGGAACTACTGACCGTTCGGGAGCTTACACTGACACCAAAGACAAAAGGCAATGCACCTGGAACGAATAAAGAGCTTCAACACAGATAAAGTGGACAGGAAGCTCATGAAAGGGTTGAGGAAAATAATCACCAGAGACTGCACGACTAAAAAACTGACCAAGGTGACGGCATGAGGCGTCGGGAGAGCCGATGTTCGAGTGGATTGAGGGCTAGCAGCTCCTAATGAAGGTGCTTGATCCGAGTTTGAAAGACTCCCCACGATGCCGAGACATCGCGTTGAATGGAATTGAAGACATACGACATCCAGATGAAAGGGCTCAAAGAAAGTCCTCTGTGAGAATGCATGTGGCATCTTTGAGATGTGGGCAAGGCACTGATGGTTACACGATCAATGACCAGAAATGCATATTCTTTCATCAGGCAACATCAGGGTGATCATATGATGAGCCAATGAATGTTCAGCCTCCCACGTGCATAGAATGAACCCGGTGTCAAGAGTTTGACCATCTACTGCTATCTGCTATCTGCACCAACTTCAGAGTTTATTTCGGGTATTGAAGCTGTTACAACTGATTATTCAACCTCTGATGGGGATAGCAGGAACCGCGACATGACACTTTGTCAGCGTACATTGAGGATGCTAACTGCGCCAACTTCGGAGTAGAAATTATTCGGGTATCTGAGGCTGTTCCCAATGATTACTAAACTTCTGATGGGCCTCAGGGATAAAAGGAGCCGTCTAAGCTGTCTGACACCGCCTTTGACATCTGTGCCCATCAGACCAAATGCCTTCTCAGCCCAATGCGACCGAAATCCGATTAAACAACATTCTAAAATGCTTCACTATAGCAGTGGATAGCTTGGATGTCCTTGCAAAGACCTTCAAGAGTCCATTCTTAGAACCTATCTCCAACACTGCCAAGTCTCTGCTAACTGCTGTGCAGGTACATTTCAACTATAAATCATAAAATCTGTCTCACCTTTGCCAGACTGTCAAGCAAAGCAAGAGTGATTGTACCCAATTATTGGAGCAAACCTACGGGTTGCTTTGTGCAATTGTTTCTCTCCATATGAAGCCAGAGGATGGTCCAGATTTGTCACCAACCACACTGAATCATCTCGGAAAATTCACAGAGTAATCTTTCTGTGTACCAAATTCTTTTATTTTTGTTCATTGCATGTTCTCAGCACCCTCTACAAGATCCATACATTTGTGGAGGCCCAACAGGATAAAAGCAAGATCAGGCACTTTTTCCGGCAGGGGGAAATGAACAAACTGTTGAAGGATTGTAACTTGGGGTTGCAAAGGGCACTAGATCATTTCAAGGTGGAGTGGTTTGGTGTATCACATGTATATGTCAGTACTCAACCTGCAAAAAAAAACAGTTTCAAGATATCAATCTTCTTAACGAGGTTGGAATCATGCAGAAATCTGCAGAAGACAGACACCAAGAACTTCTGGAGTTGATAGATGCCTTTTCTGAAGGGACCGCTTCAGACAAAGGATCATTGGTATGTAGTCCCTTCATTCCGACTTCAGCAAAAAGTAACTTTTGCACAGATAAATAGTGTCTTGTCCAGCTCTTGCAACAGGTGTGATGCAAAACTTGTATTCAATAAGCAAAAAACTGATCCTATTCTGAGCAAGCTCGACCTCCATTTCCATGCTGCCGTCAGAACCAAAAATTTTCCATGGTCGAGAATCAGAGCTTTCTGACACTCTCAAGCTGTTTATGTGGGAGACACAACCGAGGATTGCAATTTTGGGTGCAGGTGGGATAGGAAAGACAAGTCTTGCAAAAACTGTTTTGCACCAGCCAATAGTCGCTGGGAAGTATGGACAGCATCGTTTCTTCGTTCCTTGTGACTTGGCATCAACTAAGGAAGAACTGGTTATCCTCATTGGAGCCCATTTGGGACTAAAACCAAAGAAAGATCTTGCCAAATTGATTCTGCATCATTTTACAACCAATCCAGCCTGCCTCTTGATCTTGGATAACCTGGAGACCCTCTGGGAGCCTCCAGACATCCGCCGACAGATTGAGCAATTTTTATCTCTGCTTACAGATATAAAACACCTTGCATTGATAGTAAGTGCTAATATCGTCACTGTAGTGCTGCAACTGAGGCTATACTAGATCACAATGCGAGGCACAGAAAGACCAGCCTCTATACACTGGACTCGGCCTTTCCTGCCAGCCTTGAAGCCCTTGACACAGGATGCTGCCCGACAGACCTTCATTGATATTGCAGACGACAGTCACAACAGTGATGACATTGACAAAGTCCTCCTCCTGACTGACAACATGCCACTTGCAATTGATCTCATGGCTCACTTGGTTGAATCTGAGGGTTGCTCCAATGTCTTGGCCCGTTGGGAGGAAGAAAAAACCTCTGTAATCTCGGATGGCTATGACAAGCGGTCAAATCTTGATCTATCCATTTCAATTTCGCTATCAAGCCCCCGCGTCAAATCTGTGCCTCATTGCCTGGGTCTCTTGAGCCTCCTCTCAATGCTCCCGGATGGCCTTTCAGATACAGAGCTTGTCCAAAGTGAGCTTCCAATCAAAGACATTCTGAGCTGTAAAGCAGTTCTATTGTCCACCTCATTGGTCTATAGTGATGACCAGAGACGGTTCAAAGTCTTGGTACCTATCCGGGAACACATGGCAAGATCTTACCCCCCCATGGATTATCTTGTTCGGGCCCTTCTCAATTACTTTCATCAGCTTTTTGAATTTAGGATCAAATGTTCGGGAACTGTCTCAGCTTCCGAGCTTACCCTGAAAATCTCTTCAAATTTGTCAAATATCCAGAGTCTACTTCTCCACAGGCTCCAGCACCAGAATCCTGCAGCAGTTGATACAATCTATTGCATCCTATATCTCAATAATTTCAATAGAATGGCTGGTCATGGCTGGACTCCTTTGATGGACCACATTGCTCTTATTCAACCTCTGACAAGTGAACTGGAGATCTTTTTGATCACAGAGATCTTCCTTTGTTGGCAATATCATCCAGTTCCCAATCCAGAAGTACTGGTTGACAAAGCGATAAAACAATTCCCGCACTTTGATGACTCAGAGATCAAATGTAAGTCCTCAAGCAATATTTCACCTTTATGATTTCAACTGGTTCAACAGGTAAATTTTACGATGCTCTAGGACTGTATTATATGCACCACAATCATGATACCCCTAGGGCTACAAATTACTTTCAGACTGGACTCTCATTGGCAATTTCAACTGGGAACACCAGAAGACAGTGTCAATCATCAATATATCTTGCATGTGTCAAGTGCCTGATAGGTGATCCAGTCACAGGCCAAATGTATGCGTCTAAGGCACATAAGCTAGCCGAACTTTCTGCAGATTTATATGCAGAATCACAGGCACTAGAAATCGAGGCAGAGTGTTGCCAAGCACTTGGGAACTACAAACATGCAGCCTCCCTCTGCAAAAGGGCCCGGGATCTCCTAGTCCATTGTGGGATTTCTGGTGGTACCATGGACTCTGAAATTATGAATACCCAGGCAGAAATCCACAAATTGAAGTCAGAGTATGTGGAGGCCCGGAATATCCAGACAAAAATACTTCATGAACTTCCTCTTGAGCTTGTCCCAATGCAACATACCTTTGTATTGCTCAATGTTGCAGAATTAGACATACAGCTTGGTGCACCAATGGAGGATGTACAAAAGGACATTGATGCAGCAAAAACATTATTCAATTCCTTCAAATATTTAGCTCATGGAATGATGTGTGATTGTGTAATGGGATCCCTCTATCTGAGAGAAAGAAATCAACTATCTGCCAAGTGACTCCTCCATAAGTGCCTGTACTTCTTTTGGGGAAATCAAGCTGAAATAGTAAACTACTGTTTGGAGCAACTTGGTGATAGAAGCCTCTGGGATTCCACAGATTGGCCATCTTCCTGGACAATAGTATATCTTCTCCATGCCTTGAAGTCACACCAGAGGTTAGATGTTCACAAGGCTCTCCAATTTCTAGGGGATTCCTTCCGAGCTGAGGGTGACCAGGATACAGCAGTCAACCTTCTGGCTGTGGCCTTGGAAGGATTCACACAGATGGATGTCCACCGTAGCCGAGGAGAATGTATGCTTCAACTTGGATACATCGCAAAGGGAAATGGGGATGTGTTGAAGGCAGCACAGCTTTGGAGAACTGCAAGGCCTCTGTTTGAACGGTCATCTCAAGCAAAAAAAGTTACCCTCATTGATGAAGAACTCTTCATCATCCCAGGAGATGTGCTGGATGAGCACACAAGGAGCTTGACACTTCTCGCCGAAATCCATGCACCGAGTGCGGCCATTGAAACACCAAGTGGAAGCTGGGTTGAGGAAATTGAAGGGATAGAGAATCCAGGTCTGGGTGAAGAGAAAGAGCTTATTCCTATATTGGTTCAGAGTGATATGTAGTTAAGCGGCCCAGTGTTCATGTCCTGGCATCAAGTATATACCCCTACTTAGTTGTTGTTGCTCACTTATCCCTCATGCTTGTTTACTATCCTGCCTTCCTTTTTTTTTGATCCTTTGTATAGTATTTACTAGCAGTGACCCTGTGACGAGAGAGAGTAGTTCGGTCTCGACACACGGGATTGTTGGGCGGTCAGACCAAGGGTTGATAGGAATATGCTGTAGGATTCACCAAAGGTTGTACAAACTTGGTACAGGTATATATACTCGGATCAGTGGCTGTGTAGTAAGTGAAATAGGTAATAAGTCCGAAACGGTAGTGAGAGGTGAAATAAGTAAAGGGAATGTGTGCGTAGCATTCCACTACATACGCCCTCCAGGACCTCATCGTGAGGTCCTCAGGACGTCTTCTCCAAAATCATCGCCTCTCCTTCATCAACATCGCCATCTGCATCCTCGTCCTCCGTCTCCAACGCCGGCGTCCCGACCGGCTTCGTAACTTGAACATTGCCCTTTGCTGGGGCGCTCGACGGTGGGAGTACCATCCTCGCAGGCGCAGTCGGGATCTCCGTCGCGACGGCTTGCAGTTGAATAACACTGCTGTCGCGAGAGGTAGCGGGGGAGGCAGAGAATCGGAGCGGAGTCGAGATGGAGGGAGCGGTACTGCCTGCGCGAGATGGACCGTGGCTCGTGAACGAGATGCCAGAACGCCTCTTGTTCTGGCCTCGGCCCTGTAATCCATCAGAGGGGGAATTGCGCTTCTTTCCCGTTTTGGATAGGATGTGCCCAACGTCGATGTTGTCTAGTCCGGCGCCGCTGATGAGCGCGGGAAGCTTTCCCTTGGCCGCTTGCGCTCGGAGTTTCGCAGTTTCCTTGGCCATGAGGGACGAGACGAGGTTAGCCTCTGAGACGATAAGACAAGAGATCGACACCTGGCTGAACCCCCGCTGAACAATCTCTGAGTCTACGATGTCTGACTCGTTCACGACACCATAATCCTTCGCCGTGGCTGGACGCGTGCAGTTTGCAGTGTGCAGCGGACCAGTTTAAATCTCAAGTTTCCGAAATCTACAAAGATACATCACAATTTCTCAACTGTAAGCTGCCGCGGCCACATTCAGTATGCTAAGATCATTCAACTCGACCTCCTCCCTCAGTCCATCGCGACGATGATGAAGACTTGAGACTCAGGTTCTTTCCCAACAGGAAATTATTGAGGGTAAAAAGAGTGATCAGGGAAGGAAGAGGAAGAGAAATGAGGCACGCACCTCCAAGTCCGAGGCCGCAACCACTTCATGGCGACATGCTCGTGCTGTTCCGTCTGTGCGTCTTTGGGTACAATTATTTTTATCCCCAGCTAAAGAAATTGAGCCCGCATACTCACTCTGAGCTCCTGTCGATAGTGTTTTTCTTGAAGAGCATTCAAGCCACAGGTAACTCTTGACATATCAAGTCAGAAAGTCCGCTTAAGCTGAGAGATTAGACATTTTGAAGCTAGCTGGAACTCATGTACACGTTAAAAGAGAGAAAAACACGTCAAAGAGGTCGAAAGTGGTGTGAAGACGCGAGAGAGATCAGTGTGGGAAGGTTTGCAGGCAGCGGTCAATCAAAATGTGTTACATTTGATGACATCAAAGAGGACGTGTTCTCTTTTGTAATATAGATAGTGTCCAGTGTCTGGTATATCGCTGGTGGAGCATTTCATGCTTTCCAATGAAAATACTGGTAAAAAAAACTTCCTTCATTTTCCACACTTTTTAAACTGAAAAAAGATGTGAAAAATATATAGAGTATACACCACAACCACTACACAACAGAGGTCATGAAAGGAAGGCAAAGTTGACATCCCAGGATAATCACCTCAGATAAGTGTAACTGAGAAGAAATATCCATTGGTGAAAGACCATCTGGCTCAAATAATCTAGTAAATCAATGGGGGACTTCTAGTAGTATCGTGAGTTAGTGGGACAAGGAAACTAGGTAAAGTATGGGCAATAATGTTGCGAAAAGCGTGAGGAACACCGGAGGTACCGCATTAGGCAGGGGGCACGTGCCCGTGAAAATGTGCTGGGTCAATTGCACTGCCTGTCTAACCACACACAAAGAGGGACTAGGGCCGGGTTAAACACAGTGAAATCGGGACGATATTCCCGTTCGGACATTGGGTTTCCATACGCGCCGCGAGGAATACGAGAAAATGAGCTTTGAAGGAGAGGGAGGGGCGGGAGAAGAGGGAGGCAAAGACGCCGGGGACGGTGCGGATAACGTTGGCGAAGTACTAGAGCTGCTCAGTCGCACCCGTGCACCCACCGCCCGCGTCATTCGCGGATGTGCACGCGCACGCGAGGGTCGTCGGACATATACGGGTGCCATACCGCGCAGTGCCATCGCTCCTCAGCCCGCAAATGAACGTTAGCGCGCGAGTCGGTGGGCGGGCGCGGGGAGAGAGGGCGTGAAGAGGGGGCGGGTGCAAATGTCAATGAGACGCCTGAAATGGAGTACGTCAGCGCAGGGACAGGATACCACGGAAAGGGCAGGTAGACATACCTGCGCATCGATTTGTATTCTGCACGATATCACCCTGTCCTCTCCTACATAACTACCCCACCTGCGCCGCTGCCTACAGCGGGGGAACGCCCTCACGAGGCGGAGGCGAGCCTCCAATGCGTCACCGCCGCGGCTTGCTCGATGCGCAGAAGATGGTGGTGAATGTGATAGTGGAGACGGCCGCTGGAGCATCCGAATCTCGCGCTGACGGAGGGGCGCGCCGGATGGAGGACGTGGATAGGGCGAGCAGCGTGCGCTTCGTAACTGCAGGACACTGCAGACCGCGGTGTACTAGTGCTAGACGGGGCGCAGATCGTGTCTCGTGGTCTTGCCGGCGAATCCAACGACGGTGCGATCGGGATGGGCTGCGGGGCTGCTGAGCGCATGCGCGGGAGTGCGGCTGAGTGCAGCGCCGCGGATCTGCGTTGGATGGTCGCTGAAGAAAGGCGAGCGCCGGAGCATATACTCCTCCGAAATGTGGATTGCGCAGATCTCCCTGGCGCAAGTGGGAAATGCAAGCCAGGTACGTGCATAGGTCCCGGCAGTCGCCATTCTCATGAGCGGCAGTGTACAGGATCAGGCACAGGCAGCCACAGCATGCAGAGGACAGAGGAGCATCATACGCGGATGCCTGAAAATGCGTAGGTCAGCGCGGGGACGCGCGACGAGAATGCCCGCCATTGAGGCTCACACCGCCCTTCGATGTATACACGCCGCGCGCACTCTCCTTCGCTGCGTGCATGCGGTACGTGTATCCGTGCGCCAGCCCTCCGGAAGGCATGTGAGTGTACTAAGACGGAACAGATTCCCTCACGCGTATACGAGCACCACCGTGTGAGAAAGACGCACGCGCAGGGTGTAGAGTCGCTGCCCATGGAGGAACATATCCAGTCCTCGGGGTACGCCACCGACATTGCTGACAGCGCCGAGAGGGAGCAAAGACGGGCGGCGTGTACAGGAGGGCAAGTGCGCGAGAGCGACGGGCGAAGGCTGCGTGAGAAGAAGAAAGGGATGTGATGCGAAAGCGGGAGGGGCGGGCGCGCGGAAGGAGCTTGAGGATCAGAAGCTCGCAGGTAGAGCGGGTGTGATGACGGGCATAGCGCGCGGGACGCGGATATGGCGAGCCGTCTCCGCGTCGTCATTCCTGGACGCTGGGCAAAAAGAACGAGAGACCGCGGGGTAGGAACGAGCGCCCGGTTAAGGTGGGGACGCAGCCTGTGTCTCTTACTCTGGTTCTTGTGGGTGAATCCAGCGACAGGACGATCGAGATGGGCTGCGAAGGTGCTGCGCGCCTCCGCGGGAAATACGAGGAAGACAAAAACGACATCCTCCGGCCCGCAACGTAGGCGTAACACGTGTTTCCGAGGACGCCGTCCAATATTTGGCGCGAGGTGCCGGGAAGGTCAAGAAGCAGAAGAGCGGGAGAGGGTGCATGACGAGAAGCCGGCGCGCGCGTGTGCTGTGTCGGGGACCAGTGGCCGGAGAATGGGCACTGGCGAGAGCGGCGAGCACGAATGTAAATAGTGTGCCTGCGCGACACGGACTCGGAGCGAAGTCGAGGAACAGCCGAGTGGAGCCAGTTAACAAGAGGAAGCCCAGGGCAGCAGGCAGCAACGGTATAAGAAAAACGACATGAGCGCGTGAAGCAAGGAATGTTCGGATCAGTCGTCCCGAGTTGATGTGAACACCGCCACTCGCCCCTATTGATCGCGATCACCGACGAGCAAGCAGCAACCCTAGGGCTGCCGCCCGTGGCCGTCGAGACGGTTCGACGGCACCCGTCGAACGGGTGCCGTGCCCGTTCCGTCGAACATTTTGAACCCTTATCGACGGCACGGCCACGGCACGGGTGTGAGCCGTTTTTTGCCGTCGAAAAACGGCCGTCACGGCCGTTCGACGGGTGCCCCCAAACTTGACGTCTTTCAGCTATTTCAGTCTCTAAACTGGTAAATATGGGTATGTGAAACAACCCACACCAATACTCAATCTTGCCTGAACCTCTATGATCCACCGTGGTGACTTATGCTGACGGAATCTCAACCCGGGCAATGCCGAAACGGCATTTCCCCTTCCGGACCTGACCCAAACTCACGTCTTTCTGCAGAAATCTGTGACACTATTACTTGGACTTCCAAGCCAAAATTCAATGTTACGTCGCCCGTTAATACCCGTGGTACCGTCAACGGCCGTGCCGTTGACCGTGCCGTCCCGTCAAGAATTTTTTCAACCTCTCGACGGGCCGTCTCGAGACGGCCCGTGCCCGTCGAATACCCGTCGATTCGACGGCCGTTGCCGTCACGGCAACGGGTGGCAGCCCTAAGCAACCGCCGACGTCGAGCATCCACGTAGCTCAGGCTCTCCCTCTCCGCGCCCCTGAATTCAGACGTAATACCGGGCTCTCCTGCTCTATGAACGGCCGTGGATCTGGCGTTCTAACTGGGAACCATGCTCGGCTTCACTCTCATCATGATCATTGCAGCTCAACGATCCGACCCCGAGTCGAATTACTTCCTAGAATCCACCCCTCCCCAAACCACCCGAGCCACTGATCAACGCCCCGCAGGGAAGCCTCGGCCTGATGCTCGTGGAGATCATCCAGGCATGGCGGTACGGCGTCGATTCAGACGAGTCCGAGTTCGACATCGGGCAGCTTGCTATGATCAATGAGTACGAGGACGACACATCGGAGCAGAGCTCATAAGACCTGGGCACCCGGTGGTTCCTGCGCAGCCGCGCAGATGGGGTTCGCTGAATTCGAGGTGTAATATTGGATATGGGATGAAAGGTTGCAAGACCACGAAATTGCCGCAGATATCATGTATCGGACGCATCACCAAGCTCACTGCATTCAGCCGATCCCTCGATTGTGCGTCGGCTAGTTCCGTCGAGCCGTCGGCTAGCCACTTCTATGTACTTCTATCTGCCTAGATTGATGACATCACGGTCATCTAGGCACTGCCTCGGCTAGTTCCTTCGATCCGCATAGACCTAGCAATTCTAGTCGCATATGAGCACCTCGGCGCATCCACCGCCTATGCTGTGTGTCCAGCGGCTTGTATACCACCTTGACACACCGATGTCGAGTAATCCCCTCGTCACCGATGGCGCCCTTGACACGTGTAAATGTAATTCCTTTGTCGCGTATTAAGCTTTGATTAAGCTTCAATAATCACCGCTCCCCCGCGCCGAAATTGATCAAGGATTCAGATGGCCTGGGTGAAATTTTCTTGGGATTCTCCTCTGTAGTCCACTACCAATGGGCTGCGAGGGTAAAAGGTAGAATTTTGAAGTCTTGACCATTGTGCGTCGTTCATGGAGCCGTGCGCGGCTGGAAGATTCGACAAAGAGTGCTTAGCGAGGCGGCGGCGCTTAGGTGCAGCGGACGGCCCGATTCCGATCAACTCTCGGCAAAACAACTGAGTTGCATTGGACTTGCAACTGAGTTCAATGGATAACATGCGTGCAAATAGAAGAACACATCTTTTTAGTTCAATATCTACTGCTCAGCAAGCCGGTTGCCTAATGATATCAATCAGTCATTGTGAGTTGAAAACAATCAGGATAAATTGAACCCAGCGGGGTCCCATTTCGGAACATTCCAGGGGTGTAGCGTACAGTACATCGGCCTAGAAATACACTGTGCTACGCTGCTGCCCCACAACCATTGACGAGCTCACCGCTTTCACGGCTGTAGATCTCCGGTGCAAGAACAACAACCAAACATTAGAAACCAAACTGGGGTATCTATGCTCCTACCGGCCATACCATGGGAACTGCGTTGAAATCCATGAAAAATTTGCAGAAAAACTTCGTCACTTGACAGACTGTATCACGACGAAAAATGAGGGACTTGAGGATATTCATGGCATTCCATGGGAATATTGACAGCACCCTTGGCTCTTTGCCTCCAAGAAAGTCTCCCGTTGTTCCTTCAGCCTCGGTGGGCAAATCAGGTATGCCAGGTAACGAAGGGCAATTATGAGCCGGTGGTAGCGTGTCGGGACTAGTCCCAGTTCAGTAAATAGAGGTGTGCACAAGTATGCTCCGTGGCCCAGGAGTCGGCGTAGGAAAGCCATTTGCACAAGGTGCGGCTCAATACATGCCATATTAGAGAAGGCACCTCTCCTTAGGAGGAAAATTGGCAATGTAGGCTTCAATTCTGAGCCCCGAGTACCCTGTCCTGCACGTTGTAGAGGCCTTAGTGGTGTAGTGGGAAGAGAAGATATTGTGAGCCGTGGACTTGAAAGTCACCCAACGCAGCAGAGCTGCAGAAGCAGTCTGTGTATCCAACATTGTGCTTGTCCATAGTGAAGGTGGGAAGGTCCTTAGGGATAGGCCCGAAGAGCATGACCCAGGATTTCGGCAGTAACCGTAGAATGTAGTAGATGGAAGCCAAGATTCAGTAGTAGAAAGTAGGGGAGTAGCCCCGAACACGGTGCAGACGTCTCCTCGGATAACCAGGAGTAGCCCACAGAAAGGGTAGAGGGTAGGATGCTCCGCACGACCGAATGGCGATCGAGCCCAAAGGGGCCATCCAAGCAGGGGGGAGGGGGAGGAATGGGGGAGGAATGGGTGGGAATGGCATTCAAGGGAAGGAAGGGGAGGGGAGGAAAAGGGAGACTTACCTGAAATGTGTGGGAATCACAGTGGGGAGCAGCCCCAATAATCACAGAAGATAATAGTATAGACACACCGAGCGCACAGCTTTTATAGTAATACCACGGCATTTATTGCAATGAGGGTGGCCACTCAAAAATACTTGGGGCAGAGAAGCGGCACTTCAGTCCACCGTGACTATGCTTCGGGAGTAGCATATGCGCCGATCGCTGCGGCCGAATCACGCCGATGGTCCGTGCACCGGCAGAGCTTTGGGCCGAGCGCGTTTCAGATGCCCTGCCCGCACCCGAAATCCCCCATTCTTGCGCGCTACAACTGGTGACCTGACTATGCCTGATAGCAATGTACACAAGCAACAAAGCCGTGGCAGTAGTCTGGAGATGGAAGAGTGGATGCAAGCAGCTCACCATGGAGGTACAGAAGTTCGCTAGGAGTCACTGACCATCCACAGCGCAGCCTCGGGGAAGTACAGATAGCACAAGCGCGTTGGTACGTATGTGTAGGATAGT
Source organism: Mycena vulgaris (assembly GCA_029204335.1). NCBI lineage: Eukaryota > Fungi > Basidiomycota > Agaricomycetes > Agaricales > Mycenaceae > Mycena > Mycena vulgaris. Next base: position 154,744 of record JARGYA010000106.1, on the reverse strand, counting down.
AGTAGGGGCACAAGGTCACCCAGGAGTGTAGAATCGATTTTTGACAATTTGATAGTGGTGGTACGTTGTGTGTGAGGCAGGTATTTTTTGATTGCGACTGGGAACGGCAGAAATGAACTGTATTATAATGTAGACCCCGGAATTCAGGAACTCTGATACAAGCCATGTATATATGTGTATATCAGGGCAAAGAGTGATATTTGTGAGGTATGAAGGATGCACCAGCTCTGGGAGAGCTTCTAGTACATCCGGGTAGCAGCCATGTAAGCAGAGTTTCAATAAGCTAAGGGCGCCAAGCGTGGGAAGAATACGCCAGGTGTGGGAAAAGTTAAGTGCAAGTGCGGCCAGCCAAGCCGAAGGGGCAAGTGAACTGATCAAGTTCGGAAATAAGTTACTTTTATCGGACTCCGTCAAGCCCCGGACACTCGCTACCGAAACCGAGCAGGTTGAACGCAAAAGATGAGGGGCACAGCCACTCGGCTTGCTCCGGCTTGATGACGCGGTCTATTGACGCGGTCTATCTGACGCATGACTCTTTCGCGCGCAATATAAAACTCTTTCGCGCGCGCCGAACTTCTTTCGCGCATGTAAAAGTTCTTTTTGTACAAAGGAACCCTCACACCAATGTTGTGGCCGTGCGCCGCAACGAAAGCTCGTGGCACTGGCGCCCGAGTTGGGGTGTACAACTGCAGGATCGCTGCGGCCCGTCTCAGCTCAATGGCCAGAGGCATGCCCGTAAACTCCAGCGGTCTCGCATCTACCCTCAGAAATGTAATTGCTCAAGGCCGTGTACATGCGCACGCGAGTTGGTCGTCTGCGTGTGGATTTCACTCCCGGGAGTGCTCTCATTCGGACTTGGCGTGTATCTTGTGTGCTCTGAAGAATCCTCCGGGCTTGGTGGACAGGTATTACTAATATCTGGGTAGGGGGGTCTACTTCGTACTTACGCTATTCAGATACTCCTGCCGCGTATCTAGCAACTTTAACTCGCTCGCGATGCAGATACGTGTATACACTTCTTATTAAGCCAAACATGGCTTATTTCAACCCAGCCAGCCCTCTGTGCTTTGCACAATAAGCAATTAGTGGAAAATTTGCCCCCGCCTGCTCCGCTTCCCTTCCACGGCAATTATGTATCACCCTCATGTATGGTGAGCTTAACTAATCCACCGTCACAACGGGACGAGGCCCAAATCGGCCAAAGACCAATTTCTTTTTGGTGCGTGCCTCTGCGGCCGCCTGGTGGCCGCCATTTATTATCCTACCTATCCTATCTACCCCACCACCATATTAGCTCTTAAAGAGAATTTTCCGAAAGCCTTGGCATCAGTTCTGATTGCGACCGTCCGGTGTTTGTGTATTAGTGGATGGATGCTTACTACGCTGACATGGGGACTGAAGATGCACAATTAAATGTCCAGAAATTCAGTTCCAGGCAGTATGTACAAATCTCACCGACGTGTTTCAGAGCGTGTCAAGCAGGCTTTTGACCAGTAGGCGGCCGGTTTTTGGTACAGTCCCAATTTTGATAGCAAACATTTTATAATTCCTTCAATTTTGTCGCTAATGAGATTCTGTCTTGCCAAAAGTTTCCATTCATTGGACTGAGTGTTTTCCCAAGAGGAATAGAAATTCCGATTTTTTCTGACTGACTAGTGACTGTTGTTACAAATCGGTGGTGGCTATATTGAAGGTCTAACGGTATGGAATATTAGATTTAGACCTTCTACACACATCCAGATTCACCCGGGTCAATATATCGTCTTGAATGTTATATTTGGGTGGGTGGTCAACTACCCCGGGTTTCACCTTTTTTGGCATCCCGCCAAAGAAAATTCAGACAACGACCAGGTCCCCAGTTAAGTTCGGTCAACTTGGTTTCTGTTATTCATAGGATGTATGCCTTCGTCTTAGACCCCGCCGGGCGGCGTCAAATGAATGACAGGCTTTGCCTATTAGCTAAACTTTTACGTGGTCAAGTACCCAGTTGGTGGCAGTAGAAGAAAGTCTGCAACGATGTTACACCATAAAGACTACGAGATCCGTGTCAGTGTTGACCTGCTCGGTGTAGATCGGAAAACTCACAACGTGGAAATGAAAACTCCGATGAGAGAAGCCCCCATAGTTGGAACCAACAGTGTAGTCGGCATTTTTTGAATCCTGAACAAGACGGGAAGTGTCGTGGGTGGGATCAGTCAGGGAGCTCCCTTATAACTATATAGACGCCCCCCATCGGTTTTCCAGAATACATGCGGGAATGGGTTATTTGATAAGGCAAACACCGCTACTTGCAAGAAGAAAATACGGCATCCAATCAGCCTCGGCGCTCGGAGTCGGACAGTTTGGGCCTTAGGAATCATTAGGAGAGCCCGTTCAGGGTGCATTGATGTGTTCCCACTTCAATAGTATTCTGTCCACATGGAATGAAGATGATTTGTGGCGGAGTTGCGATGGCGGAGCACCCCTATTAGGATAGCCCGTTCATGGTGCATTGATGTGTTCCCACTTCAATTTCCATGCGTGGACAGTCTTCTGGCTATGGCGGTCCGGATGCACTTTTATTCCGCCGGAAATCTTTTCGGTCTCCACGCAATATATTTGGCGTTTTCGGACCTCCCGCGCTAAAAACAGACACCCCGATGGGGTTGTTTTTGATGCGCGCAACTTGGATCCCCGCGTAATATAAACTCGAGTCCCGCGCAAAATAAATAAGTTGGGTCGCCACACGTAAAACAGAAAGTCTATTTCGAAGTGTCGCTCCGCGGAATATACTCAACTCTACCGAAGCAAATGCATACTTAGTCAAGTACCAACACCTACGTGTTAATGACTGGCATTGACTGCCATGGAGCGAGAAAGTAAGAAAATGAACCCGGAGACAAATTGACAACTTTTCCTTCATCTGACAGAGCCTCAGAGGTACACCATCTGGGGTCAATTCAGCACCAACCCCATGGAGTACCGCACGGATCTGTTCGTCAGTCTGAAGTGACATCAACGCAGAGATAGCCTCATCAATAAGATTCTCCTCCTTCGGTACTTGGCCGGTCCCCATACCCAGGTCACCGTGTGTTTCCAACACGCCTCATAAAGACTGTCAATTTCAGCCTCCTTCAACAGGGAGAAAGTTGATGCAGGCCATCGGAACATCTGGGTGGTGAATAAGTTTCGGAACACTAGTGTCCCAATCGCAGCTGCCGGGGGTGTCCCAGGATGAGTCATTTATGACAGTAGGCGTATCAAAAGTGATTTCTTTTGCGATGGGGTTCGATCTTAGCCTGTGTCTCAATTAACTAAAATACCCAGCATGGCCAATCTGGCTCATGGAGCATGTCGAAGCGAAGTAATGGGCACCTCCATGAACCACCGAAATGCTGGCTCGATCCAGCGGTCAACACGGTAACAGCGCGTGAGCTCGAACTGAAGGGCCGGGTGAAACTTAGCACCTTTCAGTGTGAGCTCCTTGATTACATGGGCGACACCATCTTTAAATTGGAAGAAGATGCATAGTTTGAGCAATGAAACAAGGAATGCATCTGTTTTTGGATGCGTGCTGGAAATTGTTAGACAAAGGTCGCTGATGTTGTAGGCAACATACATCAGACCCATATAGATATAGCATAGCAGATGGTCGAAGTTCGACTGATTCAAAAACGGCGATAGTTTGATTGGATTTGCGTCGGAAGCGCCTTCGGTTCTGAATTTATGATCGGTGTGGGGGCCTCATGGAAGCGAGAACATGGGTTTGAAAAAGGGTGATCGGAATCCCAGAACACTAGAATGGGGTTTGTAGAGGAGTCCTGGCTGACCTCGAAAACAGAGCTAAACGGCAGCGGCGCGACGTTCAATGGGGGGACACATCGATGGAAGGTCACAGACTCACCCAGAAAACAAGAGAACCGCCATTGAAGTAGAACTTCGGATGATGGTTGTCCTCAAGTGGTTCCCACTCGGACTTGGACTGAGACTGAGACATAGCAGTGGATTGAAGCGTAGCCAGTGGTCACGTTTCGGTCAAGCACAACCAAATATCGCCTGGCGGCAGCCCCAAGGGGGTTTCGGGACTAAAATTTCGGATATAGGGGGGGGGGTCCCGAGGAGGGCTGAAAAAAACTTTTATCATGTAGTATGAGGGAGTCGCAAAACTGCAATATATACCTCCTGGAGCACCACAGGATGCCAGGAGGATGAATTCTGGATCTCAGAAATCAAATATGGGTATCCTGATTTGGACAGCGGATCATGCTTACACACCATCAATTGGCGCGAACATTGTGTCCCGGTTTCCTCTGAGGGTGGTCAGCAGCTAAAAACATGCTCACAATATATATGTGAGAGCAGATTCATATACCATTTAATATCTGTGTGAGTGGGTCAGAGATGTGGTCAAAGCGGCACTCCGGAGACCCTCAGTCAATGTTGAAATTGAATATTTGGAGCTCCAAAAATATAATTTACTTGTATAAGGAGTGGGAGGGATGTAATGTGTACCTTCAAAGGCCTTCTGAGTCGCAGTTGAGTCCACAGAGATGGGCCGCAACGTCTTTGGTTTGGATTTGGATGCTGTCGATGTGGTGGCTGTGAGCCCGCACATGACTCGGAAGCGCGGCCGCCCGCCGCTAGGGTTGGGAACCTCCTTCCCTATATGGGGGGGAGGGGGTCTGGCCGAGGGTCGAAAAAAAATTTCAACCCTATATCCATTTTTCGAATCCCGATTCCCCCTGGGCAGCCACATGGTCTGACTCCCGCAACGACAATGAACATGGTTCATCCAGCACAGTTCCCTGCTCTTCCAGACACTTCAAACGAATTTAACTGGCCTCCCGATGTCTTATGCGCTCATAACATAATCGCGGCTGCATATGATCGGGCTTCTAGTTTGCTCCGACAAGAGGCTGATCCGATGCGACTCCGGATCTACTCAGATTCACCCAGATCAAATTGCCCAGAAGATGCTGCCTATACTCGAGGCCCTTGTTCCTGAGGTTAGGGGTCAGACATGGCTTGATGCGTCGGCCACTGCTGTAGGCCAGATTACCATGGATGTTGAGAACAGTGCCTTTATCGCGGACGGACTGTGAGTGGCAGATAACAGCAAGGCCTTGAGCTCACAGCATTACTAATAGGGGAGCTCAAAGTAAAAGTGCGCCGGACGCTTTTGCGCTTTTCACGCCGGACGCTTTTCGTCATGTGACCTGGAAGTCGCCGGCGCCGCATTTTTCTTTCGTCCATGCCACATCCTCATAATAAATTACCACTGTCCTTACTGCGCTCAGCTCTGACCTACCTCTCTCTCTCTCTCTCGCTCTAATTCATAACTGATGGTCAAGAAAAACACGGCCCCAGCATCACCCCTCCATCGGTCTCACGCCGGACGCTTTTCGTCACGTGACCCGGAAGTCGCCGCATTTTTCCTTCGTCCATAGGGATGACCCGCTCGATTATAATAAAAGAGGATGGTGAAGCGAAGCGATGTAGATTGCGAGACAAACTACCAGAATACTGACAGCAACAGCAAAAATAGGTAGACAGACAGTTTGATTAAAATGGGAGTAATAAAAGCGAATTTCGAAGTGGGTATCAATTGAAGAGCATTTTCTCAGAAGGAACTGGAAAATCCGAAGGCTGGGGAGGATGTATCATCGCGTGAGAGTCGGCTTCACATTCTTGAGCTACCGGCTTCAGGGGAGTGTGCCCGTTTCCGCGGCTCTGCATATTTCTCCTCGATCATGTTGCTCGGGCAGAACAACGCTACCGATCCTCTGGAACACCGAGATCTTGCTTTCTTCGGAGGTATTCTGTAGATATGTGTCTGCCAGGCGGAAATCCAGGACAGTACTGCGACGCACCTCATCTTTGGAGTGCTTCCCGAAAAGAACCAATCGGTTCTGCTCATCTTCCAACTGCCGAATCAGGAGCCAGATGAGTTTACCGCCGTCTGCCCCAGGTGGCAGCGCAGGCTCCGCGTCTTTGACAGCCTTGACAGTCTGTCGCTTGTTTTTGTGCTTCCGCGGCGACCGATGGAGGGGTGATGCTGGGGCCGTGTTTTTCTTGACCATCAGTTATGAATTAGAGCGAGAGAGAGAGAGAGAGGTAGGTCAGAGCTGAGCGCAGTAAGGACAGTGGTAATTTATTATGAGGATGTGGCATGGACGAAAGAAAAATGCGGCGCCGGCGACTTCCAGGTCACATGACGAAAAGCGTCCGGCGTGAAAAGCGCAAAAGCGTCCGGCGCACTTTTACTTTGAGCTCCCCTAATGAACATTCGAAGCGTCGACATGTAGTCCCGATCCGCGTAGAAAGAACTGGACGGGACATCTCCAAACCTTCATCGACACCTTTGATACTCCACTACTTCAGTTCGTGCTCTTTCGAGCTACCTCCCGGATGCCCTAATAATTCACCGTGTTCGCATTTCGTGCTGCTTGAACATTCCCTACTAGGCCGTTGGGTGTTAACTTGGTTATCATGAATCGACTGCAGTTTCTCATATTCATATTGTACAAAGGCTATATATTGCGCCGATTTATTTATCTTGCGCGGGGCTCGAGTTTATATTGCGCGGGGAGTCAACCTGCGCACATCAAAACAGCCCCATCGGGGTGTCTGTTTTTAGCGCGGGAGGTCCGAAAACGCCGAATATATTGCACGGAGACCATAAAGTTTTGCGGCGGAATAAAAGTGCATCCGGACCGCCATATCTGTCCACATGGAATGACGATGATTTGTGGCGGAGTTTCGATGGCGGGGAACCCCTGTTAGGATAGCCCGCTCAACGTTTGCCACCGGACCTGACAGTTGAGACCGGGCCTGACAGCTCACATCTGAGGTCCCAAAATATCTCCAAAATGTCTTCTCACGACCGTCTATATTTCCGCCCCGTGTCCAACCATGTGGAAAACTCTCAAACCGATTCCTCTGTGATTTCTGGCGGGAGACTACCGCCTGTATGGGCATCAGAATGGGAGGAAACTTCCAATGATCTGCCGGAGTGGCCCAGTACTCTAGCCCTCATAAGGTCAACTAAATACTCACGACTCGCAGGCAACTGTTTCTGCAGAGCTGAGCTTTGCGATGGGAAGCTTTCGAACCCAAAATTGATGATTCAACCACACCACTCTCGGTGTGTATCCAAGAGGCTCGGAACATAATCATCGCGATGGTTTCACTTCTTGAAGGCAGCCTATAATCCGGTGGGCGCAAACGTACTCACCACTGAAGTGGCTGAGACAATTTTACGTGGGGAAAAGGGGAGCGGATGAATAACAGGGTTAACAGTGCCATCTGGCTCCACAAAGGTGTTCAATCAGGGCATCACTTCCTAAAGCCTAGACTCGTAATCAGCGAGCTCGACCAAGATTTCCTCGGCCTTTCCCTGGATCTCTTCCAAAGAGGTGAAGCCCGAAAGTCCCAGTGACCCGTCGAGATCTGCGTGGAGATGACGCAAGACCTGCTCGATGCCTTCCTGGCCCGCGACGATGCCCCCGTACAGCCAGGGGCGTCCCACTACAACATCGTCAGTCATTTCGATGCAGACTGGAACATGTGGAACACGCACGCAAGACAGCCTGCGCGCCGAGGGCGAGCGCCTTGATGATGTCGGGCCCAGTCCGGATGCCCGAGTCGAATAGGACGGTGAGCTTCCCGGATGCCTGGGCCGCCTTCACGGTCGGGGAGCGCATGATGCGCACGAGGGCATACAGAGAGGAAATGGAACCGTCGAGTTGACGTCCACCTGGTACGGAGGCGTTAAAATGGCTCCGTGCGGCGCGAGGACAAGAACCCACCGTGGTTCGAGACGATGATGCCATCGACACCATAATCGAGGCACTTCTCAGCGTCTTGGACACTCTGCAAACCTTTAAGAATTAGCGGCCCCTCCCAGTTCTCCCGGATAAGGCGCAGGTCTTCCCAAGAGCGGAACAGTCCCGAGTTGCACTCCTTCAGCCACTGGCTTCCGAGATAAACTGCGTCCTGCACCTCCTTATCGCCCGCTACGAACAACTGGTCCATCTTCGCGGCGTCGTACGGGAACTTAGGCCGGGTCTTGATCGGCTCCCGCCCAAGGCGCTTCATGAATACGGGGTCGGATGTGCCAACCTGGATGCCAACGCCGTGCGCGTAAGGGACGTACGACGTGGCGAGGTCGACCGGGCGCCAGCCTAGTAGCATCGTGTCAAGCGTAACCACGAGCGCTGTGAAGCCGTTGGCCTTAGCGCGCGACAGGATGGAGAGCAGAACCTCCTTTGTGGCGGGCCAGTACAGCTGGTACCAGCGATGCCCGTCACCGTTCGCCTCAGCAACGTCCTCGATAGAGCGGGACGCCGCTTGGCTCATGATGAAAGGCAGTCCTAGGTTCTTCGCGGCCCGAGCAGGTGCCAGCTCGGCCTCAACGGTGAAGATGCACTGGACGCCGATGGGAGCGATGAGGACCGGCGATGAGTGCTTGACACCGAAGATAGTTGTCTGCAGAAGAATTCATCTTTAGCACATGTTAATTGGAGTGAAGGAGACAGACTTCGAGGCTGCGAGTCGTCGCATCAACCAGCATACGCGGGACAATCCTGTATTTCTCGAATGCCCGCAAATTCCCGTGGTATGTGGACCCTATGCCTGCGCTCCCCGCCGCGTACGTAAATGCCCCTGGGAGAGAAAAAGGTTGAGCTCGCAGCGATTCGTGAGTGGGTAAAAATCTTACCCGGATTCTCCTTCAGCGCATCCTTGGCTTTCGCTTCAATTTCCTCGAAGGAAACGGTTCCAAGCGGCTGGGGCCCTCGCCTGCCTCTATAGACGCCTTCCATATAGCCACTCCATGGCAATTGCGCTTTGGAAGTAGGGGTAGAGACCATTCGTAGCTGCAAGCTGAAGAGAGTCTCTTGTTGGCTCCGTTGAAATCCGGTGCTACTTCCTCCCAAGTTCCCCGCAGTCTGTTAAGTACAATCGTAAGAATGCTTCTGATGAATTCGTTGACATTAGAAATCAAGGCAAGTATGTGATACGCACGGAGCCGCGCTGGGCCGAAACCATGCGGCAGATGAGTCACCCAATTCCGAGGACAGGTTTGGTCGGATCGCTTAGGCAACCAGAGGCAGATCATCTCGTCCCGGGACAAAAGGCCGTTCTAGAGGCATTCTGATTGAAGATGGGAACACTCTCGGGTGAAAATTTGAACGGGCGACCAAACGGGCGATGCGTAGGATACGACGGCGATTTGACGGCGATCATGCAGGGCACAGCATTTAATTGCGCGCACGCTGAGATCCCGCGCCAATGAAACCCGGGAGAAGATCTATAATGTTGCCGCTGCGAGTGGGAGAACAGCACTTCGGCGATTAGAATGTTATAGGAGATCAGAAACCGCTGATAATGATTTGGTGTTTTAGTTGTGCGTTGGCGAGGATTGTGTAGTCGTGCTCATGGACGTCGGAAAGAAGCTTAGTCTAACGGTTACCGACCCTGATATTCACTGGTTGAAGGTTCGAACCCCACTACGTCCTCAGTTTTTGCTGCTTCGCTAACCACAGCTCAGCCACCGATTAAACAACTTCTTAAATTTGTGCTTTAATCCAGGATTCCTGTCTCAACAGCCCCGGATTAAGCAATCCTGCTAGGGCTTCATTATTTGGGTAAGTGGCCAGGTACCCCGTCTGACCACGGCAGGTAGGCAGTCAGCGGTAGTAATAAGAACGGAAAAAAACTAGACCAGTGCAAGGCCATTATCTACTTTTTGGCAGGCGTATGTAAGATATTCCGCAGCGCTCAGGTCGCGAGCCCCCAAGCTCAAAATTTGGCTGCTGGAAGTGTGTACGGTACGCTAGACCTCGGCAGCGGGGAGCTGATATACTCCCTCAATCCGTCCACGAAAAATTCAAGTTGGCGTCCGGCAGAATTGCAACCTGGCAGTAGGGGTCGCCGACGGTGTGTACCAGCTAATCGTCAGCACACCACGTTGCCGCAATCACCGCCTCATTTTCTTCCGCATCCAGGCAAACGCTGTCAAAATCGGTGTGCTCGGCATACCATGTCCCGTCAAGTTTCACGGCTGACGCGAGGTACAGATCACTTATGCGCAGGTCCAGTCTTGCGTCCAAGGCCGCGTCGTCCGCCATCCGATGGCCGATGGCTGATGGCGCGCACTATGAGCTCGCTCTTTGGGAGCACAAGGTTGTTGAAGTCCGCAGTTCTGTGGCCACAGACTTGTCGTAGAATAGTTTGATTTTCCGCGAAGAGGTCTTGCTCGTGGCGTGCGAGGAGGCTCGAGGGGTGCGTGGACCTGTGGAAGTGGATGGCGCTCCTGCAGCGGCTCGGACACCAACCTGATCAAGATCAGCCAACGCGGAAATTAGGTGGTGAGGAAGATACACACGACTGCACAATTCTAAGACGTCGCCCTCTGCGATAGACAGGCCCAAATAGATGTCTGCGAAAATAACATGTACGTGTCGGTAGTAAAACAACACAAAAAAGGTAGGACTGTCATGGAGGGAGCAAATTTCATTGCACGCAAAGAGCCCCCGCGCCCCGCATCGAGAAGACAGAACGGAAAGGACGCATGTAGCTATCTTCCCATGTTCCACGAGCGTTGAAACGGTGCAGTGGCGTGCAGCCGTGAAATCTAATGCTAACTGAGTAAGACCTCAGTCTCAACTCAACCCAACACCAAACTCCAACAACTAACAACCACCAACTCCTGCTTTATCGTATTTGTGTTTGAGGGAGTAGGTCAGGCGTATCGACCGTCAATTTCAATAGTGTGACACTGGTTTGCTTTGGAAAGGTTCTCAGAAGGGCTTTCAACAGGTTTAACAGTCTTTTGGCGACAGGTGTAGATATTCTACTAGTGGTGCACAAAACCACATTTAAATTGGGATTTTGGCGAACGACAGTGCCGCTGGGTAGCTGACTGATTTTACAAGTGGCGGAGGGGCAACTCAAGACGTTCCGTACGCCAGGAGATGGTTCTACCAAATGGTAAGGTTTTTCCTGGAGCTCAAGATAATTCCTTTGAATGGGGCACGACTACAAAGTAGTGGCGCAAGCCGAACGGCGTGGGTGCCGATGGCCCAGAGCAACTCGATAATGTTCCGTACGCCAATAGTTGGTTTCCGCCACACAGCAACCCAAACGGTAAGGGCTTTTATGGGAGGTGGTAGTTCCGACCTCAGTGTTTTGAATCAACCACGATTTTTAATGAACAGCGCGGCTATGAATAGCTCTGCAACTGAACAAGATGGATGCCGATGACGCAGAGCAACTCAAGGACGTTCCGTACGCCGATAGTTGGTTCCGCCACACAGCAACCCCGATAGGAATGGACTTTGGTGTATGAACAGCGCGGCTATGAATAGCTCTGCGACTGAACAAAGTGGCGGCGGCCAAAGACGGAGGGACAACTCAGGCTTACACCAAGGGAGTGTGTGCGTCAAACGGGATAAGGACCAGAGGCCTTATAAGCTGCTAAGAGCTAGGTGCCATTAAGGGGGGAGTTATTCACTGTCTAACTACTAATTTACATGCGGCTTTTATACTATGAGAGGGATTGATCCCAACTAACTAAGAGAATGATAAGCGGTCTTTACAAATGATGAACTGATCTGAAGCGAGATATATCCTGGTAGTTGGGCAGACATAGAGGTGTCTGGCCGGGTATTATTTGATGGTGCGGCCGCCAATCACCCACAAGTTCTGTTTAAGCCATCTCTGCTTACAGTCTCCTCGCGTAGACTCGGTTAGGAGTGTCTGCAGTCCTCCGCAGTCTGATTAGTTGATGGGCTGACTGAGCCTTTTATTATCTCTTGGCACCCAAGTTCAGTGACCACCAACTGCTTTTGGATGAAGTCATGTGATTGGTTTAGGGCCGGTCTATTATAGGTGGCGTAGCCTCTGCGCCAAGTTCAAGTGGCGTAGCCTCTCCGCCAAGTTTCAGTGGTGGCGTGCTCGCACATTATATCTTTTTACAGTTTTGGCGTGACTTCATGTGGCATAACTTTGGATTGGCGCAGACTTGAGCATTGTCGTGTGACATGACTTGTTCATTTCTCCCCTCCGCCGTTATTCCATTGGCAGGCACATCTTTTGAGTTCAACTTGCAAGCCAAATATTATTATTCTGGTGGCACATGTAGCACTTTGTAGGTTCCAAATCGAATAGCTTTCTTGTTATCCTTCCAATGTCCCTTGGTTGCCTCGTGCCCATATTGACATTGAGCTTACTGCACAGAAGTACAGCTTGCCGGATGAGTCCTATGGCTAACTAGTGGAGTTGAGTCCGAGTTGCAATCTCTAGCTTTGTACGAAAGCCACAATGGCATCCTCAGTTTCCTTGGTTTATCACTAGTTTTCAGCACTGCTAACGGCTTGTAGTGCTCAGTTCCGGGAATGTAACTAGCACCCTGTGTGTCTTATGACTCCCCGCCATAAGGCTGGAAACATGCAAAAGCAGTAATTTCAGGGGTGCACAGATGCACACCCTCTCAGCGTCGCCTTCAATATCGTGGCCCATGCCATGCGCACATTCAGATCGGTGTTTGCTTCTGTGAAATGAGCCAGCGTAACTTTGAAGAACTCCCTCGCCACAAATGTCTAGGCGAGCGCGACCAGAATCGGGCCGTGTTGGGTTCGGAAGGACAGGATCTGAATTCGCGAACCATTCGGTACGCCCACGGTACGCGCTGACTGTAACGTCCCGCGATGTATGCCGCGCGCTCGATGGCCGGAATCATGCTCGCACCGAGCGCGAGCCCACCGATGGATGTGCACCATATGGTGTTTGTATGATTCGCCCGGACCACCGCTCTGTCTTCTTGCTGCGAGCCGAGAGGACCGAGCAGGGCCTAGGCAGGGAGCTTCACACGGTTGAACGATGTGATGGAGTGATAAACTGGCGGCGGGCCTTCCATATATGATATGGTGTATTTCGGCGTCGATGTTATCTGATTATTCAAGGCGACTATAATGAAGAGTTCCGGCAGTACAGCGGGGGATGAGAGGATAAGGATGCAATTCGCTCACAGACACGTTTTCCTACCAGAGGTGCATGCGAGGTGCATGAGCCAGTGACCGAAAATGAAGCGCAGAGTCAGAGAACTGCCTTTGGGAGCCAAACCGATGGCGCTCTGCAAAATTCGATGTCAGCCTTTCTCGGAATGGGCACCAGCCCAACCGATTGTGCAGCCCTCCTTTCAGATACAGGAGCACAGTTTATTATGAAACCACATTTATCCAACGCCAGACAAAAATTGGACGAACTCTGCCGTGTGATCTGACCCCGAGTCAAACGGGTGCTCTGCGTAAGCTGGGAAGTTTACTGCGCAATAATGCATTGGCGGCAGGCCCGCTGACTGGGACGGCAAGAATGAATGTAGTGCTGGGTTTGAAAAAAATTGCGCGTCACACACACCGGCTTTACGGCCCGACCCCGAGTCGAACGGATTCCCTGCAATCAATTTCTCTCATTCCACATTGATAATGTAAGGCAGACGCGTCCCACCCGCTATCAGGTCTCTGTACGTGCGAAGATGAGCCAGCAAGTGCGGGTGAGGATGAAGAAAGGATTGGCGTACCGCGGGTACCAGCTGGAAGCTGCACTTAGCGCAGTCAGCGAACATCCAGGAGTTTGACACGGGCTAGAAGCCCAGGGCAAAGCAGCAGCACTTAAGTGTGGCCGAAAAAAGAGATGAGTGCATGGCATGATGAAGCAAGAGGCGCCACCCAAAGCCCCTGAACGCAGAGACAGAACGCTCTTCCTCCCGCTACATGGATTGAACTGAACTGAACTAAACTGGATTTATATTGTTGCCGTACCTGGCCATATTGGCTACGCGGCAGTACTCTACACTATTTAGTAGGGGATAAATGATAAGTGAGACTATGGGGTTGTGAGAGGTAAATATTTATACGTGAGCGAGAGAGGCCTGAAGATCTCTGCTGGCGGCTGGCCGCCGCGCTCGGGTCGAGTCATGTGATATCCGAAGCATGCTAGGCCTAGGATTCGCGACCCGCCACCGCTAGATCTGGTGTTACAACCGTGGACAGCTCTTGGCTTCCTGTGGGTGACTTCAACCCCATGTCTGCGCTGCTTGCCAGACCAAACCTGCTGGTTTGAATGGGATCGTAGTACGATACAATGCGTGGGCAAAAACAAGAGAAGCGAAGCTGCACCAGCAGCGACCGTGCACACATAAAAATCGACGTGACGGCGTAGGATCCGACCCCGAGTCGAGCGGGTGTACTACATAAATGCATAGTCAAGATTATGTATGGATTGCAGAGGCGTGCCTCACGCTATCAGGTCTATGACTATAGCGAAGGGACGCTGCATGTATGCTGAAGGCTTGAGATTGGATTCGAGGCCGCCGGCCGGCCGACGACCTCGGGGATGAGAGTCTCGATTTGAATTCAAATTTGATATTTAAAGATTGATCCTCGCGCAGGACCCGATCCCAAGTCAAACGGGTGCTCTGTGTGATCGACAAGATACTGTGGACTGCAGGTGCGTATCCGCACGTGATCGGGTCTGCGTTGTCGTAGAGGAAAGGCTGGGTAAATGAATCCCCATCAGGATGGGGTGCGCTGCAGCCGTGATTCTTCAGTTACCTGCGGCTTGTGTTTGGTGCGCTCCTCTGCGATGAGGCGCAAACTCTTGATCGGGCAGAGAGAGCAAGGAAGAAAAAGAGGAAGATTACCTGCATATGTCCTGATCCCGAATCGAACGGGTGTCTTGCACTCCACAATCATCATCGGAGGCAGGGCGCACCGCCACCAGGTTTTGGCATAGATGAAGATAGCCTCAGCACATGCGTCCGCATTCTTCGCAGCGTATTTCACCGAGGGCATTCCAGTGAATATGAGGACGAGGGTACGGAAGCGCAAGTTGAGCGCTAGGGATCCCCACCGTAACCGTAATTACGGCTTACGGTTACGGTTATACGGTCGCGTAACCGTACCGTAAGGCCTTCCAGTGCGGTTCTTACGGTTACGGCCGTCACCGTAAGTGGACCGTACGAAGCCGTAAGAATACGGCCGTATATGGCACTATACGGACCGTAATTATAATACTAATTGAGCTGGCGCTTCTTGCATATTTTGATGAGAATCATGCACCTGTATCTTCCTCTCCTTCGACTAGAACCTCTGTGGCAGAAAATCCCTCGAACTCTCACTGGGAAAGATTAACTTTGCAACCTGTGCCACTGAAAACTGGACGATGAGGGTGTACAGTTGAAGCCGGAACATAGAAAATGATCCAGATGTTGATGCTGCCTAAGCAGCATCTCTGTCTACAACGCCAGGGCATTGAGGAAGTACTGAAGGGCATATAATAGGCCTAGATATCGGATGATTCTATTGAGGAACCCGGTTTTCAATGGAAACCCTACTAGCTGTGGAACTCCTTCAAGGCGTCTAATGTAAATCCCATCCGGCATCACCGCTCAGCCGTCTTACAAGTCATCTCGTGAGATATCTATTTGCGACCATCGGACGTAGGTAGGTTACCACAGCGATCTGGCCGTTGATGACTGTAGCGTATATTCGGGACGCGATGTACGTAGGTACAGTACCTGCTTGTTTGGGACCTCTGCAGTAATATACTCCTCCTCCTCCTCCGCCATCAGCCGATGACTACTGCGGAGTTTGAAGTCCGGAATGTTTTTTGCTCTCGGTAGTATGGATAGTGTATCTCGCATAGGTCCGTCTTGAAAAAATAATTGTGTGCTTTGTTTTTGAAGGCGGCACCTTTGCGTCACCGAACGCTCGGTGGGTAGACGCCCGGTTGCTTCTCGTACTTTTTCGGTCGCCGAGGGTAACGGAAAGTCCAGATAGGCGACTTAACAAATTGCCGCCACTGCAAAGGGTTGCAAAAGCACAACAACTTCGAAGAGGATTGAAACTGGATTGAAGTGACTCAGAGGTGAATGTTCTACGATGTCCTGGGGGAAGCGCGCTAATCTATTCATGGATGGACTGATATGATGTGCAGTTGTAAATTTCGAGTGGATGCAGAAATATTGGCTAAAACCAATACCAGTTGAAAAAATGTTGTATAGCACCTGATGAGCGTCTTATGTTTAGCTTGAAGTCCCAATACAAGTACTGGTTACGGCGATCTTCAAGACGATCCCCCCACTTCGACGCGCAGAGGGGCTCCAAATAAAATCACATGATCGCGCGGGCCGGGGCACAATGTCCATTGTCGGACCGCCGCCGGTCAGAGGAACCCCAGGAATTCGGGTTTCTAAATAACACAATCATTGTTACGGGGGTTTCCCTTGAAAGCCGGGTTCCTCAGTAGAATAATCCTTAGATATCTGTCAGAGGCCACTTTTAAATTTTATTGTGAGGTATACGGCCGTAATGACCATAATTTACCGTAAATATCCCGTACCAACCGTAAGAGGGCCTGGGAACAGCCTTAAGGTTACGATTACGGTCGGTTTAGGCCGTAAACCGGCGTAACTTTGCGGGCGTAACTGTATACGGTACGGTGGGGATCCCTATTGAGCACCAGTCACCGCGCGGCAAAATGAGATGCAGCCTCAGAGAACTTGGGAGGAAGGGGAGCCAGGACAATGGGAGAGCTTCGAGATGTGGGCAGGGCACTGAGCGTTCCGTAATCAATGACCAGAGATGCATATCCATTCATTAGGCAACATCAGGGTGATCATATGATGAGCGAATGAATGTTCAACCTCCCACGTACATATGATGAACACAGTGTCAAGAGTTTGACCGTCTACTGCTATCTGCTATCTGCACCAACTTCAGAGTTTATTTCGAGTATCTGAAGCTGTTACCAATGATTATTCAAGCTCTGATGGGCCTCGGGGATAATAGGAACGGTAACAGGACACTTTAACAGCGAAGATTGAGGATGCTAACTGCGCCAACTTCGGAGTAGAAATTATTTGGTATCTGAGGCTGTTCCCAATGATTACTAAAATTCTGATGGGCCTCGGGGATAAAAGGAGCCGTCTGACAGTTGAAATCTGTGCCCCTCTGACCAAATGCCTTCTCAGCACAATGCAAACGAAGTCCGATTAAACAACATTCTAAAATGCTTCACTATAGCTGTGGATAGCTTGGATGTCGTTGCGACGACTTTCAAGACTCCATTCTTAGAACCTATCTCCAATACCGCCAAGTCTCTGCTAACTGCTATGCAGGTACATTTCAACTATAAATTATAAAATCTGTCTCACCTTTGCCAGACTGTCAAGCAAAGCAAGAGTGATTGCACTCAATTATTGGAGCAAACCTACGGGTTGCTTTCTGCAATTGTTTCTCTCCATATGGAGCCAGAGGATGGTCCAGATTTGTCACCAAGCATGCTGAATCATCTCGGAAAGTTCACAGAGTAATCTTCCTGCATACCAAATTATCTTATTTTTGCTCATTGGATGTCCTCAGCACCCTCTACAAGATCCATACATTTGTGGAGGCCCAACAGGATAAAAGCAAGATCAGGCACTTTTTCCGGCAGGGGGAAATGAACAAAGTGTTGAAGGATTGTAATTTTGGGTTGCAAAAGGCACTAGATCATTTCAAGGTGGAGTGGTTTGGTGTATCACAGGTATATGTCAGTACTCAACCTGCAAAAAAAAGTTTGAAGATATCAATCTTCTCAATGAAGTTGGGGTCATGCAGAAATCTGCAGAAGACAGACACCAAGAACTTCTGGAGTTGATTGATGCCTTTTCTGAAGGGACCACTTCAGACAAAGGATCATTGGTATGTAGTACCTCCATTCCGACTTCAGCAAAAAAGTAACTTTTGCACAGATAAATAGTGTCTTGTCCGGCTCTTACAACAGGTGTGATGCCAAAGTTGTATTAAATAAGCAAAAAACTGATCCTATTCTGATCAAGCTCGACCTCTATTTCCATGCTGCCGTCGGAACCAGAAATCTTCCATGGTCGAGAATCAGAGCTTTCCGACACTCTCAAGCTGTTTATGCGGGAGACACCACCGAGGATCGCAATCTTGGGTGCAGGTGGAATGGGAAAGACAAGTCTTGCAAAAACTGTTTTGCAACAGCCAACGGTCACTGGGAAGTATGGACAGCATCGTTTCTTTGTTCCTTGTGACTCGACATCAACTAAGGAAGAACTGGTTATCCTCATTGGAGCCCATTTGGGCCTCAAGCCCAAGAAGGATCTTGCCAAATTGATTCTGCATCATTTTACAACCAATCCAGCCTGCCTCTTGATCTTGGATAACCTGGAGACCCTCTGGGAGCCTCCAGACATCCGCCGACAGGTTGAGCAATTTTTATCTCTGCTTACAGATATAAAACACCTTGCATTGATGGTAAGTGCTAATATCGTCACTGTAGTGCTGCAACTGAGGCTATACTAGATCACAATGCGAGGCACAGAAAGACCAGCCTCTATACACTGGACTCGGCCTTTCCTGCCAGCCTTGAAGCCCTTGACACAGGATGCTGCCCGACAGACCTTCATTGATATTGCAGACGACAGTCACAACAGTGATGACATTGACAAAGTCCTCCTCCTGACTGACAACATGCCACTTGCAATTGATCTCATGGCTCACTTGGTTGAATCTGAGGGTTGCTCCAATGTCTTGGCCCGTTGGGAGGAAGAAAAAACCTCTGTAATCTCGGATGGCTATGACAAGCGGTCAAATCTTGATCTATCCATTTCAATTTCGCTATCAAGCCCCCGCGTCAAATCTGTGCCTCATTGCCTGGGTCTCTTGAGCCTCCTCTCAATGCTCCCGGATGGCCTTTCAGATACAGAGCTTGTCCAAAGTGAGCTTCCAATCAAAGACATTCTGAGCTGTAAGGCAGTTCTATTGTCCACCTCATTGGTCTATAGTGATGACCAGAGACGGTTCAAGGTCCTGGTGCCTATTCGGGAATACATGGCAAGATTGTACCCCCCCATGGGTTACCTTGTTCAGGCCCTTCTCAATTACTTTCATCAGCTTTTTGAATTTAGGGACAAATGTTGGGGAACTGTTTCAGCTTCTGAGCTTACCCTAAAAATCTCTTCAAATTTGTCAAATATCCAGAGTCTACTTCTCAACAGGCTCCAGCACCAGAATCCTGCAGCAGTTGATACAATCTATTGCATCCTATATCTCAATAATTTCAATAGACTGGCTGGTCACGGCCGGACTTCTTTGATGGACCACATTGCTCTTATTCAACCTCTCACATGTGAACTGGAGGTCTTTTTGATCACAGAGATCTTCTATTGTTGGGCATATCATCCAGTTCTCAATCCAGAAACACTGGTTGACAAAGCGATAAAACAATTTCCGTACTTTGATGACTCAGAGATCAAATGTAAGTCCTCAAGCAATATCTCATCTTTATGATTTCAACTGGTTCAACAGGTAAATTTTGCAATGCTTTAGGACTGTATTATCAGCACCACAATCATGATACCCCTAGAGCTACAAATTACCTTCAGACTGGACTCTCATTGGCAATTTCCACTGGGAACACCAGAAGACAGTGTCAATCATCAATACATCTTGCATATGTCAAGTGGCGGATGGGTGATCCAGCTGCAAGCCAAATGTATGCGTCTAAGGCCCAGAAGCTAGCTAAGCTTTCTGCAGATTTATATCATGAAGCATGGGCACTACAGATTGAAGCATTCTATTGGCAAGCGCTTGGAAACTACAAATATGCAACCTCTCTCTGCAACAGGGCACGCGATCTCCTAGCTCTTTGTGGGATGTCTGGCAGTGCCGTGGACTCTGAAACTATGAATACCCAGGCAGAAATCCACAAATTGAAGTCAGAATATGTGGAGGCCCGATATATCCAGACAAAAATGCTTCATGGGCGCCCTCTTGAGCTTGTCCCAGGGGAACATGCCTTTGTATTGCTCAATATTGCCGAACTAGACATACACCTTGGTGCACTAATGGAGGACGTACAAAAGAACATTGATACAGCAAAACCATTATTCAATTCTGTCAAATATTTAGCCTATGGAATGATGTGTGACAGTGTCATGGGATCCCGCTATCTGAGAGAAAAAAATCACCTATCTGCCAAGTCACTCTTCCATAAGTGCCTGTGCTTTTTTTGGGGAAATAAAGCTGAAATAGTAAACTACTGTCTGGAGCAACTTGGTGATAGAAGCCTCTGGGATTCCACAGATTGGCCATCTTCCTGGACGATAGTATATCTTCTCCATGCCTTGAAGTCACAGCAGAGGTTAGATGTTCACAAGGCTCTCCAATCTCTGGGGGACTCCTTCCGAGCTGAGAGTGACCAGAATACAGCAGTCAGCCTTCTGGCTGTGGCCTTGGAAGGATTCACACAGATGGATGTCCACCGCAGCCAAGGAGAATGTATGCTTCAACTTGGATACATCGCAAAGGAAAATGGGGATGTGTTGAAGGCAGCACAGCTTTGGAGAACTGCAAGGCCTCTGTTTGAACGGTCATCTCAAGCAAAAAAAGTTGCCCTCATTGATGAAGAACTCCTCATCATCGCAGGAGATGTGCTGGATGAGCACACAAGGAGCTTGACACTTCTCGCTGAAATCCATGCACCGAGTGCGGCCATTGAAACACCAAGTGGATGCTGGGTTGAAGAAATTGGAGGGATAGAGAATGCAGGTCTGGGTGAAGAGAAAGAGCTTATTCCTATATTGGTTCAGAGTGATATGTAGTTAAGCGGCCTAGTGTTCATCTCATGGCATCAAGTATATACCCCTACTTAGTTGTTGTTGCTCACTTGTCCCTCATGCTTGTTTACTATCCTGCCTTCCTTTTTTGTTGATCCTTTGTCTAGTATTTACAGTGTCAAGTGTCTGGTATATCGCTGGTTGAGCATTTCATGCTTTCCAATGAAAATATTGGTAAAAAAAACTTCCTTCATTTTTCACACTTTTTACACTGAAAAAGGATGTGAAAAATATATAGAGTATATGCCGCACTGTGGCTATCCGCTGTGCACGTACCCAAGAGCTAACCGAGGTACCCAGTTACAATATACGCTATACCACCAATCCGGATCGTTACGGCTCCACAACCCGACCAACACATCGCCACCGTCCCACACGCCCCTTAAACTCTTCAGATCTCTTCCCACACCGAAAGCATCCAAATTTAATTGTAGAAAACATGCGGAAGAACGGAGAAGGAGAATAACGGTGGATAACTGAAATAAATTCACAAGAGGATCAGATACATAAAAGTGGGTGGCAAGGAGGGACGCGAGGGTCTGTACTGTGTACACTAAGATAGGGGTAAAGAATTAGTATATTCCTGGGGTAATGGAGTCCAGGAAGAGGGATGAAGAGAGATGCATGCAACAGCCTGAGATTGTTAGGACGACAACAGTGACGGAGCCGGGGCAAAGAATTGCCGATACACGTAGGATTGATTGGATACGCACCAAACCACACGGTAAAAGGTGTGCTCCCTCTTCTCAGCACCGTGCATAATAGCTGCTCCGACCTCGACGAGGGCGTGTGCTCGCGCGCGGCCGATAAAATCAGCGAACGCGGAAGTTAGGTGGTGAGGAAGATACACATGAATGCACAATCCTAAGACGTCGCCCTCTGCGATAGACAGCCCCAAAATAGATGTCTGCGAAAATAACATGTACGGCGTCGGTAAAATAAAACAACACAAGAAAGGTAGGACTGACATGAGGGAGCAAATTTCATTGCACGCAAAGAGCCCCCGCGCCCCGCATCGAGAAGACAGGACGGAAAGGACGCATGTAGCTATCTTCCCATGTTCCACGAGCGTCGCCTTCAATGTCGTGGCCCATGCCATGCGCACATTCAGATCGGTTTTTGCATCCGTGAAATGAGTAAGCCTAACTTTGAAGAACTCCCTCGCCACAAATGTCTGGGCGAGCGCGACCAGGATCGGGCGGTGTTGGGTTCGGAAGGACAGGATCTGAATTCACGAACCATTCGGGACGCCCACAGTACGGCGCTGACTGGACGAACTGGTTCAATCCGCATCAATGGTGACCGTATAGTGTATGCGCGACTTAGTGAAGTTAACTCACGCACTAGCAGTTGGCCCATGCTACGCTACGGATTAGTGATAGACAACAGAAAATTAAATTTGATGAGAGCTTTAATCTCAGTACTTCATCACGCTGATTCCTCATGGCCCATATGCAGTCGACTCCCGAACAGCTTTCTATTTTCAGAGAACCAATTTGGTAGGAGCTGCAATCTTAATATTTAATCACGCCGCTCGTCGCCAACCTTCGGTTGGTTCCTCACGGCCCCATAGACGGCTGACTTTCAACAACTCTCGAGTTTACATCCAGTCCTGGTCACCTCGATTCATATGGGCCAACACCTACAACTCATTTCGAATGCTGATGGTTATTCTTCATTTTTTGGTTGACTTCTTGGACAGTTCTCTTGATCACGCGAACTTCCGAACAATAAATCCGCACGCATGGTTTTGAGATGTCCTGGATCTGTGGTCAGTACCACCAGGATACCAGGGGCTCGGTAATGGATGATTAGGATTTATGCAATAGGTGAAGCGCCGTAGAACCAGAATTACAGAATGAAACCATCATCTTACAGTTATAAAATAAGAATTGAACATCGTGGTGGATTAGTGGCTATTAGTGGAGCTGATGATACCTTTGTACCAGACAACGGAGGGTAAAAGTCAATCAGATTGTTTGCCCCAAGACAATGTCTTCAATTCTTATATAGATAATTAGGCCCTGTTCGGGATCCCAAATTAAAATCCTGAATCCTAATTCTCCCTGCCAAACAGATATTTTAGTATTTGGAGGCTCAATAAGGCAGTCACCCATCAGTCACTCCGGTCTGGACCGACACTTCGGATTTCCCCGATGATGACGTACAGATCAAATGTTGTTCTCGTCGCCGTTGGCAGCAGTCCCGCCCTCCGAAAAGTTCACTTCATTTTATGCCTGTTGGATGGCCAATGAATCGAGTAGAGCACATGAAAATGTGTCTAAGATACATATCAATTTAACCACCATTGAGACATGTCTGCTCATCGTTGACGGCGGGATGATCCAGCGGTGAGCGGCATGAGGCGGAGCGTCCGGCTACTCGGATTACTTGTTACCGAATTGCCGGCGAATCTTCGCACCGGTGTCATGACTGAGTGACCTGATGTGACGCTCGTAGATAGCCAGACCAAAATTAGGATTTTGGGATCCCGAACTGGGCCTTAGAACGCTGGCTGGAGCGAAAACTCGGGTGAAAAGCAACAACTGGACATTTATAAATAGAAATCCAACAGTCAAGTGGAGCAGCTGTGGGCAATTCAACATCTGGGTGGATTTCAGTGGACCGTTGAAGCCCATGACATCATTCAGAGCCCAGGTAGCCAATCCGAATGTCCCAGAGTCAAATTGTTCTGTCTTGCGGGGACACAGGATTGTAATATAGATGTTCGCAGAAGTTTGTTGTCGCGTGAGGTTGCTTGGAAAGGGAAGTACTCACCATCGCAGCAGATATAAATAGCAATCCGACAGTTGGGTGGATAATTGAACATTTCGGTGGAGCAGTGGGGCGGATGACATCATGCGGAGCTCGGCACGGGCTTTGTCCAGAGATAAAGGTGGCCAGCAGCCAATCAGGTTGTGTGGTCAGACACAAACCTATGTGGATTCTTATATAGACTAGCAGTTTGCCCGTGCTACGCCACGGAGCATTGAGAGAGAACCGTGGGAGCTTATATCTGAAGAGATAATCACGCCGCTCGTCACCAACCTTTGGTTGGTTCCTCGCGGCTCTATCGGCGAAGCATCTGCAGCCTTCAAATGTATTAAATTTCCCGGCTTGTGTATGCCTTCAATTTTTTTTACCTCGCTTTTGTTTCTGTACCTGCTCTCCAACTGTTCCCTTCACAATCACATTGACATTAACCCGTTCATGCCAAGTTTTTCAAAATGGTCGGACTTTTCCTCGAAGCTCCTTTCCCTTTCACGCAGGGAAAACACCAATAATGTGCTTTTAACATTGAGCTTAGTGCCTGAGAACCGATCTACCTGTAGAACTCATTGACTTTCGACCGATGTTCTTCTCCGCCTTCCGCTTGCCATCCAGAGTTCCTCTGAGCTCAGGTTACTGGCATCTCAACAGTTAAAATAGGAACGCGACAGTTTGGTGGAGAATTGACCATTTAGGTGGAGCGGTGGGGTAAATGACATCATTCAGAGCTCGGCGCGAGGTTTGTCTTGAGACAAAGCAGCCCGAGAGCCAATCAGGTTGTGTGGTCAGACATAAACCTATGTGGATTCTTATATAGATGTTTGGTGTCAAAAACATACCAGCGCATCATTTAAATAACCTGCGAACATTTCTAAAGGACTCTGCCTCTCAACCCACTGAAACGACCCTAATCACTATCTCTGAATGAAGGCATTTCCACGCATGTCGAGCACCGAGCCGAGGCTATCCTGAGGGCACAACATGTCACTCCACTCCATAACCACTTTTTTGACATCCCTCCTACCTCTTCCAGCTTGAAATTTTGACCCTGGACGCGCTAATAGCTGCGTGTAAATCAAAAACATTCTGAGGATGAAGGCATTCCTACACATACTCAAGGAAGGTGTTCCCCCGAACGGCGGCCACCCCGGCACAGCATACAATACCCAAACCACTTTTAAATCACTGCCGGGCATCTCCCCGTCCCCGATGCGTTAGTAGCCATGTGTAAATCAAAACATTCCTGAGATGATCTCACAGCTGCCTTGCCAGTTTTTAATGACCATTCACATTTCACAACCGTATTCAACATAACATAATAAGCTGGACTAAACTATCTTTGCAGACGACCGACTCAACTGTCTGCCCATTTCCAATGAAGCGAGGATCTCGTAAGGAGCATGTTCCTTGTCCTCCTCTACCACTTACTGAACTTGACTCTTGTTTTGCGATCGCTCAATCCAGTTTTGCAGGTTTTCGATCACCTTCCATGTTTTAGGCTTTCTGGGTCTCCCGAGATACCCAGTTTTCTCCTACGTTAAATTTTCAGAACCATTTTCCGGATAAACGCGTATCAGACATACCTTCTTAGGCCTTCCAAAGCCAAGACCGGCTTCAGCTCACCGGCTTTATTTGAAATCACCTCCGAGACCAAATGTGGCGGCGATGAAGGCGACAAGAGCCTTTGGTAACTTGGGGTGCGCCAAAAGAGAGGACACATCAACAGCTCCTAGCAAGTCCGCGCCATAGGAAGCGCGCTGCAATGCGGGGCGGAGGTGCTCCCATACAGGGCAGTGGAGAAGGAAGTGGGTACGGGTCTTCCTTGCGCCGCAAGCCTCACAGGCTGGGGAGTCGACCTGGTGAAGACGATGTCTAGTCGCGTTGAGTGCGGAGAAGTCAGTGCGGAGGCGGGAGATTTTGATATCATAACGCGAGGGATAGAGGTGGTATACGGCTGCCGAAGGATGAGGGGGGGGTGGGCTACGATCAACTTGGCGTAAACCGGGGTCAGCTGAGCTCAGTTCCCATAATACTGGACCAATCGCTGCCGAAGCCAAAAAGTGTTATCCACGGCACATGACCCAACCCCGAGTCGAACGGGCTCTTTGCATTCAATTTGTCCTCCGCTCATCATGCAAGGCAGAAGCATTCGGCACGCCACTGGGTCTTATTACATGGGGAGACGAGTCTGCGCAAGTACGCTTAATTGAAGACCGACTGAGACGTTCCAGGGTGGAATAAATGAGTCCGATGCTGCGGTTGCAACTTATAGCCACGGATCTACCAGTGATCAACCACAATATCAGTGAGATGCCGCCACAGGGAGGCAAAACAAAACTCAGAAAATGCCGATGACCGAACCCCAAGTTGAACGGGCTCCCTGCTGTCGCGTATTGGATCAGAAAGCAGAGGCAGAGGCGTACCACACACTATCAGGTCTGTAGAAATGGAGGGGGTGCCCTGCGCGGGAGGCAGGGTAAATACATTTGAGGATGAATGGATGAGGTACGTACCGTTGCAAAGACTTCATTCAGGAAAATTAATCAGCAAAAGGAGGGCCGGCCCAAGGCCCAGCACCTCACGAACCGACCCCGAATCGAAAGGGTGCCCTGCTTACATGGCGAGTACTCCACTCTCATATCAGAGGCAGGTGCGGTCCAACTGCCATCAGGTCTTAGGATAGGGAAAGTTACCTCCGTTTGAATTTCGTGCAGGTGCGTCCCGCAGTAATTCGCCGCTGAATTGACTGGGGGCGGAAAGCGAATGAGCAGTCTAGCGCACATCGGGGACTGCGGTTGAAATTAAAACCATATTTTATAGGTGACTGGAATGCGGATTCAAGATGGGAAGAAGGCGAACACCGAGCAGCGAGTGCAAGTCACCGCGCAGGAAAATGGAGCACAGAGTCAGAGACCGAGACGGAGAGCCAGAACGATCAAAGGGTACGGCGTAGACAAATTTGACGATTATTGTAGGGGGTTTATAAGCCGAGGAGCCTAGGGCTAGTAGCAGCGGTGTGTGGAATGAGAACGAGATGAGCGCGTAAAGCAGGAGGCATTCGGATCACCCGTCCCGAGTTGATGCGAGCACCGCCACCCACCCTTGATCACGGCGTCCACCGACGACGCAGCAGTGCCAGCAGCGACGGCGACGTCGGGCATCCCGGATTCCCCGGCGTCACTGCTCTGTTGAACACCCGAGACATCGTGTACATGGATTTGTTGGAGATCTCCGCGGCCTAGTACAACATCTGACTCCAAGTCCCCACTCATGCTCGGATTCGCGACACGCGTCGCTGGATCTGGCGTTACAGCTGTGCAGATGTCTCGGCTGCGCTCTCATCCCGCCGTGAAGTCCCCTTTGGCTCGGGAGATACCGACACAAACACAGTACTGCTGGATCTAGCTCTCACTGGTGTGTTCTCTCCCATCCCAGTCTTCGCGCTCCCTCGGCGCGCGCCGTGGCATTTCATGCTCATGCCATCCTGCCCGCTCCATGATCCGCGCTTATTGCCATCTGCTCTCCCGTCATCTCCCGCAGGCCCTCCTTCCAATTGCGGTCCGAAATGAACGACACACGCCCCTGCGTTCTCTGCGCAGCCTTCCTCCATTGCCAGAGTCTCGCCGCGGCGAACCGCGCGAACGTACACCCGCCGTCCCGCCCTGGTGCGGTGCGGACATATTCGACACCGCGCTCCCGGCATCCTGCGTCTCCTGCAGATGTCGGTCCCGAATCCCGACTCGCCCCTCTACGCGTGTGCGCTTCCAGCCCGGCGGTATCCCTCGACCTGGATTTTCGGTGCGCTCTTCATGTCTCCTCTCCAGCCCAGCGCAGGGCAAAGGATCCTCGAATGGTGGACCGGAAGACGCGCGCTGTGGCGTGGCCCTGGTGGCGTTTCCCCATAATCTATGGTATTATACCCCGTCCCAATATATGCAGTTGATATCCAAGGCTCGAAATCGCGCGCGCGTTAGGTTCGGGCTCGCCCGGGAGGGCTAAGCCTGATGGCGCTCTGCCTAATCCAATATCAGCCTTTCTCAAAACACGCACCAGCCCAATCGATGAAGGTGTAGCCCTCCTCTCAGACTCTTATATTGGAGAACGGTTTGATAGACAAAAATTCTGACCTGCTCCAACACGACCTGACCCCGAGTCGAACGGGAGCTCCGCGAAATGGTGCCGCTCCGAATATTTATGGATTGCAGTGGCGTTCCACACGCTATCAGGACTACATTCCCGATGAAGCGATGTTGAATGGATGTATTCTCTCCGGGATGGACGATGCACGCGCTGTGGATGAGTTGGATTTAATGTGTGGGCTGCGTCGACGTTAAAGGCCGTGTGCGAAGCCAGTTCGCAGCCCCGTAAAATGATGAGCCAGAGGCAAAATCAGGACGTCGGCCGTGCGCTCAGTGCCCGTGCACAAATAAAACAGCGCATGGGTGAACTAGGACCCAACCCCGAGTCGAACGGGTAGCCTGCGAAATGTATCAATACCTTCAAATATTGGGTGCAGGCACGTTTCGTACGCCGTCGGGTCTGCCTGAAGTGAATTGTGGGTGGGATAAATTCACATGAGGACGAACTCCGTACCGAAATCACCTTTCTTGCCGGCGGTAGTCTCACTGCGAACCAGGAGTCAGTCTGGAAGGCAGGGCCGCTGAGTGGGACAGCAAGGATGGATGTAGTGCTCCGCGAGATAGGGTTTGAAAAAAAATGCCCGTCACACACACCAGCTTTACGATCCAACCCCGAGTCGAACGGGTTCCCTGCAATCAATTTCTCTCATTCCACATTGGTAATGTAAGGCAGACGCGTCCCACACGCTATCAGGTCTGTGTATTTGGGAAGGTGAGCCGGGAAGTACGGGTGAGGATGAAGGAAGGATTGGTGTACCGCGGGTACCAGCTGGAGCTGCAGTTGGCGGGGATGCAGAGCTTCGTTGGATGGGAGGACAAATAAGTGCAAGGCAGACCGAGGACTGTGATGATGATTGCCCCCAAGAAAGGACATATCAGTAGGATCCTGGATTCCAGGCAGGGACGAGAAAAGAATTGAGAGCGTCTTGACAATAATCCAACCCCGAGTCGACCGGGTACCCTGCACGACTCGACGTCATCATGCCTGGGCTGCAGGTGCATATCCATACGCAATCGGGTCCACATCCTCTGAAAAGGGCAGCTGTATAAATCCCTTCGAAGATGGATGGATAAGCTGCGTGCGTACCTTTGCGGAGCGTGGTCTGGAATGACATTCAGTATAGTCGTTGTGTGCACCTCTGGCCCTGTGGAGAAGTAGGAATCCGGGGTGTGGATTCAACCTGCGAGTTCACAGGAGATGTGATCTGAGCGAGTATGAATGGATGGATAAGAGGGGAAAAGAACATACCAAACTGCACTCATGATCCAACCCCGAGTCGAACGGGCTCCCTTCTTGGCGCGCGCGGTAGACCAGATACTGAAGATTGCGAAATCGAGGTTGGCGCAGAGCAACGAACCGCTCCGGATTCAAACAGAAGCCAGGAACCAATATGAATTAGTGAGCGAGTGAATGGATGGATTATGAGAAGGGAACAAGAGAAGGGCCTGACGAAGACATAACCAAAAGGTTAGCAAGCGCGTGGTTAAGCACCCCGCGTACTAGATCTAACGGTCCGGCTCAGCCATCTTATCGTATGATTCTCGTCCCTTGTTCCCTGTCTTCTGCCACAGAATCCTGTTCGAATTCGAGACTCGACGGATGCGTCGTTTGGCACACAGAGGAAGAGGGAAACGCAAGAAAAAAAGGGAGTATTTCAGCCAAGAGCGGCTTATATTCAAAGTATCTTGTTGGCCTGCTCGTCCAACGTAACATCCTTCCCAACCTGAGAATAGACATCGACCAATATACAGCATACCAACAATTGATTAATATAGTCGAAGCGCAATGGCAATTAATCAGAGATGATCATGAGCCAGGGGTTCAGTATGATCTGCAAACACGCGCAGTCAGTACTTTGGCAACGCAGATCAAGAGAAACGGAACACACGGGGAGTCCAATGTGGCACCCGATGACCAGGCAGACGGGGATGCTAAGGGCATAGTTGGCCTGAATCTGCCACTCGAGAGGCACTAAATTTGAAGTGAAGAGAACCATCATGCTTATCCCCGTGAAGCAGACGATGAAGGAAAGCCTGAAGTTCTTCCAGATGCGGGGCACTGCAGGCACGAGGCGCTAAATCAACACCGGCAATTGTGACATGCGGAAAGTAATTTACCTTCAATCCAGAAGTTTGATTGTTTGACCTCTTTAGCGGTTGATCCCCACGTCCTAAGCAGACCGGGGTAAGCATTAGGGTGTTTTGAGGGGAGGTGGACAACGTACATATCGTAGGAGAACACATGTGCGAGGATCGCGGTGCACAGATGGATGCTCAAGCCGCCAAAGAACAACGAGCTGCGAGCAACGTGATTAACAGAGTGCAGATCGTCGGCAAGGAAAAGGCGACGAACAAGAACGGGAGCCATCGGAGGTTCTCGATGACCGCAGTGAAGAAGTTGCGGTGTCCGAGACGGTACTCAAGCACGGTAACGCCTAGGTTGCCGACCCCGGGAAATATAGCGGTGCAAGCGAGCAGAATCTCGAAGGTGTGGAGATAAAATCGGTCGACATCTCGCCCCATTCCAAGCAGGAGGTATTTCGTGATCGATACGACGGGGGCGGCGGTGATTCCGTCTACAAGCGGGCGTCAGCAGATAGGATGATCGAGAGAACCCGTACTAACAATATGAGGACATGTCTGGCGATTTCACATGAGCTTGAGCAACGACGGGGGATGAAAAGGAACGCACAAGACATCATCCCGATTTTGTAGTGCAAAGGCGCATTGGACCGCATGAACGCGCGCAGTTGACTGCTAAGGGGCCCCCTCTTCCACCAATCCACGATCGGATTGAAAATGATCTCGTTGCACTGCGCAGAACACAAATCAGCCTTGATTCACACAAGACAAGAAAGAAGTCGACGGCATACCCCATACGCATACTTCTTCCAACGCGCGAGCTCGTCCTCTATCGTAAGACTGACGCCCTCCTTGAAGTCGCCGTCAGAGTACGTCGCCCAACGGAGCGTGTATCCGCCGAGCAGGAGCCTTAGCGCGAGGTCAAAGTCTTCTGAGACGCGGCTCTCGCTCCACTGCTTTCGCTTGCCGTCCTCTCCGTCGTTAAACGCCACGTCCTGCAGCGCACTCCACCGTAGAAAAGCATTGTGCCCTACGAACGGTGCCACCTCCCCGCTCGCGCATCCATGCGAGATGCACCGGTTTATCCGCCGCGTAAAGTGGGTGTTTCCGTTCTCAAAGTAGTGGTGCGCGACCTGCATCACGTCTGCGCCGCATCAGCATCGAAGAGAAATAAACAAGGAGCGATGGCCACGCACCCGACTCGTGCTGGATGACCGCAACCTCGGGGCTCTCGTACATCTCGCGCGCGGCGTCGCGGAAGCAGTCCTCGGGGACAATCGTATCCGCGTCGATGAGGAGAATGATCTCGCCAATACGCAGGCTCTTCCCGTTGGACGCCCACGGGCGGTGCCGCCATCCGCTCTCTTCATACATCTTTTCGACCGCAAGGCGCATCGCGTTATCCTCGAGGCATTCGCAGTCATTTTCCGCGACCCCCGCGGCCTCCAACGCCGCGAGGTGACGCTCGAGGTTCAGCGACAGAGCTAGCACTCATCAGTACGAGAGACGCGCAGCAGGAAGAATCACAAGTGTACCAATTCCGTAGTTCAGATTGCTCGCCTTTTTGAACTTCCCCTTGCGCAAGAAACCGTCCTCGTTGTGCCCCGGGCGCGCGACCCATCTGCGCGGCGGCGGGCCGTCAGCGTCAGTAGCTTGATGGGGGAATGGGAATCGGGGCGTACCCAATATTATGCTGCGTATAAAATGCGATCCGCTCCTTCCTCTCCTCCTCTGAAATAACCTGCATCCCATCATCACAAATAAAGATGGCAGACGTTCCGCCTTGGCACGCATACGTCTGCATCGCTTTCTTGACCGACAGCACTGACGGCGCGATCGTTTTGTGCAGGCTCTCCTTGTACACGGGGCACTGGATGGTGACGTGCGGCAGGGCGTTGTCGACAGCTGGGTTCGGCGGGGGCTTGACGGCGGAGTAATACACAGAGTTCTCGTGGTACTGCGCGATAGGGCCGATTAGCAGCGAGATGTTTCCCACGAGCTGCATGCAGAAGAACTGGCGCGGGCTCAGCGAGGCGAAAGAGGTGAGGGAGGAAAACAAAACGCACGAGGGAGACCCAGAGGATGATTGGGAGGGTGAGCAAGAGAGCGAAGCGTGTGGGATCGCCGTCAAGGGCATATTCCTCGAGCAAAACGCTCACGCCCGAGAGGCAGAAGTCTATTGAATTGTCAGCATGAAAGAACAACCACTTCAGAGCCAATGCTCTGATTACTCTCCTTCCCGTGTGCCCGCCACACTGTGCCGCCGCCGACCGAACACTCAGCGAAGAGGTCCATAAAGAAACGACTCCAAAAAGAAAGGAACACCCACACGCAGCCAACCCCGCCCCGCAACCAGCATAAAATGGGGCCAGCAACACACGCTTGCGCTCCTTCTGCTCCCTGCCCTCATTTGCGGCGCGCGGCCGGAGACGCCACGACCAACCGAGGAGCGTCGCCGGGTCAGGTTTTGCGGTCGGTGCCTTCACTTTCATTTTCTCACTCTCATTCGGCTCCTGCGCTGCCCAACGCTGCGCATCGACCCGTTCGACAACCCGGGCCCCCTCGTCCCTCGCTGCCGCAAATGCAAACAGCGCGCTCAGGACCCCCGCCCCGGGCGCCGCAAGACTGGCCCTCCTTCCGCCTGAGCCGCGGGTCACTGTGTACCATATGTGCTTGATGAGCTTTGGGGCGTTGTACGGGAGTGTAAGGAGTTCGCTGCCGCTCTTTATGGCTACTCCTCCTTCAGGCATCCTCAGTCAGTACTTATCCCGTTCGGAACAGGAAAACGGCGTACCGCTCGGCGTGCTGGTGCCTGAAGGGAAGGGGCTGTCGACGAGTGCGCCTGGAGCGTGCGTGAACAATGCGTCTCGCTCTATCTTATCGCCTGTTGCCTCCGCCATCTCTCTCTGAGAAAAGATAAACCAAGGAATAACGAGGGGACACACACGAATGCAGCAGCGCATCAAGATCAACCTCGTCGTGATCGTCATTGCGATATTCTGGGCTCGGCGGTGGAGAGAGGGATGCGGCGAAAGAGGACGAAGATGAGAAGGCGTACGACACTGTCATTATTGCGGTCTGTCGGGCTAATTGTTTGACAGAGCGGAGAGCCGCGACTCACGTTTTATTTATACCGCGAAGCGCCCACGAAGCGCCCGGGGCGGCGGACAGACGAAATGCAGCCTCCATTCAAGCTGCCTCCCCCAAAACATTCAAAAAACTTGCTAAGTGACAGGGTGCAGGCGATGAGGACAGGAACAAGATTGGAGATTCCCGTCATCATTGTGCTGTGATGGCATACAAACCAGAACAAACAAGGCACTTTTTCTCTCGTACCATCACTGCGATACCTTTCAACGCTTATTCGAACCGATGAGTGGTCCTTTTCTTGAGGATTAAATACTAGACCCGCCATTCCTCGCTCGCCAAATGCCGCGTTCAAATTCGCTCATCAAGGCCAGCGCTCATAAATCTTGCATAAATCCGTGCAGAAGTGTCAGGAGTCACGCGCATCCGGAAACTTAACGGTCCACTGTCCAGGTGGTTCAGGAACAAGTGTGAATGCTGCTCGGTATGGACTCCCCCACTCGCCTCTGCTCACTTTCAAGTAAGGCTCGGCGAATAATCCGTGCCTGGAGAAACGCACTCGCAAATGGGCATACCCTCGGCAATCGCGACGGGGCACCGTAAAGTCCGTGACGCCTCGGATCTGTTCCCGATATATTAGAGGCAGGCTCGGTTCTGCACCGACGGCGTGAGTGATTTTTCAACTAATGAATAAATCGTTCGGCAGATTCAATTGGTCGCCTGATCAAAAATTGGATGGTGAAAAACCGCCCAAAGTCTTACGGCCAGCCTCATATCCGGCAGCGTCATCACGACGCGGACAGAGGTACAGTTGAATCAGAACAACTGTTGCTCGACAAGAGACGGATGATCACGTCGTCACGGCATTTCGGGGCCGAAGGACGACGGACTCCTGACGCGTGCCTGGTCTATTTCGAATTGGGCGACCGAAATCCTTGGGAACGCCCAGCGTTGAAAGTGGCTTGGCGGTGATGACTGCCCTAAATATCACAACCGGCTCGATGCCAGAGAAATGCGGATCCATGTTCGGTGAGCGCGCGATAGCAATCGGGCCAAATAGTCTGCCACCAGAGTGGAGTTACACAGTGCTGACCCGGCTGTGCGAACGTCGCATTATTCCAGGAGAGGTGAAAAATACAAGGATGATGTGTTACGTTGCCCTCGGCAGAGGATGGTTCGGACGCGGGTGGAACTGCTGTCGCCGGTAACTTAGATGCGGCAGGCCAGCCCGAGTGGAAAGTTTCTATAATAAGTGCATAGATGAGCTAGAAACAGTGACGAGCCCTTTTGATACCAATAAGGTTGGGATGAGATTGATGGGCTGGAATGAGAATAATAGCTGTGTACTACAATCTGTCATTCATTCGTTTACTATAATCCTACACTTTCAAACAGCTTCTCTCTCATCGCAGTAGAATACACGGGGTACACGGCCCGAGACCAATTGGGCGATTGAACGGGAGAGACGGGGTTAAAACGATGATCTGTGTGGGGATCAGGCACGGATAATCACGGTGATGAAACCTACTCATAAGTGAGGCGGGTTAGAAATCTGGTTTACTACGAACGGGTACCATCTCAGAATCATGGGGCAAGCGTGCTGAAGGGGCAGTTGGGACTGTTCAATGATTAGACGATTCAGGAGGAAAGACAAAAGGGAACGCACTCATGGGAGCCGCCTCGCCAGCCGCAGTGGCAGCACTGGGGGCCGTTGTGGTTAACAGGCTTGCCGTCCGCACTGCCGCAGCGGGCGGTCGCAAAGACCGATGGTTCGGCGGACTTCTGAAGAACGGAGGCGGCAGTAGGGGTAGCGTGCATTCTATGAAGCAGGAGAGTTTAACGTGCGAGGGAGTTGGTACGATGGAAATGTTAGGAGGAGACGAGATTTGCCCACCTTTATATACTGGAGCGGCGCGTACTGTGGCGTCCTGTTATGCGGAGTTTGTTAATTTCTGCCGCAAGCCGAAGCATGGAATATGAACCGGAGATATGGCTGATCTGCCGACTGCCATGCCGTAGCGGGTGACGTCTCCAATCAGTGTGGGCGGTGCTGGGCGGGATCCTGCAAATTGTGCTAGTCTAAATGGTGTTGACCGAAGTGTGAACTGACATACTACCAGCTAAATACATGGCGTTGAGTGTGAATGAGCGCCTGCAGCAAACAGTGAGAACAACCCGGAGCATTGGAGCCTGGGTCACAGGTCCACACTGGCAGCAGCCACGTTGTGATACTGTTGCAATCGCAGGAGGCACAAGAAGTCGAACAAAGACAGTCGATTGTGATCGACAGGGTACGCTATTGCGAAGCGGGACGGCTGTCTGGACAGTGCTAACAGCCTGAGCCGGCACTCACGTATCTCGGCTCAATTCAGCCGCTGTGAGGCGAGGCTTCCAAGATGCGTCTAAAGCAACAAGCGAGAAAACGTGGGTTAGTGATGCGCAGCCAAAGGAGGGGTATAAAGCGACACCCGGATTAGATTGCCCAGAAGAGTCCAAAAGGCTGTATGATGAATCACCGTTAGTACTGAACCTTGTCGGCATTGTTGGATTCCGGGGGCACGGATTTGAAAGAAAGTTAGATAAGAGTATGTACGTAATTAGCCTTGCGCTTCTGCGGGGGAATTTGACTTCACTCCCCGCAACCTCGTGTTGCCATCAAGATTTTCCGATTTCTATTGCTGTTGGTACCTGCCCGGATACTCCCGGCGCACGGCACACAATCTTGTATGGCGTAAAAATCTTACCTGCCAAATGGTTTTGATTGAGCGAAGTAGAAACACCCTACCTGCCGGCCGTCGAACATGAATTGATTCGCTTGATTCGTATTGATTTCAGGGCTATTCTGGTATCGGTCCCCAGGAGCCAGATTGTCCAGGACAAGCAGGTTGTCAGTGTATCAACTGGGATGGATATGGAGGGAGCAAGAGTGCACAAGCCAGTCTTTGCGAGCCGGCATGCAACGCAGTGGGTGGCTCGGCCACTCGGGGGATATAATCGAACAGGTCGCATTGTGATCTGAAGTGACAAGGCGGCACTGGATCAGTCAAATCCAACCCCCTTGGGGCTCTGGGTCCTTCCGAATCAAAGTTCTTTCAGGGTTCTCCTGTAGTCGTAACCCGCGTTCACTCGAGGCTGTCGGAGGCGCCAAAGTGGTCGTAGTATTCCGCTAGCTTCAAGTGCCCAGGAGGCGGCACATGTATTTGGGTCAGACTTAGAAAGGGAGAGGGATGAAAGCGCGCCACTTTTCAAGTGGAGTCTCTGACGAATGAGTAACTTCTGGAGATGAGTGCGTGGCCCCGGCCCATCCCTCAGACGATGAGCGTGAACGGAAGTGATCCCCTCGTGTTGAGTCGGCGGACGCTCAACCAAAACTTCATTTACAGTAGGCTCAGTTACTCATCGTCCCTTCCTATCGGTCGGCGCATTCAACTTCGTTCCGACCTGGACCAACTATGGATAAGATTTCCCCCCTTTGCAGTGCCCTCGTGTGGCTGATTCCCACCACCCAGATTGATTGGGTACACGAAAAAATCCCCGGCAGACACTGCGTTCAGGTGCCGCATAGCCACAGAGCGCCATAGCCAGCATCAGGCGAGCCACTGGGCGAGTCGTGGCAATCTGCAGCCCAGCCGCCTTCCCGGGGCACCACGGATCTAGCGAGCCGGCTGCCGTTACGTAGCAACAAAAAGGTAGCGGCAGCTTGCCGAACCTCGCCGAGCTGCGGCGAGATGACCGTGGCTAGCCGTATAGTAGTTACCGGCACCTTGCCGAACCTCCCCATGGCCCTATTACGACGCTGCATGCAGTGAGAAGTAATTTATTCGCCGCGGGCTGAAGCCGCCAATAGAAGGTCGGAGCCACTCTTTGACGTTTGAGTTGGACTCTGAACTTAGTTTCGATTCTACAATTTCGTTCAAATCGACGCCGGGTGTGACGCGTGACCTAGTTGAACCAATTCGACAAGGCCCAAATTTTGGCGTGCGCTCGCGAAAAATTTCGACATTCGGAGCAAAAATTTGGCCTCTTTGCACCGTCCGGCCAGGTTTCAGGGTGACATTAGTCTCAGCCTTCAGGAAATGTGACAAACGGCTGCGTGACGCGGGATCACAACCAAATTTTGTGTACAGTATTCGGCGGCAACAAACTCAGGTCGCGTGTTTTGTGGAACACATCCGTACACCCCATGGGCTGCCTGGGCATCGGGTCGATGACGAAATTGGATCCATTTCAAAAGAGCGCGACGATCGACAAAAAATTCTTGGACACGGAGAGGGCTTCGGGTGAATGCGGCGGCTCGTGTGATGTTGGGCGCCCAAGCCGAAGGTCCGCGATCAATCGGAGTTTGGATCCTGTGGTCCAGTCACGGCGTGACACTCTTGCGTCTTCCGCCCACCTCCAAACTCTTCTCTGCCCAGACCAGCACACTACCTGCCGCATTCTTCTCGTTTCTTTGTATCCTCATTCTTGAACGGTCGAAGGGCCTCGAGACTGGGTCCCTCGAGACGACCTACCGGCTCTCGCCGAGTCGCTGCGCAGGCTTCTGTGGCGCTAGTCCCTCCGTCAGGTTAGTCTTATGGGATACAATGTTTGTGTCATGAAAGTCCGTATTTATTAAATCGCTCGCTGTGGTATCTCCTGACGTTGGTACACAGCAAACGAAGTTTGCCGCCGGAGACAAGATGCAGCCTCATTGTGAATCTCACCTGCTTGGGTCGGGCAATGAGATACCCTTCTGCCTATCCGCCGACGTTGATTTCGCATGCGATGCCATTGAGAATGACCTCGATGACCTAGATTTTGAAATTATGGAGTTAGGTTATCCCGATGACGCCGAGGTAAGTGGAGCGGGATGGAGTCACCTTGATGGATTATCTATTCCCCTTCATTCCTCTACTGCGTCTCCCGAGCCTGTTCAGCTATGGCGACTTTGTCTCTCAATCCCTGCTTCCCCATTTATCCCGAGATATTTAAAATCTTTGCCTTCACCATCCCAGAACAACTTCAGCCGTTTACCGACCAGTTCCTCTGCAAATCCCCCCATTCAAGAATTGATTGATCACACGGAAACGCAAACAGACTTTCCGGATACTACTAATCAAGCCCTCGATATTGATAACGAGAATGCCGAGACTGCATCGGTTAGTCTTTCTACCCAGTCGATTCTCCACTGCCTAAGCGTATGCAGATACATCCTTTCCCTCAACCAAGCCTTCGTATCCAAGATGAGCGTAACAATCGACAGCCAGCACCACCGAAGCCGCGGAGAAGCCCTACGTCGCCGAGCCCCTGTGATCCTCCTCCGCTTACACCTGACCCGGTATTGTATTATCCTGCCAATGTGAAGGTCCATCTGATCATGCTGTCCTTACAGATATCACCTCTGGAGACCTATCAATTATTCTCGAGCAGCGAAGCACTGATCCAGGAGCTCTATACGTGTTTCAAGGCCTTCGAGCTCAATACCCACGCCGCGGACCACGGGTCGTCACATAGCACACTGTTTGCGTTCCGCGGGGAGTGGCGTGCGCATATCCGCCCAGGCGCGTCCGCGCCGTGTCTCGCTGCCACTATGAAGGCGGTCATTGCGGCGCAGTGCGGACTCCGGTTTCATGCAGGCCTACCGCCGCCCCCCATCACGGGCGGCGTTCTCGTGCGGTCTGTGTGCGCACACGCGATCAAGTGGCGCCGCGCGGGGGATCAAGCGGTGGAGGCCTATGCCAAGGCCGCGTGCGGGATTTTGGATGTCGCGGTGAACGCGGATCGGAACGGCGAATACAGGACTGCGGTGGAATTGCGCTTTCTTGGGTAGCGACTTTCGCTTGACTGCCAACATTGTTTCTTGAGGTCGGTTTAATTGTAGCCTTCCTTCTGGTGCATCATAATCGAGTGGGCGACCTGAGGCTAATGGTCCGACCGCATCCATGTGATGTCTTGTAACAGGTAATACGGCAGGTGTTTGAAGCCCGAGCCCCGGCGCCGTCGGCTTCCGTGATCGAGAAGATACATGAGCAATGTTACAGACACAAAACCCTGAGCCCGTATCTGCTTATATAAATCCCGTATGTGCACATATGTCGCCATGCAGAAACAAAAACGGCAGATAGCTGGCGTCGTGACGATGGGCCTGAAATAAATTCGTGTCCTCGGACTGACTCGGCAAGATCTATTTTCCATTCGTCCAATATCCGATTTGAACGGTAAATGCCCCCAGAAGGATATATGGGTCTCGAGATTTGGACAGTGTGGCTGTGTGCCAGAGCATCGAAGAAGAGGCAAGCATCTCTATATAGATTCATGAGGTCGTGACTACCGGATATCATGCAGAAATATGGGTAGGGGATCCAGCACCGAAAACAAACTCAACGAACGCTCGACAGCGAGGAATAAACAAAATCTATAGGAAGAGATGAGAGTGCGCACCACAAATCGGGATACAAGAGACTCACGGAAAGAGCTTCTATGTGGGCAGCACGACAGGTGATCCATCCTCATAG
Source organism: Mycena vulgaris (assembly GCA_029204335.1). Taxonomy (NCBI): domain Eukaryota; kingdom Fungi; phylum Basidiomycota; class Agaricomycetes; order Agaricales; family Mycenaceae; genus Mycena; species Mycena vulgaris. The sequence continues at coordinate 115,505 of JARGYA010000106.1, read as the reverse complement.
TTGACGGTACACCCACGACGCAGCATCCGGCGCACGAGCTCCTTCCCCGACTCTCTACGCATGAACCATCGCGTCGGGTCATGGAGGATAATTTCCTGTAGCTCAGGGAACGAGCGCCCTTCGAGGACCTCAGTTTGACCCCGAAGCACCGGTTTGTAGGGATGCCACTCGTCGGGATCGATTTTGAGGCGCACCCGTTTTATTGACGGGCATTGGGAGGTTGTGAGGGGGGAGATTTCGGGCGCGCCAATGAACATCGCAAGCTCCTCGAGCTTCGGGCAGCGGGTGAGTAGGCGTTGCATTTGATTAGATGAGAACACCATCTGGGGCGCGAATGCGAGCTCCAAGACGCGCAGGTGCTCCCCGCTGCGGGCGATGAAGTCGAGCAGTGTCGAGGGGAGTGTGGAATGTAGAACGAGGTTCCGGATATTAGGGACGCAGGTGTGCTGTGACTTCGTCGGGTATTTCTTGCCGCTCTGCGAGTGGAAGAGAGAACGGTTTAGGCGAAGGGTGTGCAGCGAGCGGGGAAGGGACAAGTCGACGAGCGAATTTTGGCGGTCGGAGGAGAGGAAAAGGTATCGGAGATTAGGGGACTGAGCAACGATCTCCCTGAGGCGGTCGGTGTGGTTCGTTCCATAAAAGCGCGCGTCTAGTTCGCTTTCGTGCCACTCCAAGCGCATGAGATGGGCCAGTGGTTTGTCGACGGCCGTCCTGATGAGGCTCGCCCAGAAAGTGATGTTCTGAGCATCCAAACGCAGACATGGACGGACAAGGATTTCGAGGCGAGAACAGAGGCGAAGGATTTGAATGAGGGTGCTGGTGGTTGGCTCGCATGGGATAGGATGGATCGGGAAGCGGAGACTGTGGGATTCAGCCGCGAATTTAGTACGTCTCCGGGGCAGCTCCAGCCGCCTGACATATCTCCCGTAGCTATTGGCGCCGTCGTCCCGAGCTGACCGAGTAAGCCCGGCCATTATGCTTGCCAAGCCTTCCGCATCATGGATGCGGACATCCTCGTACATGAATTCCGCGGCGACTGTCCGGAACCGGCGAGAGACGCGCATCAAGGAGAGACATGTCTGCAGTCGCACATCTTCATGCGCGAGGGCGGCGGCTGTCTCCTGAAGCTCCTGGATCGGTTGGAATGGGAGATAGTCGACGTGGTAGGATGTATCCGACCCCGTCGCAAAACGGAATATAAGTCGCCAGATTTCAGTCGGAGGTTCCAGGGTCGCTGTCTGGGGTGGGGATTCCATGGCTGCGACGCACGACGGATACCACGATGCTATATATCGCATAGAGTGGCGGACACCGCTTATCCAGTTACATCTAAATGAATTTCGAGAGCACATGGTACAACGCCGTGTCGTGACCTCTGAATTCGGCCACGATTGCCGATCACAGACGGGTAGCGGACCAAATCCAAGTATTCCTGTTATACGGATATATCCCCTTTTGTGTCCGCTCGGAATAGCCGCCAGGATTTCTGCTTCTCAAGGAGGATGCCACAAGGACACGCTCACATTCTCGTATGTCTGACTCAGAGAACAAGTCAGAAAAGCTTTGAAGCGACATGAAATTGGACCTTGGGAGGTGGGATATTGAAAGAGCATAGAGCCAGTACGCCCTGTGATTCCCAGATATCGATGGCCGTGCCCCTGTCAGCCTCCACCGCTGAACTCGGGGGACCGGCGAGGCTGGGTTGGCTGAATGCCGTGGAATGGTAAGGTCGCCGACACCGAATATCGACATGCATTTTAGGTTCCCTGCGGTCAAGTCAATCAAAGCTCCAACAAAAGGGATATAAGGGACTCATCTTGGAACTTATCTTCGATGGAAGTCCGACGCCCAACCAATTAACCCATAATAATAACAATCAAATCGTCAACAGAAGTTGGGCGCTCGCGAGCGGCATGAGAAAAGTGCGAAAAATGCATGCAGGTGCCTGTGTGATAAGAAGGGCGGTGAAAGTTTATTCAGAGATACAGATATAGGACCAGGTACAACAGAAATTGATCGCGTGTACCCTGGTCCGCACCGTTATGCGACTTGGGGCTTGAAGCAGTGCCGGCCCGCATGCCGTACACTACGGAGTCAATCCAAAGTAGGGCCGGCAACCTTCATGATTCTCAGTCACGCCCACTGCACGGGTGAGCTGACGATTGGGCGAAAACATTGCAGATTTCCATCGGATCTTACTCTCAGGCTGAGTCTCACCTCTGCGGTGATAGTCTATAGGTGTCCGGGATCGACAGAAGATCTTAGATGGGGGACATACGCAGGAGCAACTGAGAAATCCGGGTACATTCAGATCCGCGGAGAAGATCCAGATATAGCTAGGATACGCCCCCGCACTTCTCGCCAGAACCCTTCTGCGACACTCAAATCCCAGAGAATTTCGTCTGCGGTTGGTAGTCTCAACCTGGAGGCCGACGGAAGATTGTCTCCAACGGACGGAAGATTCTCTGCAGCGAAGCGTCAAAACACTCATAAGGCTTGGCTATTACCAGGGAGACTCTATGGGCAAATATCGCTAGCTTCTATTGCGCTACTAATCTTATGTCAACCCTAGGAACAAGACGCGCCTCGCATTAAGTCCGGCCCCGCACTTCTCTGTTCGATTGCGTGATATCTGGAAAAAGGAGGGTTCTACATGGGAGAGAACCCATCTTCGGTCGAGGTCCGGCATCACGCATGGAGGGACGGCGAGTAATGCGAGACTCTTATTCTAAATAGAGCACATAGGCTGCCAAAGCCAATGCCGCCACAATGGCCTATTGTCTTTGCGGCAAATGACTCCGGATTTCCCATTTCAGGGTTGTTCGCGCCGCGCTAACAATCCCTGCGTCTACGGTTGGCCGTGGGGAAGGTTAAATATATCGGGTGTCTTCCTGACTCATCTTACCTACCTACCTACCTCTCTTGTGCGGGTCTGCATTACGATCGCCGTAGTTCGTGATGTATTAAAGGTAAGGATCAACGAGGAAAAATAGGATGACCATGTGACATATATCTTTGTCCGGCCACACGACCATATGTACCAAATCTGTCTATCAGCTTCGATTTGTCAACACTGTTTGAACACAGTCGTGTGCCGACTCACCACGTTTCACGTGTCAAAGTACGGTCTGGTGTACAGGAGTCCCGTGAGAATTCAGATCTATGTGGCAGTTAGGCGTTGATATTTCTCGATGATTACTGACCTATCGGTTCTCCCTATCGCCGTCGCCCTCCCGATGTCTCGCAGCCTCGCTCATGAATTGTACCTGGGTCCGACATATGCTTGGATTCTGCCGTAAGATATGTCAGAAGGCGTGAACTCGGGCGAGATGCACTCCACCAAGCCCGAGACCGAGCGGGTGGTAGGAATGGCCGCGGCATGCTGCACAGCTTAATGCGAACGCTGTTAACTCCTGGATCAGTGCAGTGGGTGCGCGCGTCGTGAGAACCTCGGAGAGTCATAGGTTTTATGAAGGGAATGAATGAAAAATGCTCCCAGATGCGCCATCCTGCAACGGCCGAGCAATTAGCTGATAGTGTCAACGATAGGCCAGTAGATCCAACCTCGTCGAAAGAACAGCCCGAGAGGGTCTCCTAGCCTTGGATTATTGATGTCATCCAGTGCCCTCCGGAATCATCTGTGTATGACGAAGGCTCATGAATACCCGATCACGGTGACGAGACAGAATCATGAGCAATGTGGGGTTGGTGGCATGGGAAATCGCTTGGGACCGATGCCACCGCAATCCCGGCGAAGAATCGGTTGTGTCTTTTCTGCCAGTAGACTTCGTGAGCGTCGATTGACGATTGACGTTGATGGTCGTATATAATGTTAGTGTTTACCCGGTCAAACGGAGTGCGTGGTCGTGCGGTTATAAGTGGGACCAGCTTAGATCGCGCGGTATATCTGGCCTCAGCCGGTCCTGCGCCGCTCTTTTCTGACATTGAATGAGGGAGGGAGCAGAGAGAATCACGGTGTCACGAAAGTTGAACGACGTACGTGCGGATGCAATGCGGATGACACCTCCGCGTTCTCTGGACATTGATCCTTAAGCAGCCGCTACAGCGCCTCTTCGCCAGGTTTCGGCCAGGACCGCCGCCAGGTCGAGTAGAATTCAGAGATATTATCCGCACACTCTCGTGCTCCAGCGAGCCTACTATCCGATTTCGTAGCTGACGGGGGGTGTGAAGGATGTTATAACGTCAATGGATAGAACTTGATACTGTTGCGCAGAAGGGGCCATACCCGCAGTTTTTCAATACTCCGATTTCTGAAGGAAGTCAAAGTTGCTGACTGCTCGCGTGAATTGTTCCAAGAAATAACACATCTGAGAGCGCTACGATGAGTCCGAGGTCGTGGTGCAGCGGGAATACGGCATGCATCGTGTAGGCCAGTATTCGTCACATCACTGGGCTGCGCGCCATCTCGACAAAGGCCTCCTCCGCCTTTTATCACGGAGCGGGAGGCTCCTTGGAATTATCGGCAGGAGCAAGCTCTACATCGGGTGGTAATGCAATTGGTCCCTCCAGCGCGTCCTCTTCGTGAATGGGTGTGCCATCCCGACCAAGAGGTTCCAGCGGCACCTCCTCGTCTTTGCCGCCCAGCCATCTGACAAGCCACCCGCGCTGGAAGTCCTCCGAGTCCACGAGCAGGCCATCACGCAATTTCACGCGCTGGCGGCTGTAGTACACCCATGCAAAGTCGAGGTAGAGCACCGTTTGGATAATACCACACACAACGGCGATTGAATCGACCATGTTTTCGTACGAGTAGCGCCAGATCCAGTTCGGAATATACAGGGCGCGGTACGAGCCCAGAGCGAGCAGGTAACGCGACGTGATCACGGTCGGCACGGTGGTTTGCCGCAGGAGGATGAGTTGCGGGATGACGCATACGGATTCTAGAGCGATGGAGAAAGACCACAGGATCTAACGGGTCGCGTCAGCCCAGGGGGAGATCGATATGGCGTGGACGTACCTCGGTCAGGTTAAATTGATAATTGAAAAGGAGAGAGAAAAGGCAAGCCGCTGTGAGTGAAATGCCTGCGGCCCGCCAGGCCATTTGGCTCTCGGGCGTGCGGGGATAGATCCAGCGCATGAGCCCGAGAACGTAGAATGCCGAGATGATGTAGACGACTTTGAACATGGTGTTGTAGGGGGAGACGAAGCGCATGGCGACGTCGAGGTAGCGCGTGACGAACACAAGCGCGTACATCGCCTGTGTGAGGAATGAAATGCCTGCGGACGGCGTGAGCGACGTGGAATGCCTATTAAGACAGGTACGACTTGCCTTCGGCACTTTTATTCCGGTGAATGGACCAGATGAGAATGCATTTTGAGACCAAGTGCGACAGGTCGCCCATCAGACGAAAGGGATTCATCACGTGGTATGTGTGGACACTAGGTTCTGCAAAATGGTTGGAAACGGCGAGAGGTAGGATGCGGCAGGGAGAGATGGGACGTGGAAGCAGCTTTCAAAGGCTATGATCTCGTACACAGCCCAGGATGACTCGGGTACGCGTAGCAACCGGCAGCGCTGCTGTCGATACCGGATCAGAGCGTCTGATGCGACACCCGGCGATACAGTCACGGCAAAAATTGTTGCCCTTACCAAATTGGGAAATTTTGTGATGGCTCGCAATAAATGGGTGGGGGGCCCACTATTAGATAGCTTTTGGGTAGAAGGTTGTCTATATGGTCTATATGAGTAAAAATGCATGTGGTTTGGCTGTGTACAATCCTGGAAATTGCTGCCCTGCTGTGATTTGGTGATACCCTGATGGCCCATGTAATTATGCATCCAAGGCCAAGTCTATGGCAAAGTAACATATATTTTGAATCATATGTAACATCAGAAGACTCCTCTGGCCAGGGATTGGCTAGTAGTGGGCCTACCACTCATTTATTGCCAGCCATCACAAAATTTCCCAATTCGGTAAGGGCAACAATTTTTGCCGTGACTGTAGGTTCGGATCAAGCCGTTCATTGTTTGCTGATGCGATCGGTATGGCGGTCAAACAAATGAAGGCCTGTAGCAAGATGAGCGAAACGGGGCGGACGTTCATCGCGGTCACCCGCAACAGCGTTGTGGAAATATGGCCTGTCGCGCGTCCCCTTGACTTCACCCCTCTCTGTCGTTTTACTGCGGACTTCCGATCACACATAAGTATATTCCCTTCGTATCCTACGCTCCGCTAGCTTTATCCCTCCATCACACCTGTACCCCCACCCCCCCCCCCCCCCCTTGCTGCTGTTCTCGTGCTATATATTTTTGCTCGCTGCCTTACCTCGTGTGACGGCCGACCGTCTAACAAGTGTATAGTCGTTTGAAGAACTGCAGAAACTGGTTCATTTTTAACATATTGGTAAGCTCGATATCTTAAAACATCCTGGATTTGTCCTGGATAGCTAGTATGGTATGCCCGACAAGAGAGCCTTCTTGCTGTCATTTCAATGTCAGCGGGAAGTCAGTAGTTCTCCAGATCTGTCCCTGCGAATGAAAGAGGCAGCATAGCTGGGGCTATTACACGAATTTTGACACATAGCGACCTCTTAACACTACATGCCACGCCAAATGCGCGGCCGTGTGCGTTGGTTGTGAAACGGGAGAAGTGCTGCCATTCTCAGATTATTTGCCGAAGGGAGGATTAACGTTCGATCGAACTCTGAAGACGCAATCGCCAGTTGGAGATCGCATGTTATATCTGGGACCTCAACCGGTCTTGCAGCTCAATTGGATGAGGAGGGAGCATAGATGTACGTGATGGATGGCATTTCCGCGTTCTCCCGACATTGAGCCTTAACCAGCCGTTTCTTTGGCGGCGGCAGTTGGCGGCAGTGTTGCAGGCAAAGCGGCACAGTGCAGCAGGGAGATATGTGATCATCGTTATAAAGAAATTCGCATGGTTGCTGAATCTCTCACAGAGTGATTTGAACTTACGGCGCGAGATCTTCCAGCTCTATATCGAAGCCGAGGTCTTAGAGAGCGTGAGCGAGCAGACTCGGAGGCAGGGCACCATTGAAGAGGCCGAAACACGCTTGAGGCAGTTTGCGGAGCTGCTGGCGATTTGCGGCCTCTGAGGCTTCCGCAGAGCCGCAAAGCGCTTGAATCCTTTCTCTGTTCATCTTGAATGTCAAGAACGTACCAATCTCTCTTTCTTGCGCCGTCGCCATCCCCTCATATGCATATGGTGGCAGTTCGAACTCGCAAAGGTGGAGGAGACGCGGAAGATCCTCAAGAAGCACGCCAAGAGCACCGCGCTGCCCGTAATGGACGCACAACAACACGGCCCCACTGGAGTTGCTGCCTGTGAGCAACTCCTCGCTTCCACGGATCCTTGTGCTGGAGCTCGGCACTACGCCGCTCCCCAGCCGCTCCCCATCATACCTGCATTGAAAGATGACGCGTGTCGTATCGGCACGAGTATCGCGTTTCAGCCGATCTGGCTCTCGTGCGGCCACCTCTTTTAGGTACCAAAGTTCGTACTCATGCTCTGTACCACGGGGGCAGGGCTTCTACAGCGGAAGAGCCTTCACGCCCGCAATCTATACCAATTCCGGTGATTGTGCACCTGTATCCCTCGCAGCATTTCGAGATCGGTCGGCGAAGGGAAAGCATATCTTCAAAAGAGAAGACACATACCCGTTAGAACGTTGGGCGATCATCAATGACATGGGCGAGCACGCTTAATAGTATGAAATGCCCATGCTTTCGACACTCTCAACATCAATTCCAAAATCAATTCTCAACGGTTCATAACATCCACAGTAAAAAAGCAGTGCACACCAATCCCAGAACCTTCAACCTTCCCCAGTTCGTATACCGTATTCAGACTATAATAACCTCTCAGCTCGAGCACAATAAAAGGATAACGCGCTGAAACACGTACCTATTTGGACTGTGAAGCTCTGTATGACGGATCTCGGAGTGTTGAGTACTTCCATGGTGAGCTATGACCCAAACGGTAAGCAAGTATATGTACGAGTGAGGGATGAGCGAACCGGGGTGGCCGGATTGGTCCTAGTCGTCGGATCTGGGTTGTTCCATGCGGTCAGGGTGAAGTTTGTGGAAACTTCCAGCAAGCTGTTTATTGACTATCGATTAGCGATTGCCGTCGACATGGACCGGGTAAAGCGAACTTGACGGCGGGGCCGTTGCCGACAGTCTGCATGCGAAACACAGTCGGGGAAGTGTTTGAAGCAATTACAACCGAACCACTGCTTCCTTGGCCAAAAGTCGAATATGACACGAAGACTGAAGGCGAAAGGACGCTCTGAAGGATGAAAGTGCCGGTTGCGGCCTGGGGAACCAGCAGCCACTAGTGGAAGTGAAAAATCAGCGTTGGTCAACTGTAAGTTTATACCTACATTTTCGTTTGGTGCTCCTGGATCCTCGGGGAAACTGATGATGGCGTCTCCATTCGGTACGGGGCTCGAACCGCTGAGGTTGATAAGATGGCTCTGGAAGTCGAGGATCTTGCAGATCGTAGCAGCGCCGACGAGAGCAGTGATGTTATGAAGGATGTTGACCATGGTTGAAGGTTCGAACAAGGATTGACTTGTGAAGGGTTTTTGAATGATACCAGAATGCGGTCATCGCGGAGCTCATCTCAGGGAGAATCGCTTCGGAAGACCACGAGTCCTAGGAAAGGTATGCACAGGCACATAGATTCCGGCCTTAAAGTAGATACTCAATACACTGCTCCTTGGTAAGAGAGAGCGTTGGACACTGGCATGAGACCAGAACCCTAATTCCGTCTAAATGACTCCGAGAGAAGCAGAAGCAATGCTCGACTGAAAATACCAAGGCCAGTTAGAATCAGACTGAGATACTCACTCCGAGGCCGCACCTGTTGAGTGAGTCGCCAGGTACTTTCAAGGGCCGTCTCTCGGAGCTGACATTCTTCTGTGTTCTGCCCTGAGCGAACTGAACAACGAAGCCTTGGCGATTTGCCAACCGCCGTGCTAGACGGGTTTAAACACTTGAAAGCACTCGATGCGAATCACAGGTCTCGCGCGCGCTCTCACCCTAGTGAAGATCTTCGATGTTCAAGGTCATGTAGTTAAATTTGATGGTCTCGATGCGTTTGGAATTGGCGTGAGAGCATCTGTCTAAACGACCCGCAATCGAGGCACAGAAGCAGAAGCAATGATGGGCTGAACACACTAAGGATAGACGTCAGGCTCAATCAGTTAGAAATAGATTCAGATACTCCGGGGCCGCACCTATCGAGGGTGTTCCATGTACTCTCCAGGGACGTTTCTCTAAACTGACATTCTTCTGTGTTCTCCCCTGAACGAATATTCATTGAATAGAACGAAGCCTTGAAGATTTGTCAACCTCCGTGCTAGATGGGTTTCAACATTTTTAAGTCGACCGTACTTGAAAGCACTCGATGCGACCCCATGGCTCTAATGGTGAGCTGGCTCAATATCACGGCTCTTGCGCACGCCATCCTAGTGAAAATCTTTGATGTTGAAGGTTATGTACTTAATTTTCACGGTCTCGGTGTGTTTGATCTAAACGACCCCCAATCGAGGCACAGAAGCAGAATCAATGATGGACTGAACATACTAAGGATGGACGTCAACCTCAGCCAGTTAGAACCAGACTCAGACACTCCGAGGCCGCACCTATTGAGTGAGTCGCCAGGCACTTTCAGGGGTGTCTCTCCAAGGTGACACTCTTCTGTGTTCTGCGCTGGTCGAATATTCATAACTATCGCTTCGGCGATCGCTCAACGTCCGTGCTACACGCGTGCCAATATGTTTTTAAGCCGATGGAACTTGAAAGCACTCGATAAGATAACATTTCCCCCAATGGTGAACTTGGTCAACATCACGTCTCTCGCCGGCGCTCTCACCCTCGTCAAAATCTTCGATTTTCAAGACCATTTAATCAACCTTGCCGGCGGCTTCACGACACCCGGGACTGCTATCCTCAGTTTCCCCGAGGCTGACGCGTCAAACGAGAATGTACGTCGCGCATTGCACCTTTGTGCTTCCAACCCATCGTCATCGACAATTTATTTTTTAGTGGTTCCTCAATCCTATCGGTTCCACGACTTTTACCCTTCAAAGCCAGGCCGACAGCACCGTCTTCGTTTCGTATACAGGCAAGGCTGTTGGAGATACCACTTTCGCCGGTGTCGTGGCATCGGGTGCCTCTCAGGCCACTGTATTCCGTATGGAACCCGTAGCTATCGGCGGACCAGCCGTCAAGTCTGTCTCTTTTGCTTCCACTCAATTTGTGGATTGCTCATTCGTCCCGGCAGCTTCATTGAAGCGACCACCAATGCGGCCGTGACTGCATGGAAGAACCCAGATTCTCCAACTTACGCCAATCCGGCCACTCCCGTGCGTCAACGAGGGTCATTTTAACTTGACTTATGCGAGTTTAGTTGACAATGGAACCGCTGATGAACCCCAAGTCCTTCATGCAAAGCTTCATCGTCGAACTGGGTACGTTTCTGTTCATATTATTGGGATGAAAAGGGCTGACGCCACTTTAACAGTGCTCGGTTGAAGAAGAGTCAGCTGTACTTGGTTACCCAATTAATCGCGACCTTACTGCGGCTGTATAGGATTTGGCCACTTAGTTTCCTCCAGTAACTTCGAGTTGTTTGACGAATTGTATAAATCACTTTTCTTGCGCTGATACATCAATATGCTGTGAAGAAGTGAACACAATTCTGAAATCTCAATCTCCCATCCTCCCCTCAACCCATCGATCTCCTCCAACAGCCGTCGAGGTGTACAAAATGTGCTTCGTTTCATACCTACCCTTCAGTTCTCATGGTAAAACTCAGAGCAGCCATCCACCCCGGCTCAAAATCTTAGTATTGTTGGTTTATCTGGGATGGTCGGCGGCGGCGGTTTTATGTTCGTGATTCACCTGAACTGTAGTGCCTGTGCCCCGTCCTGCAGCGGCCAACCTCCGCGAAGTGCACCACAATTCATGTCGAAGCTTCCTCAACAGAACCTGTTCGTAATCAATTAAAGACGTGATTCTGCGAATGGTACAGTACTCAACCGGGAGAAAAACGAGAGACATAAGCAAAGTCAGCAGAATGGCGAAGGCAATTGATTTCAAGGCGAGGAGAGGCACGAATTCACGCGCAAGGCTGGATATGATGTAAGCAACGATGGAGGCCCGATCCCAGACCTGAGTGTAGACGGTCAGCTTAATCCGAGTACTCCTCCGCTGAACGTCAAGTCGGTGGCACAGGGATTGAACGGCGAGCCAGAGATTGGAATGTAAATGGATACGGGCCGGAGGAAGTCGACATGTGGGCGGCTAATATGATATGCACTTACTACGGCGGCTTGATTTATTGTTTGGCTGGAAGTGGGCCTGACCGCTGCGATTAATTTGCGATCCAAAGATATCCAGCTATTAGCGTTTAGTCCTTTGTAATTATCCCCCAGTGTTCAAGAAGGGACCAGAATTCTGGGCGGCTCAGACTCAAGTCCAGAAATATAACCGCCTGAAAGGCAGAGTGGGAAGGACCTGGGAGGAACGGAAGATATTTGCACACCGGCAGTAAGGTCGGAGCCATGATAATTAGCATCGTCTCCGATCGGCGGGTGACATAAACGGTCGCTTCTGGTGAGACTCGAGGACGGCTAGAGTGTTATAGGAGGCGACAAGAGAGACGTAGACAGACGCACAGTACGCGCATAGCTGGCCCCGGACAAAGCTAAGGCGGTCGAGACGATGATAGTTCAGCGCCGTACTGGATAAACGATGGTAGGATTTAAATATACGGAAGGCGACATCGAGGGCAAAGCAGAGTTTGCGGAGGGAAAAATTGAGATACAGGGTGGATTGCAGGAGATGCCACAAAAGAACAAGAGATGATGCGGACGGGAGAGCAGAACACCCGAGATGAGATGGCCCGGGAGGGGTAGTGCGAACAGGAAGGGGAACAAGGGTCTCTACCAATGAATTGATCGAGGGACAACTGGGGGCTACATCGCAGCCGTGGATATCGATGTGGAGAGCGTCGAAGAGGAGTGGCACCGATTCGGAGTGCGAGCGGGGGAAAATTAGCTTAAATACATCGCACTGGGCGAGAGCGGGCTAAGAACGACGGCGAGTTCCCGGTAAATGTGCACAAGATGGCGCGAAGATCCCGAAGGATCCTTGGACAAGGATCCAGCCTTCCAGAACGGACCCAGATGTCCAGAGCGGTGAACCGATGCGATCATCTGGATAGGTGTCCGGGAGGAGGACGAGTCGTCGTTCGAATTGTCACAGAGTAGAATATTCACATGTAGCGTACCGGAAGACGGGTATCTAACTCAAAGCGTGAGTCGAGAATGCAATATGGAATTTGAGAGCAATTTTGGTGCGGAGGTGGGACGGGAGCCGTATCATTATGTAATTGGAGTCTGCTGCAAGATTGGGAGCGTCAGTGGAAGCGGGAAGGTGGATGTCAAGTCATGCCGCGATAGGGCCTGGCGGTGAAATATGGATCGACGAAGCCGTCCTCCGCATCCTCGGCCTGAACCTCAGCCCGGATGCCCGCGCTCCAACCGGGTCCCGGGTAGATGAGGCCCGGCGTTGAGGAGGCGGGGGCCTCGTAGAAGGGCACGGTGTCGGGGAACATACTGGCCCGCGCGCGGGCTGCACGCTGATTCGCCGCGACCATACCCGCGAGCTGATGCGCCGCGACGATTGACATACGCTGCGCCTCCGCCTCCTCAACGAGCGCCACCCCCTCCTCGGCCATCCCCGTGTCCTCCTCGAGCATCGCCGCGTTGTCCTGCAGGAGCGCACCCTCCACGAGCACCTGCGCCGCCGCTGCCTCGTCCACGGAAACGTCGCCGTCCTCTTCCTCCTCGCGCCGCAGCCCCGGCGCCACTCGGTTCACCTGCCCCCGGAGCCGCACAATACGCGCTGCGGCCTCGCGTATCCGCGCGCGCGCTCCTGCGAGCACTGCCTCGGACGCGCGGATGCGCGTCTCGGTCTGCGCGAGGAGCGCCGCGTGCTGCGTCTGCGTGACGTCGCTGTAAATGAAACGGCCGGGGGTGAGCGGGTCGGGGCGGCGCGACATGCCAACGGTACGGGGGCTTGCGGCTGGGTCGGCGTCGCGTGTCGTCGCCACGGCGTACCCAGGCGGGAAGCGCGTCCACGGGGGTGAGATGGTCGTCGGGAGAATGGGTGGGACGCTGGCGAAGGTGGAGTCGGATGCGGGCAGGAGGGGCGGTGAGACGGCGGAGGGCACGAAGTCGCAGACGAAGGATGGGGAGTCGAAGTAGGTGTGGACTGTACAATGCATGATGAGCGCGCCGAGGGGATTGCCGCTGGAAAATGCCATATCAATCACTGATTTAAACGACGATGAATGGAAAAGGAGGACAGCAACTGAAATGAAAAGGAACATAACGGCACGCACCAGACAGCACATCCAACGGGACTGCGTAGGCATCCACATCCCTCACTGCGCGACTTGATGGCGCTCTTCATCGCAGCGGGGATGTACTTGTCCTCGAGCGCCAGAACAATGTCCGCCATCCCCTTCTGCGACCCGCGCCACATGCTGCCGCCGCGCTTCGGAACTGCGCCCGCATGCACACGCGCGCCACAGCCGTTGCTCTTCATTTTCGCGTCCGCTTCCGTGGGAGAGTCCAAGGATTTCCTAGCAATTTTCTGGCGCTTAGGAAGTGGTTGGGAATCTATATAGTCGATAGGCAGCATCTGGACGCGCCAGGGGCGGTGCGCGTCGAGAGCTGCGGTAGTGAGCGGCTGGGGGGCGCCACAGAAGAGCACGACGGGCGGGGTGTCGACAACGGAGGCACGCGTTGTTCTCTCGGGAGGGTCTATAGAGGCCTCATCCGCGGCGCGTAAAGATGGCAGGACGGGATGCATCGGCTTTGTGGGTAGGCGTGACGGCGGGAAGAGAAAGGTGATTCCGGCTCGGAGTCAATGTAGTTGCCGAGCCGAGCTCGGCACGCAAATTGCCGGCTCTGTTTTAGCGTTGTTGAAATCCGTCGGAGGCTTTCCAAGCTGCTTCCCTCGCATGCTGGTGGCGCTGCTGCATACGATGATGACTCTACTCCTTTGGTCAGTGCTGCAGCAAAGATCTGGAAATCTGGAGTGAATTTCCCAGATCGAGTACCGCCAAAGTGCTCGCATATTGTCCCCACCTGGAGCCTGATTTTCTCTCTTGGCTGACTCGGCGCAAGAACAGTTCAGGTTTGGTTGTGGCAGATGCGAAAAAATGAAATAATACGGGAAGAGCTACAGTATGGATCGAGGCACAACACTCCGTCGATCACTGGAACGGCATTTGGGTCTCTGCTCGGAGACGATGAAAACCTCGAATGTCCCTTCATCTCTACGACTTTTACATTACGGTGAGTCTCAAACCGACCACAATCGAGCACGCCTGCCGCATCATATGCAACTCTGAATGCACTCCCCACGACCCCTACGCTACGACGAACGCAAAAGACACGCCAAGTAGCCGTCGTACTCGGCCGGCAGCCGGGAGAATGGAACTTGCGCAGGGAAGACGTAGTGCGCGAGGCACGTCCGATCCAGCCCAGCTCATGAGTCTTGGCATTCACCGCAGGGCGAGGAGACCATGGCTCTCACTGATTTTGCTAGTCCTTCTAATCGGACCATTACTCCAACTGTTTCCCCCCTCCACTGCGGCAGATATCAACCAGAATAATTTCCTCGCTGGCCCCGCTGGCTCTCGGACCCGTAGTTGTCGTCAAAAATTATCCCCACGGTCTCCCTGCAGAATCCCAACCCCGCTCAGTCTGACTCCTCCTTACAGATCTGCAACACACTCAGCACACCAGCAAGGCGAAGTTCACGGCAGACTCACCCCGGAGTCCCCTATTGCGATGCACACCAGCCCGGGGCAGCATCGGTCAACCGGTTTCTGCCCGCCGTCCGGGACACAGCTCCAGCCCAGTGCGGCGCACGGAAAGGGCGCCACCGACGGGGCGATGAAGGCCAGGATAATCGTAAGGAGGACGGAGTGCATTCGGAATTGCATGGCTGCTGCTGCTGCCGTGGTAAATTTGCGAGGAGTAGCGTTTCAAGCTTTTTAAATCTCTATCGGCCTCACCCTTATCTGCACGCTCGGGGCAGATCTACGACCGACTTAGACTGGGTGGGATAGCACGAGACAGGATTAATACCACGATGGGATCCCAGGTCGGCGTTGACGCTTCCATCCGGTGGCGATTTCTTTGGGCCGGATGGGCCCTGGCTCATCTCCTACGCCTGATGGCTCAGATAAGTGGCCCATCCGAGAATTCCGCTGGTACACGGAACTCGTTCTTCCCTGCGGTTCTCATCCAGCTCTGTGTCCGGGTCTCCTCATCGACGCAGCTTTTCCAGTGCGAGTCCTTGCAAGTTCGGCCGTGAGGGCAAAGCTCTATCAGAACCGAAAGTCCGTGCTAACGCGCGGTTACGTGCCCTGGTTTGAGCAGGTGTCGTGATACGTTTGATCAGACAGAAGACTTGAGTTGCGCGGTGATGCGCGCGGCACCAGAGTGGGAATTCCCCACCATAATCACTGTAGATGCTCAGGACTTGGACTGGCTGCTCTTCGAGATCACACTGGGCAGGGCACCATCTTGGGATACTTGCGGTACTGGTCCCGGTAGAAAAGCAGCTAGCCTTTCTCATTTATGACCACCATTCCAAATACTGATGCCTCCGCTGTTATCGCATCTGTCCGACTCTGGCATCCATTGTTCAACAAGACCCGGCGACTGGCGCTGCACTTTTATGGCTGATCTAAGATGGCCTCGAATTTTTCCCGAGATGTCCGCTTTGAAGCGGTTGGAGCGCTCCCATGGCTCCTGCCATGACTCGGATCCCTGCCACCAGGGGAACTGTCCTCCCTCCACCTGTCGCCTGCCAGTGAGGCAGGAACACGGTTGTTTTGCCCCCTGTGTCTGCTCCCCATATGCTCGAGGACTGGCAATATATGTCTCTGAAAACTGTCCCCAGAAGCTCTGCGGAGTCTCCATCTTCAAAGCTCAGGCCCACGAGACCTGGTCCCTTCTGACCGGCTTTGGCCCCGCAAAGACTTCCTCAACGCGTTGCGTGCGGTATCACTGCACAATCTAGATCTATTTCGGCCAAATGTTCACACTATGTCACCCGTCACTTAAGCTACCAGTAGGCACTTTCCAACACACTTAAAATCAGCCCAATCCGTTGAGAATTGAGCGAACAGTGCCGCAATCCGACGGATCGAATTTGCTACTTATTTTGATCTAGTGCCATTACATCTGCAAACAGCTGTATATACCGATCACGATGGGATCATTTGCCCACGTGTCTTTTTTTCCCCTTGTCCTCGACTATGTATCGGCTCATCCCTCAGATCATCCGTCCATTTTTCGACATCTCAAGACCTTGTTTTTCTGTCAGTAATATTTAGTATCTGCCACTCCGCAAGCCCATCGAAGCCAACTTCCTGAGGTCCGTTTCGCAGGACCTTCGACGAGCCTCACGGGTCTCTTCGGTACCATTCGAGGATGATATAGCCCATGTCCCCCCAGAAATCTGGGACCTCATCCTCAGAGGACTCGGCGACGACAGTCTCTTTACTGCGGGTGGCGTTTATCGCGCCTTCAATAGCCGTTCTACGGCAATATATCTGGAACGAAAGGCTATTTCCTCCGAGTCGCTGGCAGCCGGAGCCCTCGACATCGAGTCGCATTGCCTCCCCGCCTTGCTTCTACCCACCTCTACACCTCAGCTCAAAACCCTCGTGTGCCGCTTCATGACGCTCGATGATGTCACTCGAGACCTTCACCGTCTGCGGCGCTTTCTTGCGAACTCCCATTCAATCGAGGAACTCCGGCTGTTTTTTTCTCACGACGACGATATGACCATAGACCCGATGTCACCAGGCGCTCAATACTCGCGGGAGATTCTACTCGCAGAGATGAGCCATATATCGCGAGAGATGGCGGGCAAAACAGCGGGCCCGGTGTTTATACTCCCTACTCCCCATGTTTACATGATCGGGAACTGGAGCACCTTTGGACGAGGCGGTTCTCCCGGCTGGTTTGGCTTCATGACGGACGCGGAGGAGAAAGCAGAACAAGTCCGCGTCATCGGTGCATCTCGACTAGTTTGGGGTCCTCTCCGGTCACGAAGATGGGCCCCTTGTGATAGCGCTGCCAATCCGACATCGGTGCTCTTCAGGCGAATCTCAGCCGCCTCGGGGGCACCGAGACCGTTCACACTCATCGCATTTGATATGGACAGCATGTGGTGGTTTCAGCTCGGGCGCCAGAACAGCGTCGACGTCCCGGCGTGGGATGCGTCTTCTTCAGAGGTGGCGGCAGTGATTCCCTATATGACGCTCCCGGACCTTGCGCACCTCGAGATACACGAACGGATGGACCCCACGGCGCTTGGAGTATTCTTCCGCCGCCACCTGCACATAACCTCCATCGACGATCAGGCAAGCGGCGGATTTATGCTTCTCGATGCGCCGGTGAGCCTCCCGTCGCTGACACAAATCTCCTGCGTGGATATTGAGCGCCTGGCACCCCTTCTCGACGCCCTCGACCGCTCGTCCCAGCTCGCTCGCATCTCCATCCCCTTTCAACGCGACACCCCCGCCGCAGTCGCTGCACTCACCTACGCACTCCGCCGCCTATCCACGTCCGCACTACCCGTGTCCACATTCCTCTTGCTGGATCTCGTGGAGTAGGAGTCTTTCGAGGCGCTCTCCTCGGACGTCTTTGGGCGCTTGCACGGCGTCGACTCAGTCCATGTGCGATGCGACACGCTTGCCGCGGCGCGCGCGCTCGTTCCGTGCCTCGTAATGTTCCCCGCGCTCCAGTGGTTGGATCTTGAGATCCGAGAAGCGCGACCGCGGTCCGGGGGTGCCTCCTCACGGGCGGCGTCTGTGTTCTTGCGGGAAATGAGGGCCGCGCTGGCGTCGGTGCCTAACATTTCGTTGAATTCTTAGCCTTCGATATGGCGGTCAAATGCACATTTATTCTGCCGCAACTTTTTTTCGAAAATTGACCCTTGCCCCATAATCTAGCCTCGCCTTTCCTTGGTGTAGAGCAGCATGTGCTGAACCAATATTCTTGGCCTCTCCCTTGTCACACAGAAACTAACTCGACACACTGTCCGCTGTCTGACGTTCCTTGGTCCAAGAATCATTGACCTATGATTTCTATTCCGCGCACCGAGCAGCCTGTATTCTACGTCCAACCTGTATTGACATACTTCCATCACCTCGATCCTTTTTGTGTCCTTCCGACTATCAATTTACTCATCTTATTGCATCTTAGCGCCCACTCGATGCCAAGAAATTATACGGACGGCACCCGTTTGGCGCATGATTTTCGATCCCGCTGCGCTTGATAAAGACAATAGTGCTGTAGGTGAGTTATTCGCCTAATGATCGTTTCTTTCACGGATCGGACGAGAAAAATCTGGGCCACCGTTTTGCATGTGGACTTCGAAGTCGAGCGTGGATAAGTCTGTTTTGGCCCTGTTGCGCTTTCTCTTCCTAGATCCTCGCAATTCTGAGGGCTACGATCAATCTTGGACGCTTTTTCGGGGGGGTGTCTGTCTGGCCGTGGGATTCTTCTCCGAGTGTCCGCGATTCAACGAGTGAGTACTCCTATCCACCGGCCCTTCGACTTCACATCGCAAAGGTATAAATTTGCCCCATCCAAATTAGTTTTCACAGAAACAAACGCCCTGTAACCGTCGTTTGCCGAATTCAAGAGGCAAGATGCCACGGCCGGTACCTTTCATCTGCGTCTTCCGTGATGTCCTACCGCCGTAGCCTCATCCAACATTGTACCAGGCAACCACTGCTAACAGGTGGGGAAGTCGGATCCGCTGTATCGTGTTCTTGCTACCATTGGGGCCGATCTCAGCAGTTCGAACTCTCCAGGACATTGAATTCTGGTATGCAATTCTACCACAATTGCCATACTCCGTATCCTCAATGCTGCGGCATAAATAGGTCAGGAAACTGTCGAGTTCCAAAATACCCTCTCGTATTAACTTAATGCGACAGCACTTGTCCGTCTATCCAATCGGCGTACCGCACGGTGATACAAAAAAGCCCAGTCACCGTCGCTTGCCGAATTCAACACGTCAAATGCCAAATTTCATCTATGTCTTCCTCGATGTCCTTCCGCCCAACTCACGTCCAACAATATCCCTGGCAACAACCACTAAGGGGGCAGGAGGTCGGATCCCCATCTGCGTGGTTCATGCTACTTTCGGGGCTGATCTGGCCGAGTCGGACTCTCAACGGCATTCAATTCTCGGTGTGTAATCCCCTCCTAATTGCCATTAATCCGCATCCCTTAATGTTGCAACATACATAGCTCTCTCGTCGCAAATATCATGATCATAATCATTCAGGCCAGTAACCAGACAACTGTCAAGCTCAAAATACTCCTTTATATTGACCCAGTGCGAGCACTTGCAGCGTCGGTCTTTCCGTGGCGAATGTCTGCTTATCGCGCTCGGAGCTGAACATTTTCCATTTCCTTGTGCCATGAGGCTGGCCTCTCTTTTCTTTCCTATGCGTACCTCGGCTGTCTCGTTCCTCCTTCTCGCTGGTTTCTGTGGGACAGCGTCCCAAGCTATCGTCAATAATAACACCGGCGGTAAATAACAACAACATTGGTGATGGTGGTGGCAGTACCGCGAACAATAATGGTGGAATTGGGGGAAATTCCGCTGCTTGTTAGATCTCTCGCTGGTGTGGTCTCTCCCATCTTCGCCCTCCTGCACCCGCCACACGAGAACGCCGTGCCCAGAATGCCGCACCTTTGCGCCTGCGCCCGTGGCATCCTGGCCCCGCTCCCGCAGTCGATCCTCTCCCATGGATATCTTCCGCATCGGTGGCGACTTCCCCAGCCTGTTCGGCCTCCAGCGTGCACTTGGAACAGGCATCACATATCTCTGTTTCTCATATGAGACTCCAGTGCTCCACTCGCGTCCAGCGTATGTCGGTCCCGGCCCACCTCCCTGCCTGTCCACGCTTCTAGCCCGCCGGCGGCCCCCGACATGGAGCTGCTCACATGGCTAACTACCTCTCTGTGGCTCCGAGGGCCGAGCCGGAGAGGCTTCGAAGTTCGAATCCTGCGCGAGCGGAGGCGTCCATACTTTCTGGCTGTCCATCTCAACGAAATATATTCAGTTGATATCGAAGGGGCGGAATCGCGCGCGTGGCGAGACTCGGGCTCGCGTGGGAGAGCCAAGTACCACGTCGCTCTGATTAATTCAATGAAGCTCTCAAAACACGCATCGCCCCAACGATTCAAGATTTAGCCCTAATCTCTCCCACAGAAAATCCGTTCCCCCCCGGAGCATATCCAATGAGAGCGAGACAAAAAACCCCGATTCGAACGGGCGCTCTGCTCAAGTCTGTTATTCGACCACAATGATTTACAGAGGCGTACCACACACTAGCGGGTCTGTGTAAATGGAGAGGGAACCCTGGATAAATCCGCTCGTTCGTGGATGGTTTGTGGATGGTCCGTGCATAATGCAGCACGCACTTTCTATCCACAATTCAATGCGCCGTTTTTCTTCTGATGAGACCCGCCGAACTGTGATAGGTGCAGACTGATAAGTTTCTCAGTCGGTTGCAGAAGACTGCGCAGAAAAGAGTAAAACAACCGTTCCCAATAACCACAGGACCCGACCACGACTCGAACGGGTGCTCTGCTGGATTAACAAGTGCCGGACGTATAATTTGAGAATCCGTGCCGCACGCAGTCGGGTCGGTCTAAACGCAGCGGAGAGCCTACGCTAAATTCGTTCGGGGGTACACAGTGAAGGACGCACTTTGACACATTTACACTTCAATCGGGGGGCGTTGGGCCCCAGTGAGAACACTGTCTGGGCAGCTATGCTCCAATGTGGTCTAAGTGGTGTGATCTGTGCTTCCCACATTGAAATGTCCAAAAATCCTGATATATCTGGGTTTTTTTGGACCAGATACCCTCCAATCCAATTTCAGAGCGCAGAATTGAGCGAATTGACTTGGCGCAATTGCGAACTTTGACTTGAAGCGGATCAATGCGGTCATAACGCGCTGGAACGCGCGTCGGAGTCCGAAATGCCTCTTGTTCTCGTACCACCGCCATCTCCCTTCCCGCTGTCTCTCGTGAGCAGCCGATCCTAGACCGTGCACGCACACAGCGGATTTCCAAGGTGCGCCAGCCTATTCTTTGTCGTGCTATCGAAAATTTATGGCGCACACATGCAACGCCGAGGCTACGCACACCCGCGCAACGATGGAAAGCGCGACAACACGGAAGGGTAGATGCGTACCCGGGCTGACGATATGCGCCAGCCTCTCCCTTTCTCCACTCCCCTGCTAACCTACTGCGCTCAGGCTAGTGCCCAAACTGGGGGCTGTGGACATCCACCGCAGCAAACAACGCGCACTGGACACGCAGTACGCGCAGGCGGTGCCAACACTTATAATTTCCACCATGATGCTGGTACACTACCCAGGTATATACCAGTTTGCGGGCGTGCACCTCCCCAACTTCTACACCCAGCCCCCACTCGACACGCCCCAACGTCGTCCACTGGATCTCCCCGCCTTGGATGTAGATGCGTGCACACAACCACCCATCGTGAGCGCGGTCAAGACGCGCAGCGCATGTAACTGCGAAGAGCGCGGCGGCGCGCAAGGTAGAGGCGCGCACGGGCTTTTACGGTGCGCCCGCCTTTCCCTGTTTCCTATTCCCTTGCAGACTTAGAATGCTTAGGTGCCCCCCGCGAAGCCCCCGCGCTGCACAAGCCGCTGAGGAAATTCATTGCAACGCACGGCGTGGGCGCTTGAGACGAGTACCGCGCGCAGGTGGTGCGCATGCTCTTTTTCATCTTATCCTCCAGCTGATTAGGTGGCAGCATGCACACGCGCCTACAGTTCCTCGGCGTCTACGTCTGCGCTCGCTCGAAACGCCCGGGCCCCCAAAGTCGTGCGCTCACTAGGAACGTGGCCATCTCCGTGCAGGTGCGTCCCAACCATCACTTTTCCTCTGCGCACGCTAACAACTCTATGTACTGCGTACCGCCAGCGTGCACGCTTTCCCCGCCCGGCTGCACCTCATCCCACGCTACAACTTCCCGCGCCGTCGCGTACCACGCAGAGCGTAACGATTTGGTATGGAGCCATCGCAGTGGAGCTTATATGGAACTTGTCGTGGCAAAGATGTTGGCGGCGAGTAACAGGCGGTGTCATCAATCTTGGATGTGGTGGCGGGAGGAAAGAGGCGGCGTGGCTGTGTTCCCCGTTTTCCCCCTGGTATCTATATGGTCTCATCTGGATGCCTATGCTCTGTTCAAGCTTGTTGCTGAGACGACTTGAAGACAACATTGTATCTTTTTAAGACTACCAACGCTGTTACTTTCACGTTGGTGTACATTGCCATTACCGTTCTGCCTGTCATTTCAAAATGCCGCAATGGAAAACTTGCATAATTCACTCAATCTTCTCACAATCTCCGCCCGCCAGCCAGTCTCGGTGGATTTAAATCCAACTGAAACTCCGCGCCTCTGATACTACATCTTTCTCTCGGCGTCATTTCCCCTGCGTGCAACCGGGAGTACACCGCAGAGCTAACCAAAGGACTGGACGCGAGATAGTCTTGTACCCGCACTATGTAATGCGAACATGATTGTTTCCACGTTGTGAGTTACCTGTTCCCCGTCAGGGTCGAGGATTATAAACCGTGCTCCGTATAGGTTAGCATACTGTTTCATCTCCCGTTGATCGATCCTCCACAAGTCCATGCCGACACGAATGTGTGTCCATTTTCTTGTGCTCAGGTTCGATATTGGCCACAGAACAAAGTGGATTCTAAGAACATGCTCGCTCTTCAGGATAGAAGGCGCGCAAGTTCTAAATTAAATCGAGAGTTCAAAGGAGGTTGTAATCGTCCCGACCGCTCACCTCTGCTCATCTGCTGCAATGCATGATACGTACAATGAATCCCCGAGATCCCCACTGATATCACAGCTTCATTTTTTCCGGGCCGAATGTAAGTTTAGCTCATCCGAGGACGAGAAGCTTGATGTGCAACATTGTTGATACTCAGGCACGGGCTTCTCCCGAATGCTTCGTTTGTAACCATGATCACCGTCGTTACCCATTGGAAAGGCTCCGGAGTTGGTTTTACACAATAAAATCGATAGAAGACGTGGAGACTCAAGAGGACCCCGAACTTTAGCGGTGTCACCCCAGGTCCCTAATTTTGATATCATTATTTTCGGAGTTTTTTTTAACTGCGAAGACAAGGATCTCCGGGTAATCGACGTCGTTTACGCCTTATCCATGTCACCATATATTGGATATGGAAAAAAGGTCAGACGCTGCGAGGGGACCGTTGACAGAGTCCAACTATTTGCATTCAGGAATCGTAGGTGATTTCGTCTCTGACAATATACTAGCCGGAAGAGTGTTCATCTCAAATATTTTATTTAAAGTGGCTAGTCCAAGCGACAAGTCATTGTTATTTCTTAATCAACCCATCGTACTTATTCAGCCTTCAACATATGTATCCGCGATGTATTGTAACCCTAACCCGAGTGTATAGGTCGTCGTGCACCAATGCAATACACAGACGTCCGAGGGCAAGGGGGCAGCCTGAGATGACGAAAATCAGCGCATGCTGGAATGGTGATGTTTATCTTACGTCTTTGGCTTACGCAGCCGGACCACCTTTACCGTTCAAGGCAGCTCCAGGAGGACCCTATAATGAAGAGCATCAGTCTGAGTTGGAGATTGGGGATGGGAATATTACAGCTTTCGCTTTTGCCTTGGCGTCAGCGGCCTTCGCATCACCAGCCTTACCGGCCTTGGCCTCCTTCCCCTTGCCTGCAGCTGCGGGGCCAGGAGGGGGAGCAGCCGTATCGTTGGCTGTGGGGGGAGGGGGAGGCGCGAGCGTATCGTTTCCTGCGGGCGGAGGGGGAGGCGCGAGCGTATCGTTTCCTGCGGGCGGAGGGGGAAGCGCGAGCGTATCGTTTCCTGCGGGCGGAGGGGGAAGCGCGAGCGTATCGTTTCCTGCGGGCGGAGGGGGAGGCGCGAGCGTATCGTTTCCTGCGGGCGGAGGGGGAGGAGCGATGGTATCGTTGCCTCCGGGAGGCGGAGGGGGAGCGAGGGTGCCGTTGCCTCCGGGAGGAGGAGGAGCGAGGGTATCGTTCCCGGCGGGCGGGGGAGGCGGAGGGGGAGGGGGAGCCAGGGCACCCTTGCCTTTGCCTTTACCCTTGCCCTTCTTCGCACCACCGGTGGCCGTCTAGTCGATGGTAAACGCGGCGACAGCAGAATATAAAAGGAAATCGCGCACGGCAGCCTGAGTCTCGGTTACCGTAACTGTAACAGTGACAGTACTTGCTACAGCGCCAGTGGAGTTATCCACAGACGCGGTTGAGTTGTCGACGGACACAGTTGAATTGTCGGCGGACACAGTATCATTCGAGCTCTCTGCGGATACGATAGAACTGTCTGTAGAATTGTCAAGCGACGCGCCGCCAGCCGAGATCTTTGAGGGCCGAGTCAGTGGTGAACCGAGGGGAAAGATAGAATAACATACCACAGCAGAGTTCGCCGACTGAGAAGAAGCAAGTTAATACCGATGTCACTCGGAGTTGACAGCACCTTTTTACAGTACCTTCTTACGAGCCTGCAGTGGATAGTGAGCTCGACATATTAACTGAGATTGCGGTAACGAAATACCATCAACGAAGCATCCATGCGGTGGGGCGCTGCGACAGCCGACCCGGCGAGGGCGACGAGCAGAGACAGAGTAGCGGTATTGAATAACATGTTTGTTTGAAAGAAGGTTGAATTGGGTGACTCGAGAAAGGACGAAGGTCGAGTGCTCTGCACGAAGAGTGAAAGAACTAGCCAACGACAACAATGGAAGCAAAAAACGACCGCGGGTCGGTGAGAGAAATGTGAGGGCACAACGCTGTATTGGTCGTTCTTAAATACCTGGACAAAATTGCGTAACCCATTTAGTGATCCGCAAGCGAAGCGCTCCCGGGTCTGGTGGAGTACAAGGTTGCCTTGGAGATCTGTGTGTGAACATTGGCTTGAGGCTTGCTGTGAGCAAATTTTACCAAACGGCTTGCTTAGAGTAACATTGGAGCCGCGCGCGAAACCCAAGATTCACTACGTTTCCTGGGCTGGTCGACACAGGCTGTGCCGAGCCACATCGGCAGATGTCGGCGGACCGCACGTTTTTGAGGCGGCTTGCCCTGACAGTTGTGGGAATGAACCCAAATTTAATCATCACCACGGCAACGTGTGAGAATTTGTGTGGAAACTTGTGTGGGAAGTGGGAATGACCCAACAGGACCCAACGTCACCGCGGGAATGCAGCCCAATATTATTATTAAATGCAGAGAGGAACCCACGTCGGCAGACCAAGTCGACGCGACGTCCAGCAGACGTCGGCAGGCCGTCAGCCCAGATCGGCACAGTTGTGCTGATCTCTCGTCGGCAGACTGCGCCGACGGCCGTCGGCCGACGTCAGACCTATGCCAGCAGATGTGGGGCTTGCCCCCCATTGTTACCCGTTCTCTTAACGAAATCCTGGGCTTTCGTTTACATTTCCTTGGTTCAATCCCCTTGTGGCTTATCCCCATCGTTTTCGCTCTCTCGTTCTGCACCCTGAAAGTGACCGGCGTAGCATGAATTCAGCCCCGTGCTGCGGACACACAGCCTCAACACAGATCAGAAATTAACCCCATCCCGAATTTTCACACTCCTGCCCGCAATTCCCATTGCTTCCCAAGTGGAATCTGGATCTAGCCGCTGTGTGAGTATAACCCGCTGATCTGGCCAACATTGTGATTTAATTCAAGGTTCGCCACTGGATGGTCACTGATGATGGCTGGCTATCACTGATGACCAGGCGGATCGAAGATGATCTCGTTGCACTGCGCAGAACACACATCAGCCTTGATCCACACAAGAAAAGAAAGAAATCGACGGCATGCCCCATATGCATACTTCCACCGCACGAGCTCGTCCTCTATCGTAAGACTGACGCCCTTGAAGTCTCCATCAGAGTACGTCACCCAACGGAGCGTGTCCTCGCCGAGCAGAAGCCTTAGCGTGAGATCAAAGTCTTCCGAGACGCGGCTCTCGCTCGCTTGCCGTCCTCTGCGTCGTGTCACGTCCTGCAGCGCACTCCATCGTAGAAAATCATTGTGCCCTACGAACGGCGCGCCCTCCCCGCTCGCGCACCCATGCGAGATGCACCGGTTGATCCGCCACGTGAAGTGAGTATTTCCGTTCTCAAAGTAGTGGTGCGCGACCTGCATCACCTCTGCGCCGCATCAGCATCGAAGAGAAATAAACGAGGAGGGATGGCAACGCACCCGACTTGTGCTGAATGACCACAACCTCGGGGCTCTCGTGCATCTCGCGCGCGGCGTCCCGGAAGCAGTCCTCGGGGGCGATCGTATCCACGTCGATAAGGAGAATGATCTCGCCAACACGCATCTCTCTTCCCCTTGCATGCCCGCGGGCGGTGCCGCCCTCTGCCCTCTTCATACATCTTCTCGACCTCAAGGCGCATTGCGTTATCCTCGAGGCATTCTTAGTCATTTGCCGCGGCCTCCAAAATGCCGCGAGGTGCCGCTCGAGGCTCAGTAACAGGGCTAGCACTCATTAGTGCAGGAGACACGCAGCAGGAAGAATCTCAAGTGTACCAAATCCATAGTTCAGATTGCTCGCCTTTTTAAACTTTCCCTTGCGCAGGAAACCGTCCTCGCTGTGCCCCGGGCGCGCGACCCATCTACGCGGCGACGAGCCTTTAGCGTCAGCAGCTTTATGGGAGAGTGTAAATCGGGGCCTACCCAATATTATGCTGCCCATAAAACGCGATCCTCTCCTTCCTCTCCTCCTCTGAAATATCCTGCATCCCGCCATCGCAAATAAAGATGGCAGATGTCCTGCTGTGATGGATATTGGCAATTTATTTATACATATGGACTTTTTGGTACCCAGAATTATATGCTATATACATAGTCTCCATGCACTCTCAATTCATAGCTATGCACCGGTACCGTATTATTATTTATCTTCTCACGGTTCAACACTGCCTCGTGACTCCAGTCCTCCTTTTCTGCGGGTTCGAGTCACTTTGAGTCAGTATGAGTCATTGAGCTATGACTCGGCGAGTAGTCAGTAGTATATAAAGAGGAGTGTCTTCCTCCTGTAGAAAAAAAATCTTACCTTGCCAATACACTGCCTTTGAACCTGCACATCTGTGTGACCTCTCCAAGTCGAGCAGCTAGCTCACTATCTTGACTCTTAGTCTACTTTTACTGTATCGCTGCTAGGCTTTCAGTATAACTGGATATTATCTACTTCTGCTGCAATTTTGCTAGACTTTGCAGTACAATTGGATTCCCTCTACTTCCACTGCAATTTTGCTAGACATTGCGGTGATTAGAGTTTCTTGTCTGTTTTTACTCTCAGGTTGCTAGACTTGGAGTTAGAATTAGACTCACGGTTTGGAACTTGGTGAAGCTATCATTCAAGTTCCCACGTCTCGGTTGACTGATTATACGAGGGTTCCCGAACTCAAATATATTCATTCTCGTTCGTACACGTCTTACGTCCTCTCTTAGTAACTCGCGTATACCCCGTTTCTCTCACACCTGCCTGGGCGCGCATACGTCTGCAAGGTTCGCCACTTGATGGTCACTGATGATGGCTGATTATCACCGATGACCAGGATCCTTCCCATGCATTTTTCGGTCCTAATCCCGTCCCAAAGTCTCTCACGTGCCCAACGCGTACCGGTCAAAGCGATAAATATCATGTGGAATTTACAGTATAGAGTGGTACATTTCAACTATGCTGGACCCATTGGACGCACCATTAGTTTCCCAGAGTCCTCTGCTGAAGCCACACAGACAGAGAACGGCCAAACAGCGTGCCGAAGTGTGCCGAAACGAGTATACCTACCAAATATTGTGATGCCAGTGAAAGCAGCGCAGGCGCATCAGCGCATCACCGATAATGACCGACAAATGATCTATCATTCACCAGTGAGTGTCACTGGTGATAAATCGCTCACCGATGAAGATCACTAGTGATCACCAGCCATCCCTTGTGAATCACTGACACTAGTGGCTACTAGTGGTCACTGGTGATTACCCTAAATCATTGGCGATCACTGATGATCACTGATGATCATCAATGATATCTCGAGTTTGTCGTAGCTCAAATCATTTTGTCCGGATCGGCCCGTCATACTGGTGCTCGGGCGCACAAGCCGAAGGCCCGCGATCAATCGGAGTTTGGATCCCAGTCACAGCGTGACACTCTTGCGTCTTCCGCTCACCTCCAAGCTCTTCCCTGCCCAGACCAGCACACTGCCTGCTGCATTCACTGTGGGGAGGATTCAGAGTCAGGTTAAGCGTGTCAATTGCATCGGTTTGAGTGTATAAAATCAATCAACCTGAGTGCGGCTCACTTACTCCGATTGAGAATATACACTCGAGCTGACTGTGTTTTGACAGTAATTACCCTCAATACAGGATACATATATTACCATTACTCCCCAACGGCGCCCGAATTCACGCCCCAGGCTTACTTGATGGACACCACCCAAA
The DNA here is from genome assembly GCA_029204335.1 of Mycena vulgaris. Taxonomy (NCBI): domain Eukaryota; kingdom Fungi; phylum Basidiomycota; class Agaricomycetes; order Agaricales; family Mycenaceae; genus Mycena; species Mycena vulgaris. The sequence goes on along the minus strand of JARGYA010000106.1, from coordinate 86,881 downwards.
CTATACGGTTCGAGAGCTGCAAATCAACCAGTGGAATGGGGCCCATACATCTCGGTAGGCGTATAATAAGCCTCACCAAGAAAAAAACCTAGTACTTGACGGTAATCTGAGCATCAACCGCGCCATCCCTATCAACCGTACTCCCCAGCCCATCCACAGTGTCCCCCACAGGGCGCCATACAGCATCGGGCTTCGTCTCTCCGCTGGCAAACTCGACATTGATTCCCGAAAACACGGTTGCGCCAGCAGGGTAGTCGCTGAGCGCCGTTATGTTGTACGCCTCGAGCGTTGCCGCCGCTACGTTGAGCAGGGCGGGGACGCTCATGTTGAGGGTAGTGCCGGGGATGTTCGCAAACCGCGAGGTGTAATTGAACATGGACTCGGAGGCTGGAGCTGCTTGAGCCCGTAAGGGTGAGGGCGCCGTTCAGCGTCGCCCCCGGACTCGTGCGGACGAGCGGGGTGTGGAAGGTGTTGACATCATCCAGAAACTGCAATTTTTTATTTTCATTTTTTAAGTCAGAGCTGCTGGAGGTAGAAAGAATGAAAGAAGGACGGGCGACGACCGTTCCACGGAAGTACGCCCAAGAGAACCATAACCAGGAAAGGAATTGCAAGGCACTTGACACTCACAAATGACACCACGGCCCAGAAGAAGCCGCCTCGCCTCCGGCCACGGACGCGGATTTGCAATGGCCGAAGACGCGGAAGGAGGAGGTGGAGATGCAGAAGGTGAGTGGGCAGGAGAAGTAGAATCATCGTCGTTATCCTGGGGCTCCTGGGCTGCCAACTCAACCAGGATACTCGCCATTGTTTCAAAATCATTCTCAATTGAGTCAGCATCGTGACTGTTGCCTGTTGACGGAAGGTCGTCCTCTCCGTTCATCGCTGCGATTTCGGTCTGATCCTCTGCAAGACTGCAACGACGCGCTTTTCGCTTGGGAGTCAACCCCGCGGCAGCGTGCGCTCGCATCCTATTATCTGGGGCTCACTTTTGTGGGCAGACTTGGGGCTTTACACTTTTGAGTGTAGGAAAGAAGAAAAAAATCAAACCTAGAATTTTTCCTGATTTGTTTAGATTTTTTTTTTTTTTCACACAAAAGCGTACAGCCACCAGTCTGCCCGTGGAACTGAGCCCAAGGTAAGTAAAGGGCCTCAAATTGGCGAGGGTTTGCCGCTCGGCATCATCGGTTTTAATCGGTCTCCCGACCGATTTGCCATCACCCTTGAAATGGCGGGGTTGCCCGTTACCCGGCCTTTGATCGGCACTCCAAATAGAGGAAGCCGAGCTCGGAGTAGCGATTCAGGTACGGGTAGTTCGTTGGATGATGCTCCCACTCCACGTTTCATGTGTTGAATCAGAGGCGGCTTGGTTTCTGATCTTCCTTTCCAGAGAAACCAGTGAGTGGTGTACCTCCCGCTTAGTGACATTATCCCGTATAGAAGTTGACCCAGGAATATCCGTTGCTGCAGAAACAATCCGTCCTGAAACTCAGAAAGACGGAAACATCTTTAAAATTGGCGAGGTGGGAAACCATCGCAGATGATTCCACGCAGTGACGGAGATCCGACTCGAAGTCACTGGCAGGCGGGTCCCACACGCGAAACCTCCAGTACACAGCGCTAAAATACCGTCCCAGCAGAAGAGAAAGAATCTAATAGTGGCTCAAACAAATGTCGTCGAAGGTCTGAAATACTAGCCAATGGCCGTCCCAATCGCACATTTCGGAGTTTACGGAAGTTAAATTGGTCGGCAAACAAAACCACGGCCCAGGAAGATGCAAATGGAGGTAAGGTTCGGAAATTGAAGCCCTTGGTACTATGGTAGTGAGTAGTTTCTACACACGCCTTCGCACGCTGCCACCAAGTCGCCGTCTAAGTTTTCCCCATCGGAAACATATTTGCTTCCGTCGACTGTGGGATATACATGTAAAGCGCGTAGCCAGGCCGGCATTGCTGCTGTGGAGCGAGGTATAAAAGCGCACTCAGTCAATACGTATCCGCGACACTTCCCACATCAACCATGGCCAGTCCCCTCGACTCCACTTTCGGCGTTTGGCTGGTTGCACTGTTCTTAGAGTCCATGTGCGTCTCGAGGCCGTGACTTGGTCTCTACTAACCCCAACATCTCAGACTGTACGGGATGGGACTCCTTCAAGTTTATTTGTAGGATTTTCTTTGCTAGCTCGGACTACAGCTAACCCCCGTGATAGATACTTCCTCTGGTACCACAAGGACAACTGGGTAATCAAGGGAACGGTACGCCAGTAATGGTTCCTCGTCAAACGGTCGACCTTAACGTCGCCCTCTCGCAGGTCATCACTATCACGTCTGTATCAGACTGCGACGGTTCCTCGGATTCGGCTCACACCGTTATTCAGCATCTTGGAGACCTTTCAGACGGTCACCTTCTTTGTGCTCGTGTACAGCTTCCTCATCGACGATTTTGGGATCTTCGAAAAGCTGGCATTCATTCCCTGGTGAGACATCTTTTCAAATGAATTGTGGACCCATATTCATGGGTATGCCAGGCAATCCCTCGCTCAGCTGACTTCGATTGTGAGAGCCATCGCATCGGTTACTCTAAACGCTACTTACCTCTGGCTAGTATGTCTCGATATTTATCTGTCAGATGTAAGTCTGAGAGGTTCTACGTCAAAAGAAAAGTCTGAGACCTGTCAGATACTTTGCCCATACCATCTATGTTCGTACGTCACTTGTCTTCATCGAGTGTCTCGTCCACCATTCACATCTCGGACGTAGTGCACAAAAAAAGTAAAGTCCTCCCTGCGGTGATAGTGTTGCTAGCCCTTGTCGCTATGGGTGAGCCCCGCTTTGATTCCTTACCCGACGGTGGTCTAATTTATTTTCTCCAGCTGGTGCAATAGGTATGCGAATTTAAGATTCACCTGTTGCCGTCGATACTCAAGACAGAGTTAGCGCAGGTCGTTATTTCGTGAGAGAGTTCCTCGAGCTTCAGTCATCTCGCGGTTCAAACATCCTTTAGTGTGCACATCAACCAATGGACCGGGCTGGGCAAGCTATCGGTCGGTTGCGCATTATCCCGCCATTCCTCGAAATAACTCGTGTGTTTCACAGGTATACCTAAATCTTCAAGCCGCATGCACCCTTGCCGCTGATATCCTCATAACCGTGGGGTTGTCCTGGCGGCTGAACAGCACCAGGTCCGGAGTTCAATCGTCAGTGTCTTTCCTCCCGACAGATCACTCCGATGCTCATCCATTCGCGCACAGAACGAACAAATTGCTCAATTTTCTGATCATCAATGCCATCAATCGCGGCGTTCTCACCATGCTCACGGCGCTCCTGAATATGATCCTGGTTCATCCTCCTGTTCTTTCCACCGGTCTAGATGATTCTGAACTCAATTTGCAGTTCTTGGCTGAACCAGGGACATTCTACTTCATGCTCATTGTCATCATCAGCGGGAAATGTACGTTATCTATTTATTTTACTCGGAGACATGCTCACAGATAGACAGTGTACATGAACAGCATGCTCGCAATGTGGGTCCCCGTCGCTCCTCTCTGCTCGCCTTTCGAGAGTTGATGTGTTGCAGACTCAACACTCGGCAACACGCAAAGTCGATTGGCCAGGTAACATCCGGCGTCAGGTCCACAGATATTTCGATGCATTCATTTTCGGCCGCTCCGAGCCACAATTTGGACGCGGGGATCACAGTTGCTGTCACGAAGGATGGTGATGTGGGACATTCTCGGTAAGTTACGCACTGGAACGTAACGAACCCTGTTCAATTGGTCATATGCAGGGATGGCAAAATGGTGTTTTGAGCGCTCTCAGACTGGCACCAGATCTGTATATCTGGATTCTGCCGCAAGATATGTCAACCCGGGCGAGAAGCACTCCACCAAGCCCGAGACCGAGCGGGTAGTAGGAATGGCCACGGCATGCTCCACAGCTTAATGCGAATTTCGTTAATTCCTGGATCAGTGCAGTGGGCGCGCGCGCTGTGAAAAGCTTGGAGAGTCTTAGGTTTTATCAAGGGAATGGATGACAAATGCTCCCAGATGGTCCATCCCGCTACGATCGAGCAATTAGCTGATAGTGTCAATGAAAGGCCAGTAAATCCGACCTCGTCGAAAGAATAACTCGAAAAGGTCTCCTGGAAAGGAGAGTTTCGAGCAGGTTGTCATCCAGTGCCCTCCGGAATCATCTGTGTACGACGAAGGCCCAGGAATGCCCGATCACGGTGACGGGACAGAATCATGAGCAACGTGGGCTTGGTGGCATGGGAAATCACTTGGGACCGATGCCACCGCAATCCCGGCGAAGAATCGGTTGCGTCTTTTCTGCCAGTAGACTTCGTGAACGTCGATCAACGATTTGGCATTGATGGTCCTATATTAATTCGGTGTTTACCCGGTCAAATGGAGTGCGTGGTCGTGCGGTTATAAGTAGGATAAGCTTACTTAGATCGCGCGGCATATCTGGCCTCAACCGGTCCTGCGCCGCTCTTTTCTGACATTGAATGAGGGAGGCAGCAGAGAGAATTACGGTGTCACGAAAGTTGAACGACGCACGTGCGGATGTAATGTGGGCGACATCTCCGCGTTCTCCCAACATTGATTCTTCAGCAGTCGCTGTAACGCTTCTTCGTCAGGTTTTGGCCAGGACCACTGCCAGTTCGATTAAAATTCAGGGATATTATCCACACACTCTCGTGCGCCAACGAGCCTACTGTACTATTTGTAGCTGGCGGGTGCGAAGAATGTTAGAACGTCAATAGATGGACGTCGATACTATTGCGCAGAAGGGGCCATGCCAACGGTTTTTCAATACTCCAATTTTTGAAGGAAGTCAAAGTTGCTGACCGTTTGTATCTACTATCAAGTTCACGGCTGATCTCTCCGTGCGCAATCGGACATTTCGGGGAGAGCCTCGTGAGGGTGATTTTTTTTTTGTTGCTACGCGTCTATTCTCGATTTTGCCTTCAAAGTAAACACACATTAAATCAATCCAACATCAATCCACTTGTTGTCAGAGCCCCATCAAGGGCGCGCCGTAGGGAAGATCTTGTTTACTTGTAAATACAGTCGTAAACTAGGAAGCGAAACGTTCAAATTGCGCAGCATATTGTGAGATTAATTATTAAGATTGGCTGAGAGAGCCCAAGGTTTTAGTGGGTATTGCGTCGAAAAGTTCCCGTGCCCCCGCTTCGGCAGGATAACCACGGGTGATTCCGCACTAACCTGAGTCCCACACTACGGCTTCCCGCCGTGTGCATAATCACATTTCCTTGGGGGTGGAACCCTACTTCTCTCACTTTAAAAAACTTGGAGGTCGAGAACCCTCCACACTTACGCAGCCTAGCAAGTTAACCGATTGTTAATTGTGCTACGGTTGACACCGTACCACCAAAAAAAAAAAAAAAAAAAAAAAAAAAAAAGAGATTAATTATTAAGCAACGCCTACGCTTCTTGTTATATATCTATGCTAAAATCTCCAGGCTATATGCGAGTTCAAATGATCATGGGATACGGCCGCGGTTTGGTCGAGAACGAGAGTATTCTTTCTCGGAAGCCAAATTTGGCCACATAACGGCAAAGCGAAACACTACGAAGGCGCTGAATGTACCTTGGTAATGTGTGCTAAACCTTCGGAACCGTGAGATTCTGAATACTTGACCTCGATAGCATGCCATTAGCACCACTGGAAAATTTTCTGACCAAACCACGCCGGAAGCAGAGCCACGGAGAATATCCCGAATAATATGGTTGAATGAAATTTGAACCGTGTGGCAGTATAAATCGCTATTTACTCAGGTCCTTGATTCTGAGAGACCTCTGACATATTAGAGTCATCACCCCAGAACTTGGGCTCATCGGTGAGGTCCAAGTTACTTAACGGGCCGGTGTTTCGCTTCCACGCACCGATTCGCTTCCTAGTTTCCTAGAGTAGGACTGTACTAATACATGGAGACTCGAACTCGATTCCAGATGGCGAAACAACTTTGAAACCAATTCCAAATAACTAGCAGTAACCTGTGCTACGCTACGGCGGATTGAACTGTGTATCGTCGAAGGTCAGTCAGATTAACATTTTACACAAGTGTAACATTAATGTGCAAGATACTTAAGACACCGCTTGTCCTCAACCTTCGATTGACTCCTCGCGGCTTCATAGACAGCTAAATTTTTTATCTTTGCTCGCAGTGACCCGTGCTTTGTCACCCCGGACAGCGTAAATTAAATTGGATGTGATCTAGTTCTCTCGGGACACGAAAGATGCTGTTCCTCGCCAACCTCCAGTTGGTTCCTCACGGCCTCGTCTACATTGCCCAACTTGATGGGCACTGAAAACATTCACCTTCAAATTCAGATATCATGGGTCACCAGAATGGCTCCAGCGTAGTCTGCGAAGGAGACATGGGAAGCAGGGGCTGCAATCTTGTCTGGTGTTCATGGGGTGCCGAAACAGGCCGAAACACTTGTTGAACCGAGTCACACCGGCGACTGCCAAATTTCGGCACAGCCGAGGTGTAACTCGAAACGTAAAGCTAGGGTTAGGGTTAACCTTATATAGTATATCTAATCTTATCTATTTCCTTATAAGGGTAACCCTAACCCTAGTATTACGTTTCGAGTTACACCTCGGCTGTGCTGAAATTTGGCAATCACCGGTGTGAGTAGTCTACTCGAAGTGACCAATCTATTAGTCATAAATAGAAAATCAACAGTCGAGTGGAGCAATTGTGCAGAATTCAACATCTCGGTGGAACTGTGAAGAAAATGATCGGAGACTCAGCATTGTCCGGTAGTGATTGTCATTTGTCTCAGCCCATCAGCTTTCTCAAAAGCAAGGTTTTGACAGTTGTCTCGGCCAATCAGGTTTCTCAGTGAAAGTTGTTCAATTCTTATATAGATTGCTCACTCTTGGGTATGATTTAGTATCTGTTTGTGCCCGCCGCTTGCCGGCCATTCACTTTCATTTCAAGCGGACCTTTCAGCGGACCTACCTACCACGTGATGTTCAAATCGGGTAATATTTCACGTGCAGACTTCCGGGAAATGCCGTTCATAGGTCGAAAAAGTCAAATCAAGGTCCAACCGACCGTGAGACCGTGTCTGGAGGGCCTGATCAGTCGGAGCCAGGTATCTGATCGATACAGATCCCTTCTCCAACCCCGGAAACTCCAAACACAGTTACCCACCTCAATTAGCACTCCGGCAGTTCAATGGCACTGGCTTCAAGTGAGGCAGCTACAAGGATGCTCAGGAACGTTCAAAATGTTCAATTTACACGATTAATTTGTTTAGAGCAAGGTAAGGACAATCTGACCTCAATTTCGGCCAAATCTGACAATAATTGCCTTTTCCTGAGGATTTTGGGCCCATCAAAGTGCCTGCATCGTCTTAACACACTTTAGTTTGGGTTGACGCGGTCCCCGGAGGTCTACCAGCCCAAAATTCCACGACCCATTATTTTTCTTTCCCGGCCTGGCGGCCGGACCTACCTACCAGCCCTAGGTGCCGGCTTGTCCGGCCCGCACCCCCTTGGGCATGGCGGCACGGCGTCGATTCGGACGAATCCCCAGACTCGAGCGAGGTCGACATTGGGGACGTCGGCATGATCGACGAGTACGAGGACGACGGATCGGCGCAGAGCTCGTATGAACTGGGCGACGGGTGGTTCCTACGCAGTCGCGCAGACGTAGTCCAATGAGTTCGAGGTGTAATATTAAGAAGCCCGGAATTATATAGGATGAAAAGTTGCAAGACTACGAAAGTCCCGGCGAGATCATGTATCGGACCCATCGCCAAGCTGGCAGAGACAGCCAAGCAGCCGTGGAGAAATATGTATACAGGACGATTTTCATTTATGTAATAATGATGAGTGGTGCACGTCCAGGGTTTACTAGTCATTGGGAGGATGGTGAAGATGCGAGCACATCATCAATGTTTTCGTCGGTCGAAACATGGTGCTACTCGCCATCTGGTGTAGCTGGGATATCGAGCATGGGATCCTCTGTGCCAGGGGGGATCTTCGGGTTGAGTATAGCCAGGCGAATGTCCATGTTGCGCAGATACAATAGGGACTCCTCGTCGCCACCCAAGAGAGTCGCCGAGTATATGGTAAGAGCCCGACAGATCGTTGACCGCGCAGTGGGATCGTCGAAGCTCTCAGACGAAAGATCGTTCCAAACGATGATCTTTTGAATCATGGAAGCGTACGAAGTGACGGTGGGAGGATCCATCATGCTGAGGAACCAATCTGCGAATCGTCGTTGTAGTGGCGGAGGGATCAGTGCTCGTGGACGGAACCGAGTTAGACAGTCGAATACCTGGGTCACCCGAGCCTTGTGCCAGTCGGGCCGCACCGAGGCGGATAAAAAAGGGTAGTGCTCCAGAAATTCCACGAGTAGTGCAAAGTTCCCCTCCTGCCATCGTTTCTCCGGCGTGTCTCCAGGCGAGGGAGGGGGGATGTCCAACCTGTCCATGAGGGAATCAAGCTGCTCCGGCGGAAGGTCAGCCGAGGCCATCAAGATATGCCATTTCACAACGGCAATAACGCAGGCGGATATGGGGAAACGGGGCGCGGCATTGATGGCAGCGATTGTCTTCTCGTCGAATGCGGCCAGTAAAGCAGGGTGCCACAGGGATAAACTCCAAATTTGCTCCACCAGCTGGAGGTGATCATGATGAAGATGGCCAAAGTGCTTGGTAATGATACCACCGATGAATTTTGGGTCGCATTGTCGCAGGCTGCGGCGCAGGGGGATGTATCGTCGGTTGTGGATATATCTCGTTACTGCGCTGCAGAAGTCGGCGTCCATGGATTCGAGGTTTCTCTGCAGAAGCTGAAGTATGGTATCGACCATGATATCGATGTGGTGTATTTCCTCGATCCCCCATAACCTATCTGCATGCATATTGATGATACCGATGAAGGCATCCTTCAGCTTCATTTGGACCACCATGTTTGGCCGGACCCCAAAGGGCTGAATCGTCAAACAAGTGGCCTCAAATTCGTAGGGCATGTCGTTAAGACCAGCAGAATCGTGGAAGTAGCCTATCAGGACATCGTAGCCATAATTTTCGAAGGAGTTCAACACTTCGCGTGATCTTTGGATCAGGAGTGGTTCATCAGAGGCATCGAGGGACACAAGGCTTGAGAGAGCATCGCTGAATTCGGTGTATCCAACCTCCCTCGCTTGATCTTGAACCATGTCTCAACGCCGTCGAAGATCTTGGTGGGTCATCGGGCTCCCATCGGGCTCCAGCATGGGTATAACATCGCGGACAACCTTGGCCACCGCCGAGAACCTGCACCATCGAACAAGACAGGATGCCGATATTAAATGACAGGTTGCCACGGGGTCATCATTCGGGCGGGGTAATAAGAGTTCGACATCGAATGAGGGAGAAAACCGGCGGCTGGCCGCGGCGCCATGCGAGCCGACGAAATTGGCAAGTGACCACAACGCCTTGATGCATAAGAGGCGGCGGCGGCTCTGAAGTGCAGGATGGAGGACGCCGATATCGCAGCTTCGGAGCAGGCTCTGGATCCGAGATACCAGGTGGATGTCGGGATCCTCGAGAAGCGTCTCGATCATGCCTCCATATGTTCGTCGTCCGAAAATGAGGTCTGGAAGTGCTTCGACAAACGGTTCGAGCTCGTTGTTGTCCGTCAAGGACTCTACGGTCCAGACGATGGCCCGTGCATCGCGTTGGTCTCTCTCGTGTGACTTTTGTGTAGCAGCGCGCATCATTGCCTCGGTCAGAGTTGGCATATTTTTGGGTATGGAAGAGTCGCGGTGTGCAATGGTGGATTCTTCGTCCGTGGCAAATTTGTGGCGGGCGTTGAAAGCGGCGCGCAAGCGCAGAAACAAAGCCCAGGCCATCGCTGATAGGGGTGTTCTATACGGGCAGTCCGATGAATATATCGGCAGCACTGTCAAGTAAGCGTAGGTGGCAAATATCAACCCGAGCATGACCGACGCTATCGTCATGAGCAGCATATTGATGGGGTGGAGAAAGGCGACGAGACCAGCGAAGAAGAGAATGAGGGACGCATGTAGAAGGAGGGGGAGAAACGCGACTGTGGTGTGCATGCCGAATCGTTGGAGGCCGAAGTAAAGATAGGAAAATATGCGCGCGCGTATGACGGGGGACGGACGCATTTCTGTCTTCTGGATGAAGTCCCGGGCCCATTGCTCGACGAGAGTAGCGATGAGCGCGCAAGACAGACTGAACCCGAGGCTGAGGAACCAAAATGTGTTACATGCGAGGGACGAGGGAGTGGGGTGAAATGCCGTCAGCGTCGCTAAGTCCGCAGCGGGTGCATTGGCTTGGGCGTCAAGCTGACGTGAAATCTGCGCCAACAGGGCAATTGTAATCGCTCCCTGATCTGGGGTAAAGCTCTTGTAGCTCTCGACGAGAAATGCTGTCAAGCTCGCCGAGAAGAGACCCGCCTGAGATACTGTGAGGTGAATGACTCATTCCCGGGTGGCAGTACGCACAAAGATGAGCAGGCCTTCCATGTCCGACTTCCAGCCCTCCACCAGTGCCTTGTCGTACTTCTCTGCTTCAGAAATGTAGACCATCCAGAGTTTAGCACCCGCAGATTCATCGCCGGCTACAAAGGAACAAAGTCAAAAGGGCCATGAAATTAGATGGGTTGGCACCGACCATCGGAGTCGCGGATGTCAGAGAAGCGACTATGGAGTGAATCAGCAGATGTCGTCGAGCTGGCCATGGTAGTCGCGACGAAGAAGCAAAGCTGTTGAATGTGAGATAGTTGGGGCATGTAGATAGATTGGCGCCAGACTTGACGCCGGTGTAATTCCGATCACGTCGCCGACAGTTCGAATGTAGCGCGCCGGAGAGATGCGTGGATGCCATCCAGTGGCGTAGGCGATCCGGCTACTCCGATCCATTGAGTGCCCAATGTCCATATGACAGGAGCGAAGGCGATGGATGAGCTGGCTGGCGCTGAGCGCCGAGCTGCAATGGATGCAGAACCAAAAAAAAATGGTGGTGTCTCGACGCAAGACCCAATCCCGAATCAAATGGGTGCACTGCTTGATTGGCGTGTTCCAAACTATCATTTGCAGAGGGGTTCCGCACGCTATCGGGTCCGCATCTTGTGGGAAAGGAGCCCGGATAAACTGCCTTGACGATGGATGGGGTACGTACCGTTGCAGAGGCTTAATTCTTAAGGTATAGTCTGGGCATTCTTCGTGATACCACGCGCCCCCGAGAGAGTGGAGATCTGGGTGTGGATTTAAACTACGAATTTAAAGAAGATGATCTCAGTGAGGCGGGGCAGGTGGATCAGCAAACGAAAGGGGGAAAATAAAACAACATACATAATACGGCCCTGATCCCGAGCGTATGCCCTGCTTGTACAGGATCATTATCTGACGTAGCCCCACAGAATGAAAGTGGATTCTGGGGAGCATGCGGGTGCAAGTCGACGAGCAATGAAGCGCAGAGTCAAAGACCGGAATGGGGAGGCGGAACGATGGAAGAGAACGGCGTAGACGCAGTTAACAAACATCCCAGGAGTTCAGAGGACCAGGAGCCCAGGGCGAAGCAGCAGCACTTAAGTATACCCCGAGAAAAAGAGATGAGCGCATGAAGCAAGAGGCGTTCGGAACACTCGGCCCGGGCTGATGCGAGCATCGCCGCCCTCCTTTTGATCGCCAACGACGGCGCCGACGTCGAGCATCCATGTCGCTGCAGCTGTACCCAAAGCAAGTGATACAACACTACTCCCGCTCGTGAGGATACGGACGCAAAGTAATGCTAGATGCATCTCTTGTTGGGCGTTCCTCCGGTTGACCTCCTTCCCCGCAGTACTGGTGCATACTACGATGACGCCTCGCGCTCAGGACGCCGTAGCTCCGCCCATGGCATGCAGCCCGCTCTGTGGCCCGTGCTCACGGGCCTCTATCCACCGTATCGGCGTCTACCTCTACTGTCCCGCGATCGCGCATGACCGTATCATGTACGGCCCGGGGACGCTTCCACTGGGAGGGGAATCACGCATATCCGTACGCGGAGTGTGTCCGCCGCTGGCTACGCCCTCCACCCGCGCAAGCGTTTGAATACCACGACCCGATTTCGATGCCGCCGCCCGGCACGGTGATACGTCAGCATTCACAGGCTGTGGTGGATGTGTGGGCGGCGCGGTGAGGCGCGACGTGCCTGCCGGCGGCCAAAAAATTTTAGGCTGCGGAATTTTGTCAGGCCCTCTGTGGATTGAGAAACGGGGGCGTCTTGAGGCGGTTCACCCGATCTCGATACATCGTCACGACGCTTTGGGGAGGCGAACGGAGGGAGCGGACGCGCAGGGAGAGAAGAGGGGTTGGTCTCCAGGCACCGGAGACGCGGAGCCATGTCTTTTCACAGGGGGCAAGAATAGCGGCACTTGCAATAAGGGCAATCTGCGCGCACTTGCAGCGTCCTTGCTGTGGACATGCTGCATACTCGCTGATTCCTTATGTAATCTGGTCAAGCATCAGTAAGTGGGTTCAATTCTGGGCAATGTCATCTTTTCGATTTCAGTCCCATTGGCCGTAATAATTGGAATGCCCTCCACTCTGACTACTGACTCAAGGCAGTTAAATCCTAGATGGGATATGTGTTTTTATTCAGCTATTCTCAGCGTCTGAGAAATATTTGTTACTAATTTAAGCCTTTTTTCTGCTCTGATATTATCCATAGTGACTACACACCACTCTTTGGCAGTCGGGCCTGAGCCTGTATCTTCCATACCTTGTCCAGAGGTAAAACACTTGATCTGTCCTTGTTTATCAGCATAAGAGTCGAGGCTCAGCCTGGGACTGGCTCAGCGGCTGCGAGGGCAAGGAAATTGTAAGCACCAGTGCCAGTGCATGGTAGGGACCTGTAACCCACGCCTGGCACAGCTTCCCAACATGTGCACATTAAATTGCTTCCCAATGAGCCCAAAACCTTAATAAATTGCTTGAGGAGGAAAGGTTACAAGTTTAACAACTGATTATCTGGACCAATAGGCAAATTTTGTTTTGTGCACTGGATTAAGCACTACACCCACACATCCAGGAATAAGATAAGATCTGGGAACACCTTCGTTGACCCACCCCGCGACACCCAAGGTTGAAAAACAAAGAATAACATATTTATCAGTAGCTGAATCTCAAACAATGAGCAATTCAAGGCACGTTCTAATGCAAAGTGAACTGGAGGGAAAATTACAATTGCTTTATTGTGGTCATAGAGACTGTGCGTAAAAAGTGATGTAGTAGAAAAGAGTGGTAATGCTCGAAATCGAACTTGTGCACTGATGGATGTTGCATTACCTAAGCCAACAGCAAGTCCGTGTCGGATGCCCCTGCAAGTGCCCGCAGGTTGCCACTATGACAAGTGCCATTATGTTTGCCCCCTGTGTTTCCTCTAGTCCTCAGTTATTTCTTAACTAGTGCCGTCTATGGTGTCTGACTTCTGGCGCCGTTTTTTGCGATGGCTCGGGGCTATCTCTGGGTCACTCTCTCCGACGTACTTCGCCTTCAAGCCTTCAAAGCCCCAAGTTGGTCTTGCTCTATTTCTGTCCATTGCTGTCTCGGCATCTCGGGTCCTCTTTTCACCTTTGGTTCAGCTCGGGTGACTTTCTTTGGGCTCTTTCATCTGGATGTGGTATGGCCTCAATTCCCTTCAAAGCGCTGTCTCGGCATCTTGGGGACTCCTTCAAACTTGGCTCAAGCCCCTTCATCAATATGCTCTCGTGATGCCCCATGCAGCCGCCTTGGCGAGTTTCCTATTCATTTCATCTCGATTGACTTTGCTGACGTGCTCTATTCACGCCAGGTATATTACACTTTTCGTCCACGGCCAACTCTTGGTCTCAGTGTAACTGCTCGAATGGTCACTACGATATTGTAGCCATGGTACGTCGTCTATTCCCTTCGACTCAATTGACTTTGCTGACTCGATCTACTATGCAATTAATGCTGTCCCCGGCCACCCCTTTTCGTTAGGGTAAGCTTTTGAACGGCTAAAGTATCTTTCTTTGAGTCCCCGGAGACGGATTTTTCATAACCCAGTCAACTTCGTATTCGCTTTCCCTTCAATGTTACTGACACAGATTCAACCTGTGTGTTCTAGCGGGACTTTACTCTCCGGTAATCCTCACTCGTCTCCGCGCTGCATTTGCACTTACACCCTTGGACTGGTCCCTGCTCATCCAATTCATTCATGAGTAGCAAGCTTCATCGCAACGCTACATCTCCATCCCAACTGATATCTCACTCGAGTCTGGTCTGGGCATTCCGCTTCCAAGCGAGTCGCAGTGATGTTCCATCCACTCGCTCGCAGCTTCACCAGCTGGTATACATCCTCTCATCGCATTTCCATGTGGCGTGATTTGAATTTGGGTGCATCCTTCCTCGCCGTGTATCTCGCGCACGAGTCACAGCTCCGCGCAGCTTCGTGAGCCTACCCATCGAATCGGTTACATCTTCACTTGGTAGAAGGAGCGCGTTACGCACCCGCTCCGTCGTGAATCCTTCAAGTGAGTCGCATTAGCTTTATTTTCACCCGCTCGGGTTGCTGACCTCCTTTATCAGTCAGTTGTACTTCCATCTCACTTTTCCCTGGTACGTTTCTTCTCGTTCCCTCCCTTGCTACCGCAGATCCATATACCTACATAAACGTTGGGTCGAATTTCCCCTCAGCTAGCGGTGGGGTGTAACTGTACGGAAAGCGCTGGGTCCTGAGCTATTTCATGCCCCGCTACATTGCGAGGTGTGAGCGACTTGGAGTTTGGTAGGTACCCATTGCAGGAACCTACCCGCGATCTCAACGATCCATTTCTTGGACTCTGCTCGGTACGTTCCATCCACCCAGCCAAAGCGCTCGAAATTTAACCTATTTCCTTCTCGCAGCGCATCTGACAGTTATAAATGGATTGGGATCGTGCGATGCAGAGGTGCAGATACGGCGCATCCCCTTGACTCAATCCTCCCTTCTAACCAACGCGCCTGTTCAGACTCTCCAGAGTGCTTGCGAGACGCCCGTTGGTGCGAGAACTACAACGCAGCAAGGTCCGTGTCGCGCTCCATCCGCAGATTAATACCGACCCCCTCTTAGATGTGTTGTCAGATTCATCGTGAGCCGCGGAGGGAACGCCTCGCACCGCTCCACGGTGCGCAGGTCTTGTTGAGAGCAGTCTGACCTTGCTTCAATTTCAGATTTTGCTCGTCAGATTGCGTTGCAATATGTGGCCGACTGCCCCATCGGATCGGAGTAGTAGAGCAGCGAGCTGGGTCGGATTCACGCGGCGCAGGGTTTTACTTTTGACAATGATGCATTCATTCCGGTATGTATCGAGTGGGGTGGACCGCGTGCGTGCGGCTCGTCGGGACATGTCCCGCGATCGGCGTGCGCGGAAACGTGAGAGTAAGCGGGAGAGCAGTGGACGCACCGTTGGGAAACTGCGCTGCGGACGGCGTGAGTTGAGGAAATAATATAACTATGGGTGACGCACCTGGAGCCTCTCCCCTCCCCCGGGGCTGCGCATGTGTACATTGCGGTGCGTCGGGACACGCGGCCGCGAAGCCACTGCGATGCCCCGGTGCACGCGGGCACGGCGGACTAGAGCACGCAAAGGGGCGGACTCGGCACGCAACGTGCGGAGATGGCGACACGCACGAGCGTGTACTGTACCATTTTATTGAATTTGTATGTCACGGGTCACGGTGGCCAAAATATACGAAAAAATTCGAACCTGTCACGGGTCATCCAGGGGATGTTCGAATGTTCAAAACCAAGTCACAAAATGGCCCAAAAATGCTTTAAAACGAAATTTTCGCGTGCGCACGGCGCGTTGAGCTCGAAATACCGCGGCGCTCTCACGACCTGCCAATTCCTGGCGTGGACACAACCAAGGGCCTTGACGACGACCGAAGGTGGGACCACAATCTCTGTCACATTGAAGGCGGTAAGGGTCGGGGGGAGCTCCGCAAGATAGTTGGTCGGATCGGAGTAGACGGTGGATTTCCGCTGTGGCGGTAGCTGGAATTCGATGAGGCTGGACACTGGGAGGTTTTTTGGGGGGAAGTGAGAGCTTTTCTGGCCCATCTGGGATCCTGAGTGCGACGGGAAGGCCACTCATTGCGGCGGGAGCGGCGGGATTCGTGTAAAAAAGTCACTAACATAAATCATTGCTGAACCTTTAGGTTTGGCTACCCAGGGGAACTTGGGCTTAGTTCTCTTTTGCTGCATGTACAAACAAAGTTAGTCACGCAACATTGGTCATTGCGAAAATAAAATTGAAAGAAAATGGGACAAGACCTAGAAATAAATCAAAATGCAAGGGTATGTTTTCAACTTCTTACCTGCCTGAATCCTCTTGCGCGACCCGTTTCATCGCCTGGAACTAAAGATATGCTCTGAGTTCAACTTTGGGTGTTAGTCATTTCTGCTTTGTTCGGGCCAGTATCCGGGCGCGGAGAATATTAATCCCCGAGATCAATCACCACTTCATGATCTTGCCAGCGCACACGGAAAGTCTGGCCCGATAGGCTTAACCCGCTAGAGGTGCTGCCCAACCAGTTCGATTTGGCCCAGCATAGTATAAACAAGATCCTGGCCAAGTTAATTCCCCCAGACACGGAAGATCACACTCCGGAGGGCTTTTTTACTGAAAAATGGAATGAGGAGGATATGGGCCGCCTGAAAGACCACCTGCGAAAACACTCACTAGACAGCACTGCAGGAGAGGACCAGACCTCGTACCTGGAGCTACTAGAGATCCCGAACGACGACCTTGCGAGTCTGTGCAATGAATGTGTAGCGCGCAAAGACGGCCCATCCATCTGGTTCATGTCAGCCGTGGTTGGAATTCTCAAACGGATGAAACCTCACGAAAACCCGGACAGCTATAGGCTGATAGCCCTTGAAAGCTGCTTCCTAAAAGCCTTGACAATTCTAATCCACTGGCGTATAGCCGACTGGGCGGAGGCAAGAGGGCTGATCCCGCCGGGTCAAAACGGATTTAGACCGGGCTATCGCACCAATAATAACCCGTTCATCCTCCGGTGTCTCAAAGAATGGGCGAGGGCTCACGGCTATACTCTCTACGTCGCTTGCGTCGATTTTACAAATGCATTCCCCTCGACAGATCAACCGACTCTTTGGTTGAAATTATTTCGTCTCGGAATGGGGGGAAAGATATTCGACTGGCTGCGCATGCTGTACGATCGGATGGACTATTATGTCAGGCATGGAGACATGGAATCGGATCACTTCAAGGCGCTCATCGGCCTCCTGACCGGAGACCCGGCCTCGCCGATCCGATGGAACATCTTTCTTTCTGACCTAATATTGATGCCCGACTTCGAGGATATTTTTCTTGCTGGGGTTCGAATCTCGCTGCTAGCGCAGGCTGATGACCTCCTCATCGTTTCCCTGTCAGTACGTGGTCTCCGTGCTAAATTGTCCACTCTGGAACGCTGGTGCGCGTTGAACTTCATCCTGGTTAACTTGATCAAAACAATCATTTTAATCTTCGGACCGGTAGTCTCGCCGCTTCCTACCTTCCATCTGGGCAACACACAGCTCGACATCAAGTCAGAGGAGAAATATGTGGGCATCAATATTCGAACAGATACCAAGAATATTTTGGCTGAACACTACAAAGCTAAGGCACGCACCGCTCGCTACTGTGGACACCGCATCATGGCGATTGAAGACATGACGGGAAGATTGACACCGAAGGAACTTAGACAGCTATACATGGCCCGCATCGATTGTCACTTGATCCACGGATGCGAAGTATCGCCGGACAGTGAAGACGTGCATGTCAAGCAATTATGTAAAGTTCAAGTCAGTTTCGTACGGCAAATGCTCAATCTCCATCGTCGCTCCATGATTGCCCCGCTCTTCACAGAAACCGGGATAATGCCTCTCCGAGTACGACGCCTCCTACTCGATCTCAGCCACCTCGTTTATTTCCTTGGTCTAAATAATGACTCTTATGCCCGGGCCGCTCTCAATAGTTCGATTGAACTTTCCGGCAAGGGTAAAACGTCATGGGCCAAAGATCTCATCAAGGCTGCTTCGAGAATGCCATTCCACTGCCCAGCGCTCGTATTAACTCGATCTACATCTATTCGTGACATCGAAAATTACGCAAAGTTGGTGCAGAAGCTGATGTTGGAATGGCTACAAGGAGAAATCGACTCGTCTGATAAGCTCTCGTTACATGGACGTCGTGAACCTCAAAAGGACAAAGGACCGATCCAAATTACCTCCTGTATGCGGCATTACCTCACTATGGTGAAGACTCAAAAACATCGCGAGGCCATAACCTCTTTGTTGCTTTCGACTCACCTATTGGCCGTGGAAATCTTGCGTTACGTCGATCATGCCTATCCCCCAGTGCCACGATCGGAACGGCTCTGTAGGCTCTGTAAGAAGGAAGTAGAGACACCAGAACACGCCCTGATCACCTGCAAATCCTCGGACGCGCTAGCTGAATTACGAGCAATTTTCTTGAGCAAACTCTTCACTGATCTCCCAGACTTACAACGCCAGATGGCTGAACTTTCAGAAACAGAGTTTCTCAAAGCCATCATCCATCCGAGATCGACAATCGCGCTGGTTGCCAAGTACGCATTTGAAGTCCTAGAATTGTTCTACGCCGTCCCCGTGTTTCGTTAGAGCTTGTGAGAGGCATACCCGAGTTGATGTGCTAACTTCTTTTCGTTTTTCAGCGTTCTTTTGGTTCTACCGCGGCGAGTTGTACGTTTCGACCGAAAGCTGCGACCGTGAGCTCGGCTAAAGGAATTCTGAGAGGCCCAGGGGCGATGGTGTAGATAGTGCGTGTACACCGGGAAAATCCCTGGAAACCGGCGTTCATGAGTTGGACCCTGCCATGTAATTCTACCTACCTACCTACCTACCAATGGCGGTGGGGGAATTTTTTTTTAAAAAAACAGAAAATAAGTTGCAACAAACTTGCCGAAAGTTGCCGACCATCAGGCTTAGTATCCGATACCACCACATTGCTTGTAACATCTTCAATAGAGCCGGGTTGCCCTCTCAAAATTTGGATCCTATGCAATGATTTATTCCAATATTTCCTAGCCCTTCAGAACTGGTATCGGTCAAGAGGTGGCAGAAGAAACAATAAAATGGTCTCATTTTCCCGGCGGAGTTTGTCTCGGATCAAACGGCATGTCTTTCCCGTTTCGGATGGCTTCATCAAACCGTCGATTCGCGCTCCTGCGACGCCTCGCTCCATCGGTTCTTTCTGGCTCCAAAAGGAAGGGTTCTTATGGGCCATTCTTGCCTGTTTTTGCTGGTCAAAAATTTAAAAATCTTGCCTGCCGGCGGCAAATGATCTATCTTGCATTTCCCACAAACATGTGTGTTTTCATGGGTTCCTGGAGCCCTTGATCAGGAATACAAGTCAATCATCACTTATATACATTTTCCATTGCTTCAGTAGATTCAAAAATGCCGGAAACTCGGCGGGCTTCCGGGCCTGAGCTGAAATGATGCACTTTTGGGCTTTCATGAATTTTCGGGCTGTACCTTACCAGGAACATCCCACGGCAGTATCTCATGACTAGTAAGCCATCACACAGTCCACATTAGGATTGCTGAAGGCAAAATCGCAGCACAATTTGGAGCCACAACTGTACTCATGCAGCTCAAGGATAGCCCTTCAAAATACTGAGGAATCCCATTGTTGACCCGCTGTAAAGCAGCTAAAACCACGTCAGAAACACAACTTAGGGGCCTCGGGACCGACGGGCCGAGACCACGTGCATTTCAAACTCTGCTGGTATCTGATTCTGGTATCAGACACCGCCATCAGTATCGAGCCAGAATCTTTGCTTCAACTTTGCTTCCTCCTCCACGTCCTCCCTGGCTACCTTCTGCGAGTAGCAAAGGCCGAGAGGGCCATCACACTCTGTCACGACAATGTCATGGCAATCGTGCGCCTGCAAATCAAGGACCTCGCGAGGTTGGTGGGGATGAAAATGGAAGCAACAGCCATAGATCGAAAGTAGACATGATTCGGTTAATTTACGGTTTTTGGGGGAGGAAAACTTTTAAACCCCCTATGTTTTACGAATATTTTGCTTTCAGAATGTGTAGAATCACACTTTCCTTTTTTGGTCGTAGTTGCATATCACAATCTAAAGCGGCTTTATTTAAGCTCCTTTGGTGCCTATCCAACCCAATTGTTTTGGATCATAGAACTTACTATTCAGATTGAACCTAAAGGTTCAGCACCCGCCTCGAAGAGGCCCAATCCCAAGTCATTGATGCAATTTACCGCTTTTGGTGTTCCCTTGGCGTATTGATTTCCCTGTGTATCAGGGAGTGTTCTACATTCAAAGTCGGTATTTCTACAACTTTTGGGAGGTTCCCAGCCACTTTCTGCGGATATTCGAACTTTTTTTCATGTCACGGTCTCCCGACCCGATATACGAAAACCAAAGTTCGAAGTTCCGGGTCACGGGTCACAGCCCATTCGAATTGAATAAAATGGTACAGTATGCGTCGGGCGTGCAGCAGCAGCAGCGCCGGCTGTGTATCATGCAGGGGAGCGTTTACTCGCCCTCTTCGGCGTCATGGTCGTGTTACAAGGCGGCCGCGGAGCCACCGGGGCTCCTGGCGTGATTAAGGGAAGGATGTGAGCAGAACTTGCGTACCTCGTCGCTGCCTCCATCTCCTGCGAGCTCCTGCCCTAACCCGGACCTTCCCCGCCCGCGCCCGTTACGGGAGGACCTTGATGGTGTCGACGCTGGGTGTAGCATGCGCTGGCCGAGCAGGTGGACGACGAGGGCGATGGTGCGAAGGAGGTTACTGTGGGTCTCGCCGCGCAGTTTCGATGCTGCGCGCTGGCAGCGTTCGTCGGGCGCTTCGACGTCGTGGGCGTGAGGGTCGTGTTCAGGACAAGGATTCGGAAGGTGGGCGGACGCGGACGCGCGCTGCACGTGAGTGTGAGCAGGACAGCGGGCAGCGAGGGTGTGAGCGGAGGGAACTTGCCATCAAACAGTTAATGGAACATGTTCCAAGAAAGGTTGGCTTTCGAT
The DNA here is from genome assembly GCA_029204335.1 of Mycena vulgaris. Taxonomy (NCBI): domain Eukaryota; kingdom Fungi; phylum Basidiomycota; class Agaricomycetes; order Agaricales; family Mycenaceae; genus Mycena; species Mycena vulgaris. Next base: position 65,808 of record JARGYA010000106.1, on the reverse strand, counting down.
ACTTACACTCATACCACTACAGACCCAGACCGTAGCACTTACCCCTCACCCTAGCATACTCCGTATGGGGTACAGCCACATAGCACTACTTAGCTAGGTACGGTTACCCAAATCAAATCAAATTGATGGCCCGATTCATGGCTGCATATGGTAGAAGATGGTAGAGTGCTTTTATATCAGATTTGACCTGAGATTTAACACAAGAGTGCTTCAGTGAGAGATTGAGGATATTTGGACCGGGGTTAGACCCGGGCCCAAGCCCGTGTTGCCCGCCCATCACTAAGCTGCATTTGCGGGCATTACCAACTGCGATTACAAATTATCCGATTTCAAGCGCAGCTTACTTATCTGACCAACCAGTGAGACTTGGTCAGGGGGCGCCTCGAAATATATAAAGGTTTCCCGGTGGAAAATGTCCCACAAAACAATCATGTCTAACAAGACCGTCTACCTCAGTAAGCCTTTGACACCCTGAAGGCAATCCACTTAAAGTTCATCAATGTTTTCAGTTTCCGGAGCGAACCGTGGCATTGGATACGCTCTGGCCGCCAGCCTCGCTGCGCGCCCCGACACCGTTGTCTTCGCGGGTTCCCGTGACCCCGCTGCGCAATGCTGAAGGACCTCGCGGCGAAACACCCAAATGTCCACCCCGTGAAGCTCACGTCTGCTGATCAGGTGGACAACGAGGCTGCCATCGCAGAAATTCAGAAAATTGCCGGGCAGTTGGACGTTATGATTGCCAACGCCGGTGAGCCAGTATTATTTTCAGGCATTAAATCATGTACTTATGCGCATCCCAGGCATTTCAAAATACTACGGCACCCTCCCCACGACACCAATCTCTGAATTCAAACAACATTGGGAGGTCAACACGCTAGGCATCGTCGTCCTCTTCCAGGCAGCGCATACCCTCCTCCTCGCCTCACCCAGCAAAACTCCCATCTTCGCCCTCATATCCAGCGTGATTGGTTCCATGGGGCGCTACACTCACGTCCAGGCCACACCGTACGGCTCCTCCAAGGCTGCCGCCAACTTCCTCGTCAAGGCGATGGATGCGGAGAACCCCGCGCTTATCGCGCTCGCAATCAACCCTGGATGGGTGGCGACAGATATGGGAAATGAAGGGGCCAATGCTAATGGGATGGCACAGGCGCCGGTGAGCGTCGAGGACTCCGTAACGGGGATTATGTCGCGGATTGACGGCGCGACGCGGGAGAAGACTGGGGGTCGGTTCTGGAACTACAAAGCCACACATGGAGGCATGTTTTGGGACGTAGAAACGGACGAAATTCTGTGGTAGATTAGTGCGGGATGAATGAACTCATGTCTTGCGATAACTGGAAAGAACGACGCATGTATGTCTGTGCTGGATTGGACCTAATTTCCTATGAGGTTCCGTGCACCCGTTGATTCCATTGACTGTCCAAGCGCCGCGTTATCGTCAAGTATTATATTCTAGATTGGAACCACCGACACACAGCCTCCAACTGATTTTCCTACGGCATGCCGTGTTGAAGCTGAGACTGTTGAGTGCTGAATTGAGAGTCAAAAGAGTCTGAGACTTGGCATCTTTACAGCTCTGGTCTGCCATTTCGTCAGGGATCTCTGGGTTTCTCGGCTGTGAACCAATGTGTCGCCAGCTAGATTTGCGAGGTGTTTCATAGATTCCAATAAACTCCCTTCCATATTCGGCCATCTTACGCCAGTTGCCTTCGTACACCCCTGCTGCAAGCAAGTCACCCCGTCGAGCTATGTTAGCTCTGTCGGATTTCATGGATATTGCACGTCGCGCATATGCACCCGTACCCGTTGAAGTCAAGTTGAACCAGGACCGCTCAATTTGATTCTGATTCAGTACTTTCGCACCTCGGCTGTGCCTAAGCATCAGGTCGCCCGTGGCTTGAATTCTGGCCCCTCGGCCTTTCCTTTAAGGTGCCTGAAGCGTTTAAACCCAGCTCGGGGAACACCGACGGCAGCGAGGGAAAGCGCCCCCCGCGGCCGACCTGGACCTTACCATGTCCTGTGGGGGTGAATGGTTGTTCATTGGCTCTACGTTAACTCACAGATGCGCCCTGAAATCTTCTTGAGTCCATTTCAGAGACTGGAAAGCTTCAACTTGGAAATTTTTGTGAGCTCCGCGAGTCGGATTATATGCAGAAGTCCTCATCGGGCCATCTCAACAGACTTGGATCACGGTTACAATATTCAGTTCCACACAAAGGACACGAATACAGTGAATACTACTTTCTAAGTATGGATCCTGATACATTTCTGATCATGCTTGCTTGATCCATTCGTTGCCGGCGCACGAACTCCGTCAACCGAAGAAGCAGCTGAAAATTCAAGGTGAGCGTTGTAGCCGGCGCGATCCACGGAGGGCACTCACTGGAACGACGAGATCGCGTCGTTGAACGAGGAACCTCCGAGGTTGGAGTTACCGGGGCTTCTAATGGGTCCGAGCTGGCTCCCACCGCAGTTTGCATCGCTGTATTCGCAACGTTAGACGCCCCATTGCGGATTCCAGGGAACACAACTGGAAACACTTGCGTGAAAAAGAAGCAGTCCTGCCCAGAGTCGGGACCCACGGCCGAGATGTTGTCATTGAATACGAGGGGGACGTTGACGCACTGGCCGCTGGAGCCGTGGAGCGTGGTGCAGGAGCCGGTGAAGCCGGCGTTGGTGCAGACGAACCTGGGGCGACGTGAGTGTGAGTATCCGAGTTAGGGGTCTCTGGGCAGCATACACGTTCCCTTGGGTACGGGCGACGAGTGCGGCCTGTGGAGGATATTGGTGGGTGAAGGGGTGAGACGAGGACGCTGGCTGTTACCGTGTCGTGCTCAGGCGCCGGGAGGGCGTAGACGAGGGGGATGAGCGCGAAGAAAGCAGTGGTGAACTTCATTGTAAGTTGAGAATGAGGAGTCAGAACAACTTGGTTTCCAGTGTTCCACTGCCCAGTATTTATACAAGTCGCGCTTGGATAATTAATCGGTAGGGTGAGTCAACGGACTGACCAAAATTCTCCCCAGATCCATTTGCAACGGGCAATTTTGGCCGCACTGATTTACCCGGGTCCGCAAGTCGGGCACACACCGGCGCGCCGGGGTTGGTCTGGAACTATCCGAGCGCCTACTCCCGCCTCTCGCCCACAAAAGAAGGGCATCAGTTGACAGATGTGCCATCAGTCGGCCCATCAGTTGACAGATGTGCCATCAGTTGACAGATGTGCTTGAAGATCATACCGATCATCTCCGTGTTCGGCACCCTACCACTAGTCTGGTACGAATAAACCCGACTGATCTCTTATGCATCCAGGCCTTTCAATTAAATCTCTTAATAAGAGCTCGGGCAAGGACGGTCATATGTCAGGTTGAGTTTAGTAAGACAGAGCGTAGGGTACCCTGTCAGTGCATTGGATCAGAACGCCGGCCTGATGTCCGCGAAAGACTCGATCGGCGATATCGGGGAGCTTCCAATTTTCTGCATGAACCAGTGGTGGACGAAAAAGGAATGTTTGCACCGCGGGCACTGAAGATCTTTGGTCGGAGATTTTTGCCCTCCAGAATGCCTTGAATCCATATAAAAAGTATTTATTTCGGCGCCGTATTTCCCCACGGAGATTATTGACGGTGCGCCAAGGGTGCCTACCTGAGTTCATGCCCGCTACGATCACCAACAAAATTCTGATGTTCAGAGAACTACCAGAGGAAGCTACAGCCCGGTGATTGAGTTGATTGCCCTGGGGTCGGGATCCGACTCTACCCTAGGCGTCATAATTCCGCACCGGAGCCCGCATACCGGACGGCTTCGAGCGGTATGTAAATTCTTGTGGTAAAAATCTGAAGACCAAGTTCAAACCCCCTTCCATTCTTCGTCCGTCTCCTGTAGCACGTATCCCGACTATGATCCGCTCCTAGCTCACCTAATTTATTAAAATTATCCAGCTCAGTACGACCATGTAAGCTTGGCCAAGCATCGGCAGAATTCGGCAGGATGTATGGACTGGCGAGCGGCCGTGATCCTGCGGCGGAGCTGGGTTGCCGCAATACCGGCAAAGCACCGGCTCTCCTCCTCGGCAAACCGCATTTGATCCGGAGCAGGCCTCTGCAGCTAACCCCGCATGGGTCTTTACATGGAATATCTAGTTGGTTTTCTTTAAAATATATAGCACAAGTCCTCCCGACTATCGAATACCACCACCTGAGCTGTTTGTCGAGATACCCAACTCTAATATTGATTAGCCATGCCACGATGCCACCTTTTGTCCTGACGCTGTACCAAATTCGGCACTCCCATTTGACTGCCAGCGTGGTGGCGGTGCTATGTATCAGGTACAAACAGAGCTCAATAACGCGCTCTCTTCCTTCCTCCCATCACAATGCCTAAAGTAAAGGCGCCGACGGTGTCAAAATCCACTCAGTCTTCGTTCTTCGTCCTCACAGATGGGAAGAAACGCGTTCTGGTCCTCGGCCCAGGACTTATCTGGTACGAGGGCGCGATTTTTCGAGTCTCAGTTCATTGACGCGTCTACATAGGCCGCAAGGCTCGCGGCTCGCCGTCATTTCCCGCTGATAGAGGGTCCGCTCACTCTGGAAACTGCCGAGCTTGACGTCTGCGGTGGCGAGCTTACTGATATCTCGCCCGACATCTGGGAGATGGCGGTCGAGCTACTGTCGTCAGTCCTGGTCAAAGGGGAACCTAGCGTGCCCGCCAAGGCACAGCCTGCGTCCGCGTCCGCTTTCCCTCCAGCCCTCGGTGTGTCTCACCGTGAATCTCAGCTTCCCTGAGTCTCATGTCCAGGAGATCACCAAGCCAGGGTTGCCATCAACGTATATTTAAGCGACGCATCCATCGACGTCCGCGCCAAGTCCACGACGTCTTTCCGCACCATTCTGTCTTCCGTCTTGGAATCCTTAGGAATCGCAGGCTGTCCGGACCACTACCGCGTGTTATTAGACGGCCACAGTTGCTATTCAAGGGCGTCGCCGCAGACACTGCAGCCGAGTACCGCAGAAGCACGGCGGACCCCGAGCGCTGGCAGGCCGTCGTGGGCGTCGAGCGCGCTGGACCCCACGCTGTTCCGCGTGCTGGAATGGGGCGGGATGGAGGTCCTCGGGCGGTGATGTTTCCATTCCGATTTCCACATGATTACCGTAAAATAATGGCTCTAGTTTTGTAGCATGTCTCTGCGCTTGTTTTACATTAAGGGCGCGAGAACAGACCGCTCGCGCACCCATCGATCCGAGCATCCCTCCATCAGGTGAGTCAGCCCGACTTCGACGACTTTTGCAGTCTCCTCGGGCGTGCCCCACGGGACGCGCGGTGTTATCGCCACCAGATGCTATTCGCAAGCGTGAATCAGCCCCGTCACAGACAGAAGGCGGGAAGAACGTACCGCGCCCATGTGTTTCGCCGCCACGTTCGGCATATGCGGCGCCATCGTCCCACAGTGCGCGCGATACGCGGTCAAGAACGCCTCGATGAGCGCCGCGCCGGACTCGACCGTGTGCGGCTTGAACAGCTGTAGCGTATGCATCTCCGCGCAGAACTGCCCGACATCGAGCGCCGCGAGCCCCGGCTTCGCGAGCTCCCAGTCGATGACGTGCACGCGCTCCAGCTCCAGCGCAGGGCCGTCGCTGCGCAGGCTGACCATGATGTTGCCCGTCCAGAAGTCGCCCATGGTGAGCGTCTCGCGCGAGGTGTAGATCTCGGGCGTGAGTTCGTCGACGATCGCGCGGATGTCCGCGAGGTCGCTCGCGTCGACTTGCTCGTTGAGGAGCGCGATGGCGGGGAGGGCGTCCGTCGTGAGCGTGGAGATGAGCCGCCCGTATGTGACCCAGGCAGTGATTTTCTGTACTCAGCCATCAGCGAAAACGGAAGTAGAGGGAGGATTGGGGAGTACCTTTGCTTGCTCATTCTGGTCGAAGAAATCGAGCATGGTGGGGTCGACGGCGGCCCACGAGTGCAGGCGGCCGAGGAACTGGCCGAGGGCGAGGCCGATCTCGCGCGCGACGGCGGGGGAGGGGGTGGCGGTCAACATCAGCTCTTTCAGCGTGAGGGAGCCGGCGCCGCAATCGCCCATGATTATGACGTGCGCGTCTTCGTCGAAATGGTGCATCCCAGGTACGGTGGCGAGGGGCCCGCAGTCGAGGCCTGCTTTGACTTTTTCTAGTGCTTTGGCTTCGAAGGCCTACAAAGACGGGGTCAATGAATCGAAATACAAGCCAGGAAATTTCGGCGCCGGTCCAAACGAGCGAAGAGCTTGGCCTCGGCTAGGGGTTCCGACGGACAAAAAACTCGGCGCGCACCTGTCTTTCGATCGCGAACGGGATTTTCGAAGCCGAGAGCGCGACATACGGTCGCGCGTGCTTCATCACGAGGGTCGGATGCCCTTCGTAAGGTGTCGACAGGTGCAGACGGTAGGTAAAGCTACTGTTCCCCCCAGACAGCGGAGTCACGACTGTGCTTGCGAATGGCGTCGTCGCGAGGTAAGCTTGTACGCCGGACGCGGTGGATAGATCGTGTTCGGTGGCCATTGCGAGTCGAGGATTTTGATGTGATCTGATGTTACCCAAACGTCCGCCTTTAAAGAGTTGGGTTTCATTTGGCGACGGAGTCAATCGTACTCAATTTCATTGCGGCTCCGACTAAAAGATGGGTGTCAGAGAAGAGCATGATTGTGGCTGGTGATGGCATCAGCGTGAAAAATAAAAGTAAGTAAAAGGGGACCAGGCTGATGAGAAAGCAACCCTGTGCAACCCTGTGCAACACGGGACTTGACGCGTCGATCTTGAGCAACGCGAGGGTACGGAATCTATGAACGGTGGCGATCTCACGGGGGAAGGACGGTGGTAGTCTCTTATAATCAGACACTACAACAGTTGTCACTCATACCTCGCGATGTTGTAGTCTGTCGATTACCCGAGGCGTTTGATCCGAGCTCGACCTTATTATGTAATCTTAAATTTCTCGAGCTTTTGAACGACGGTTACGACGTGTCTTTCGACATTCTGTGGTGAATTCTTCGTCCAGGAAAGCTGTATAAGCAGCTTTCTCAGTTGTTTCCTCACCTGGACCGCGCAATCGCGATGCCGAATTTTGATGGGCCGGCCACGTGAAAACGGCGGTGTTTCATTTCTCTTCGAGAATGGGGCACACGACAATTTTGAAGAGGCGCATCTCATCGAAATCCCAATTCAGATCATTTAGCCTCTTACGCTTTGTCCGTTGTAGTCAGGTTGAAGCGGGAAAGCCTTTGATAGGTTTCAAACTCCGACGATTATGTAATAAGGTCGAGCTCCTAACACCGGGCGCGTGGTAAACTCCAGACTAGGACGGTGGTGACAAAGAAAAAAAAGTTCTCTCGAGCTCTGAAGTGATTCGTGTGCGTTGGACATAAGGCCAACGCATCCTATGACTCTTCAAGCTTCAACTTGTGATGTTGCGGCCTGCCTTGTGCTCGCCCGAAGCGGCCCGATGTTGATTTGGAGACAACCGGGTGAGGCTGTGCAGCGTTCGCATCCGTGATGATGACCAACCGTCACCAACGCATAACAATGCGCAACATCGCTCTCCTTCTGCCTTATCCTCCACCGTTGTCCAACCTCCAGGCTGATCAGTTGGCTCAGGCTCTGCTTCTCATAAAACCGGTAAGACCACCACGAGAGCTCGAGACTGTGACGGGCCCAATCCTTCAGCTCTGCCCCGCAATTCGGACTCAGAGCCCTCGGGCATCGAGGCTGCAGTTCAAGGCAGCTCAAGGCTCTGCTCTCAGGAAATGGATCTCCCCAACTGAATGCAAGTAGCTTCCTCCCCCTATTCCTTGCCAGCACAACAGTTCCTTCTGATCAAAGTCATCGCAACGGAATTTGCCGCGTCCACAACATCTACAGACTACAGGCGGCTATTTTCGGATGTCGTATCCATAGCGGTTCGTCCTTTTTAAGTCGAGTAACGTCCCAACCACGCTGATTCCCCGTCTCCCGTCAAAACCCCCCTGGAAGCCCCGACTTAAACCTCCAACAAATGAGGCACGAGGCGATACTCCCTTCAACTCCCACCCACGAGTGACTCAGCCTCCGAGGAATCACAGGTAGCTCTGCTGGTGTACGGCGAGCTATAACGATTCGGCATTTTTCCAGTACCGCGGCGATCATTGAACGGGTCGCCGAGACTCGACGGGTTTCCAAGGGCGTACTCACATAAAAGCGTGGCCAATATCACCCTCTTCTATTTCAACGGTCGCGCTGGACGCTCCTTTCCAAATTTCACTCTTCAAACGGCCGGTCCGTTCCTCAACTCGATAATCTCGCCCAAATCTCGGAGATCGACGTCTGTTGATCTTGTGACTCTATATGAAGCTTAGCTCCTATGTCGCTCTTGCTTCCCTTCAATTTCTCGCTGTTCAGGCGGCGGCGGTGTGCGTTCAGTTTTCTAATTCCACACACTGACTGACGCCCCCCAAGACCAGCGTGTGATGACGGTTCCGGCGAAGGATGCTCCCTCCCGGCCGCGGAGGAAATCTGTAAGTTGCACTCGATATCACTGTCTAGCTAACGGCTTGTTTTCATTTGGATCCAGTCGCTGACTTGGCGAAGAATGGCTGGGCGGTATACCTCGTAGCTCAGCCTCCTGGGCCGGACCCAACTGCCGCATCCGCTTCTCTCGCTCGTCCCGCAGCTTCCCTGATCGCTGCTCACCTCCCGATTTTCTCTGGCTCTGCAACAAGCGCAACCCCCACTTCCGTCACCGTATCCTCATCGTCCTCGGTCAATGCTACCCCATCCACACAACCCTCAGCGCCTCCTCCGATCGTACCCTCACCCCCGTCCATCGCACCTCCTGCAACCTCTTCAGGCGCACCATCGACGTCCGGCCCAATAGCGAGTCCCAAGCTCAAGGTACATAGTCCCCCCATCATTCTCTCTTTGTACTCAATATCCTTAGATCCTTGGAATCATTCTGGCTGTCGCCAGCGGCCTCCTCATCGGCTCGAGTTTCGTATTCAAGAAGAAGGGTCTGCTGCGATCACAAGCGGCCGGCACCGCCGGAGAGGGCGTCAAGTACCTCAAATCTGTGAGTGTTACCTGCGTCCGCCGCTTATCAGTCACAATTTCATCCGGGATTTCCAGCCGCTTTGGTGGTTGGGAATGAGCAGTGCGTATTTCCTCCTGTTCTTTGATCTGTACGCTCTAACCTCGAGTGTAGTGATGATTCTCGGCGAACTGTGCAACTTCGCAGGCAAGTAATGGGTGGACTCTGAATGACCATTATGGCATGCTGATAACAGGTACAGCATACGCGTTCGTGGAAGCGATCGTCGTCACGCCGCTCGGTGCCCTCTCAGTCGTCGTTTGCACCATTCTCTCCTCTATCTTCCTAAAAGAAAAACTCTCTCTCCTCGGATGGCTTGGTTGCGCCCTGTGCATCGTGCGTGATCCCTTCCCTCCCTCTTCTCCCTGTTAAATTCGGAATCAACATTGCGTCGCAGCTCGGCGCCACGGTGATCGCGCTGAACGCGCCGAAGGAGGCCACCGTCGGGCAGATCGTCGATTTCCAGAAGCTCTTCACGTCAATTATATTCCTCGTCTACGTCGGCGTCCTCCTCGTCGCGAGCCTCGTGATCATCTTCGTGCTCGCGCCGCGGTACGGGAAGACGAACATGCTATGGTACATCCTGGTGCGCAGGATCTTTCTGTCCATTCTACGCACTTATTCTCCAATGGATTAGGTATGTAGCATGATTGGGGGCATAAGCGTCAGCGTTACGACCGGGTTGGGAGCGGCGATCGTGACGACGGCCGGAGGAGATAATCAGGTGGGCATGCGCCGTTCGCAGCCTAATTTGCCGTACTAAGTGTCCCTTCTAGTTCAAGCACTGGTTCATCTATGTGTTGATTGTGGTGGTACTTGGGACTCTTGGTCGGTTCAATCCTTCTCTAAGATGCGATCTGAATATTATACTCAGTTGCGGAGGTATACTATCTCAATGTTGCACTGGCGTTATTCAACACTGGTGAGCCTGTGATCCCGATTCCGGGACAGAGGACTAATATTATCCTTCGGCAGCAATGGGTGAGCCCCTTCGACTTCTAGTTTCCCAAAGTTGAACCAAAGCACGCGCAGTGACCCCGACATACTACGTGATATGTAAGTGCCCTTAAAGCATGAGCTAGCAGACCCGCCGCTGAGCCCCACCCAGTCACCTTCTTCTCTATTGTGACGACCTTGGTGCTCTTCCGCGGGCTGTCCGCATCAATCTCCTCCGTTCTAACCCTCGTCATGGGATTCCTGGTAATCTGCGTCGGCATAGTTATTTTGCAGATCTCGAAGAGCGCCCACGAGCGTAATCAAGCGGAGCTCCAACGCCAGTCGACGCTCCTCGCATGGTCGCCCACCGAAGTCTCAGAGAAGAAGGCGAGTTATGTGATACTGTCCGATTGTCTGTGCTGTGTTTACCGCGAGTATCAGAGTGTCCGCTCGCTGCCCGTCCAGATGGAGAAGCACAAGGAGGTACGAGCCTGTGTCACGCAGCGGGCCCTCCTTCTCTGATGATACCGTTGCTAGGATCCACCTCTCGCCAACACACCCGAGCCATTTATCAGCGCCCCGCGGGGAAGCCTCGGTCTGACGCTGGCGGGGATCATCCAGGCATGGCGGTACGGCGTCGATTCGGACGAGTCCCCGGACTCGTCCGAGGTCGACATTGGGGACGTCGGCATGATCGACGAGTACGAGGACGACGGATCGGCCCAGAGCTCGTATGAACTGGGCGACGGGTGGTTCCTACGCAGTCGCGCAGACGTAGTCCGATGAGTTTAAGGTGTAATATTGAGGACTTGGGAATTATGTGCCCATGACTAGATTACGAAAGTGGCGGCGAGATCATGTATCGAATGCGTCACCGCTGGCAGAAACAGGCTACAGCCGAACAGCCGTGGAGAAATATGGCCGTCCGAACATTACCTTGCTTGTCAAGGTCTCTCCAACCTCATAATTGGACCGCGTTTTGCAGCACCTGCTGATCCGTAGTCACCCGACTCCTACGTCTTTGCAACGTCTTATTGGCATTAAGTCTCGGGAATTGCTGGAAGTTGAATGTTTCGCAAAGTAAATCCCAATTCATCAGCTGGAAAAGACCAACGTCCAGCTAGCAAAGCCCAAAGTATCCGGAGAATTATCTGTTGAACTTTTTGTGCAAGCAAGGTCTCGTCCTACGTATGCGTAGTCGGAGCTCCCTAGTTTGATCCCAGACCAATTTATTTGACCCGTGCCTTCGACAGGAAGCTTGCCACACGGCGGAGTCTGAGTTTCGGACATGGCTGATTCCGAGTTCGGGGGTTCGCCGCAGGCACGGGCCAAGAGATTCAGAGAAGATTTGAGAAAGAAAAAGAGGCGGAAGGGTTGCTCGAACGTAGAATTTGGTAATTCTCTTTTTCCTCTCCCATTTTTTGCCCGTTTGACCCAGTTTCTTTCACATACTATGACTGAGACTAGTTATTCAACGTTGAGACTGGTTCTGGGTCTAGCAGCAGTACGTAACGTTGGCGAGCGTGATCAAATCTATGCATCAATGCTACCCACTTTTTCGTGATGCATAGAGGGGACGCCTATGAGTCTACTGCTCTACTGGGCTCTCTGTAATGCGACGTAGGCATGTAGGGTTTTCCAGATGGAGCACTCGACGTATCGAGTGGCCCCCAGCTCCCGTGCAAGCCTCTTGCCCTGCTCGATCCTGACAGGTCGCTGTTTTTATCTGACCAGCTTCTCTATAACCTGAGAGTCGTCTCTCAGATCGATCTGCGTCCCGAAAATGAGATATGGCATACAGGGGCAGAAATGCTGCACATCCGGAAGCCACTTCTCCTTGACGTTCTCGAAGGATGTGGGGGATGCTACGCTGAAGGAGACGAGCAAGACGTCCGTGTGTGGCTATGAAAGCCAGCGGAGACGGCCGTCATTCTATCTTTCTTATCCTCCGTCCTGGGGCCAGAGTCACGCATGTTTACGTAGACCTCTCCCCGTAATTTTGTCTGCCATTGTCTAGGTACGGTCTGGTTCTGCTGTGTTTATACCAAATATATAGAAAGGTGGGAGGGGGTGTTGAAACATATAGACACTCAGAGACCGGCATAGTTCTTAACTTCTCATGTGTCGGAAAGTAGAAAGGGTCCGCAAAAATTATGCAGGATTAGGATGCGATTCCGGGACGGGAGGCCGAAGAATTGTTGCTTTGAGTATTTGTTTCGGCTCTAACTTCTGATTCCTGCCACGACTAACTTATTTTTTTTTTCGGTGCGTATAATGCTACATGAAAAGAACCAATGCATTTAGCGCGAGCTGCTCCTGATCGAGTGCTCGTCAAATGTGCTCCACCTATCCAGTCTGCACATACGCCCGAGCCCTCTCAATCACCCTCTTTTGCGCCATTGACACACCACCAGCTTCGATCTCCTTGAACACCGCCAACACCTCCAGCGAAAAAGCCTCATCCACCCCCTCCGTACGAGATGAGGCGTATTCCTGCACCGCCTTATCCAGCGCAATCAGATAAGAAGTCCGCTCGGCCTCCTTTGGTACCGCCGTAGACGCCAGGCGAGGAGGAATCCTATGCACGCGGGATATTAACGCCGATAGCTGCAGCACATATATTCCGAGTAGGATGTCGGATGAGAGATGTTGGGCCAGACCGAAGAGCTCCTCCATGCACGCCACGACTGGTCTGCGTCAGACTGGGAAAGTACGATAAAAGGGATTCAGCACTCACGTTGACCGTGTAAACTATCGGGTACGGTGATACTGTTATACGACGACGAGCGAGTGCTGTCACCCTGAGCCACATACTCCTTTTGATTAAAGCTGCGTACAGCCAGGACGAATGCCTCCATGACGTGCGGAGACTCCGTCATGGACATGCGTTTGATAACATGCCGCAGGGTCGATATGGCGGAGGGTAGACTGCGTTCGGATTTGTATGACTCTTTCATCATGAAGCACAATGCGATAAGAATGCGGTCCTCCTCGCCGGTCGTCTTGCCCTTGCCCGCCGTAGCATCGAGGAGTACATCTGTAACGCCGGCTTCTGCGTTATCGTTGATGTTGAAGGACCAATACCACGATTTGAACTCCTCCAAGGACTCGCCTGAGGTGATCAAAGCGTCAACCTTTGCGATCGTGAGCTTAGTGATCATCTAAAATGAAGAAATATATATGAGTAGGCCGCCGTTGGAGAGTTTAGACCCACCGAAGGCGTCCCCCAAGCCATGACCATCGCGTAGAGACTTCTCCGCCTCTCCGATGTGTATGATTCAAACGCCAGCGCCCCATCCATCTGCTCTAGAAGTGCATGTAACTCCAGTCGTACAGGCCCCTCCTCATCAAATGGCGACGGGGAGTCGCGGGCATGTCGCTCCAGCATTTCGGTCCACATTCCTAGCTTCTGGTTCATCGATTCTGAGGCGAGGTCCAGGCCTTTTGATAGAGAGTTCCGCATGTCTTTCAGTAGACGACATATGTCGTCATTGAACTGATCGAGATACTGGCTAGCATAGAGCAAAACTGAGAGCGCGGAAAGGAAGGGGAACGCTTCTGAATCGGTATCTGAACAACCACTGAGAGTAGTTTGGAACAGAAGAACGCCTAAAATAAACCGGCGTGAGTACGAACGAAAGGTGTTACAGAACTCGAATACCTTCATCCCCTTCGAGATAGGTAATCCAGTGTGTAGATTCTTCGAAGGCATGGGACAGCAAAGTAAGAAGCCTCTCATCGAAAGCTCGTCGCTCTGAAGGCATCAGGAATGCCAGAGGAGTGACTTGGGGATCGAAGAGTCCTAAGAGACAGAGCAAGACATTCAAAAGCTCGGCGCTTTCGACGTCTTCGTTGGCGTATGGAACTCGCTCCATAGTGGAGGCGAGGAACAGCGCGTAATCCACAAGGGCGTGCGGAATAGCAGGTACAAAGGCAGCAGGTCGACCCCGGGATGGGAATGCCTTCAGCAGCGCCTTGTGCCCGCTTGTGAGAAGTGTCTCGCCTTGGGGTATATCTTTACAAAACGCCTTGGCCTGTTTAACGGTGAACAAATTCTTGTCACCAACAGTGTGTGATGCGGTGTGTCTGTAAAGGGTGCAGACAGCGCTGGCGGCCAGGGATGGGGAGTCGAGCGAAACGGCACAGTTCCAGATGGACGGAAGGAGTTTAGGATCCCAGGAAGCAAGTACGCTGTGAATCCAGTAAAGGGCGTCAATTTCCGGATGGGAATCCACCGCTTTGACATGCTCCATGAGAATCTGGGACCAGTCGCTGATTTCTTTACGACTGCTCGAGGTGGTGTTTTTAACGCTGATTCGCGCGTGGTGGACAAGCCAAGCTTGGGGTGAGCGGCAGAAAGACTCGGGATAGAATGTGGGGAGGATGCTTGTGGTGATGAAGAACATCCCCGACGCGCCAACGAGGACGGATGTAATCACTCCCACTACGACGTCGAACGTCCACGCAAGGTATGCTACACCGGCGAAGAAGAGAAATACGGCGAAAATGATTTGGAGAGGAAGATAGTCGATGATTTGGGGGAGCTTCCACTTGTTCAAGCCGTTAAAACGGACTTGTCGCAGGGCTAATATTTCCTGCGACGAGCCGCTACGAGACTCGAGAGCCCAAGTGTATTCGGCAAGCCACTGCTTGACGAGAGTAGCCATCACAACTGCGTTCAAAGAGATGATCAGGCTTGAGAAGAATGCGGCGTTGATGATGGTCCCTGCGGTTTTATTGAATGCAGGATCCTGGGGCCATTTGTAAGATTCACTCAGAAAGGCGGCGACGACGACACAGAAAAGGGCAGCCTTCAAAAGCGTCAAGCAAACTAGCAAAGCCACGCAAAATTTCAAGCATGGGCTCACAAATGTAATGCTGTTATCCATGTCTCTCCTCCATGCTTCTACAATACTGCTATCGTACTCTCGTACAGCGGAAGCACATGTTGACCAGTCAACACCACTGAGGCGCGTCAGTATTAAGAACAAGGAGACATATAGGTGACATACGTCGGCGTTGGCCCGGGAGGCTTTCGGTGGGCGACGCGACCCATAGTGTCGAGGCAGGTTAAGAGTGAGCACGAAACCGAGGCTTACTTATAATCTCCAGTGAGTCATTGTAGTGTTGCCGCGGCTCCGAGCTGCGGCTGGCTCCCGAGCCGAGCCGACTAAAGCCGGCTTAGACCGGCTGGCTCATGGCTCATGCCCGAAATGATAAATTCCCCGATTTAACGCGGATGTGGGTGCAAACGCTCCCAATCCATGGACAAGCTCGTATGACCACCCCATCGCTGTGAATTTGCCTAATTGACTTAAACCGAGCGACACTGTCACATCTGTGACGCTACGTAGCTCAGCTGAGCCGAGCCGAGCCGAGCCTCGGCATGGCGGCGCGCGCCGCACGTCACATTGAATTGATGAGCGCCCCGAGTCACCATGGTGATAACGAGCAATTGAACAATTGAACAACTCGGCGGGACAGCCTCGAGCATCCGGTATCCCGCCGACGGCGTTGTACCCGAACTTGACCGATTGAGAGAACGGTCTCGCTCACGTCCTGGAACATCAAAGGAACGGAACATTTCACAGCGCTGGGACAAGTGAATGGTCTGACCGTTTTGCGCAGTTTTTTATGCCGGCGTTCAGGTTGGGGTTTCCAATCGGACTTTTTTATCTGATCATTGCTAATCCTACCAAGCGCAGACGCCGCGGAGATCTTTCTTCCTCTCTATTCGTGATTTCGATTCTCTGCACTGGGATACACCGCAGTGCGGCGTTGCATTGCATTGGCTTGGGACACTAATTAACACCCCTGACGTCCTAATAGACCACACCACGGAACGCGCTCATTTGCTCGCGCATTCGCTGCATCTGTACAAAGCGCTCAATTTTTTTTTGCCCATGGGTCAAACGGGGCAAAGGGATTTTGCAGCTGCAGTGACGTTGCCGCATACAGCGGCAATCTCATCGGCAGTCAGCAGCTGCATTAGGATTTAGTATCTAATGTCCCAACAGCTTCCTTAGCGGCTCATGGGGTGTAGTAATACACTCGGGCATCTTAGACGTCGCTATGCACCGCAATACATCCTTATCGTTGGTGCTGTGAGCGTCAGAGACATGAAATATAAGTCCGTGCAGCGGCAGTCTGCGGCACTTATCAGCGGCAGTTTGGCACTTTGCAGTCTGTCTGCTGGCAAGTGCCGCAGCCCAGCACTCCTACTGCACACCCACCGCACGCCGTGCCAGCACACACTCGCGAGCGGCGGCTGCAGCACCACCCCCCTCTCACGCACCCCTGCGTCCACGACTGCTGCTCGGCCGGCGGTGCCGCGCATGCAACACGACACCGCGCGCTTCTCGAGCTCTGGTTTTGATGGAGAGAACTGAACGTTCACCTAGCGCACACAGAAAAATTCTGGGGAGTGTATTTATCATGTAGGTATTTATTTCGACAGTTCAAAAATATACTTTCAGGTGGAGGGAGAGAATGGAGGAAAATAACATGAGCAAACCTCATCCGCGGTTTAATTCGTAATCTGCACAAGCCGGATGATCAAGCCGGTCCCGCGCAAGGAAAGTGGCGTTGGTATAGAGGCTCTTCACTTTCTACGAATAGGACCAGACCGAGGGGCCGCATACTTGAAGCGTACCTGATCACTAGTCTCGTGAATGTAACTCCTCCGATCCCTAATTCCGAACATGGGGTATCACGGCACGCCGTCGACTAGCCCTTGTCTTTCTATTCTATTACCTACAAAAAGGCACAGGGACCAGGGTCATCAGAATGAATTGTTCGGAATAATACCACCGGACCGTTCCAGGGCAGTCAGTGACGTCGGCTTGTCCCTTAACCACGGGAATGCGATTGTTCCTCGTTTTGACGTGCGCGTAACTTAGCCATCAGTGGCTCAAATGCTATAAAGACGAACACTTCAAGTGGGTCTCATCTTATCAGGCCTCACATCCAACATCCACTCATATCAATATTCAACATGACTACGAAAAGCTGTTACATGCTCGTCATGCCCCCACCCTGGGATAATAATTGTCTGCATGTATGTAGACGAATTCCTAGTGTCTGAACAGAAATGCTGACTGTCTGTCTGCAGAATCTGGGTGACGATATCTTCTATGTCAAGTTTGGAGACGGCGGGGTGCGCGATGCGTATGACACCCATAATCCTTTCTTTGGGTCAGTTTTATTTCTCAACTGAGCTTTAGCATGCATGAGAAGTGACTGAGCTTATGTCTTCGTATCAGAGAGGGTCAGAATGATCATGCAAGCACCGCCAAGCAAACTGCCTACAACTTCCAGGGCAAGGCCCTACTATGTTATCAAGGCAAATGTCTTGAGTGGGCCTTTCTCAAGACGACGCAGCCATACGAAAGTAATGAATCTTTCACTTCCTCCCGCTCCAATGCCTCGAGATCCAGCTTCTAATCGTTAACTTTATAGACAGCGAATGGCATCGGATTAAACCTGGTCCTGGACATACCTACGACGAGCTACGCACAGATCTTCAGATGCTCGTGACTACCTTCAAAGACATAAGGTGGACCGGTAACGCAGCATATTCGACGTGGAATGAGTTGGCAAGCCGTGTATTCAAGAGTCACAATGTGGTGGACTGAAGAAGATACGATTGGATACTTGGGCATTCTGTGGCAACTGAATGAAAGGGAGTTTTTCATTCCAATGGTAGTGTGTCTTGCGTAGCCATACAACTATCAGGATTCATGTGCAAAACATCTTCTATCATGCATCGCATTTATGCGCGAAGATGACAGTTCTGTTCCTTCTGCCTATACCCAAAATAATCTTCAATCCATAAACAGTCTTCGAGTCATTCCAGACAAAAATCACATAATTGGGGGCGCTGTGGCACAAGACATATCAACCAGCCTATTGGAACGAATCCTCTGCCAACGACCCATCACCCAAAACCTGGGAACTTGATATATTATTTTAGGACATCTAATACATCGGACGCGCAGGCTTGACTGCATAGCGCGGCGTGTTCCCTCCCAATTAAATATTACCACAGGACACGACATCTCCTGCCGAATTTAATTCCTTCCTTTCTCTCCTCGTCCCCCGTTAAGCGCTGCCTTCGGTCCTTGTTATGCAGTATTGTATTTCGTTAAGAGGCCATTTGGCCCGTAGTTCAACCCGATACTGACTGAGCGACTTTCCAATGCAATGTACTCATAGTTAATCCAGATGCAACAGACACAGAATACTACGCTACTGGAAGACCCCCTGGCCGTATGTATGACTAGAACGGAACGCGAAAGAATTTTACTGTACTATTTCGACCGAGTGTTCACCCCATGTCACGCGTCACCATAAGTGTTCACTTTCTTAGCTGTTCATTCCTCGGCAATGACATCAAAACTACCATAAATGGAAGCCCGGCGAATGCCGGAGAGGAATTTTGGGTGTTTTTCGGCCTATTTGAGCCTCCAAAACTCAATGTCACCGTCACTAGTACCAAAAGTGTTCAGTTCAGTGGGCCGCGTCACGCGTCACCTGAACACTCGGTCGAAATAGTACAGTAGTTCGAAGTTGAACGGCTGCGGCTGCGAGAATGGTGGCAGAATATGTGTCAACTCCAAGTTTTGTGTCTAGGATGAGGAATGGAGTACTCAAGCAACCGATGAACCCGACGGATTGCAATACAGCAGTCAAGCGGCAGTTCAAGTGTGACACAGCGGCAGTGTGACATAATTTCCATAGTGCTATAGTAGGTTTTGATTAGATTCCTCGAGGCCACACAATTTCGATGAAAGGGCAGATAAGTACTTCCATCCACGTAAATACTTGCGCAGTACTACTTGTTGTAATTTTCAATCCATCTAGCAAACTGTTGACAGTTTGGATCACACTGCCCATGATCCACGTTGCCGTGAGACCTGAGGGAAGTATATGGGTTATCCGAGGAAAGTCGTCGTGAAGCAGGTTTTTTCATGAAACACTCGTTCCTCAGGTCGCGAAAAATATAGTAGGGGCAGTTAGAGTAGAAGACTATGGCCTTAATCCCTTCCATAATACATCCATAATCCTTGCCATAATTCAACCAGAATCCCAGCCTACTCTGACCGCCCTATAATCATTTTAGATTGTCCTGGGATTATGTCGTAATTAGGGCCACGACCATAATCCATGAAGCCATAATCTTTGTAATCGTCGAAGATCGTTGAATCTCCTCCAGAGGCGCTTCGACGATTCTGAGGGATTATAGATTTAAGCGAATTGTCCCACGCTCGATTAAATCGAGAATCTTTCCATAATCACGATGCATAATCCATCCAGAATTCTCTACTCTGACTGCCCCTAGTGATTCAGGAATAACTTGAATGCAGGCATAAGCCGTGCATATACTGTACCTTTCAAAATGATATCGGACCGTCCGGATGAGAGACCCACAAAATTTCCTGTGAACTCGTTGTCCGCTCCGCTGATAGCCGGCGCGAGCCAGGCGGAGTTTCTACAACCTGAGTGAGCCCAGCGTGGGAAAGGCGCCCGTGACGGGTGACGGGGCTCTCCTCTTTCTTCCCTCTTTCTCGACCACGTCACTCCTCTAGCTCTCTGTTCCAGAGCAGCTTTCTTTCCTCTCTATTTGGGACCTGGTCCGGGACCACAGAGTTTTGCAAGTTCAGCACAACACATACTGCGGCGATCCTTAGATGGCAACAATTTAAAATGGTTTAAGACAGGTCCTATCATGGCTACTTATCACATCCTGGACTGTATCAGCGCCTGATCTTTCAACGTATATCAAATGTTGTGCCAGCAAATCGTCCCAATCAGCTCCAGTCTTGCTTCAATCATGCTGCCCTCGATTCCCTAGATTTACATCAGGGCAAGCTGGTAACGAGATAGAACGAGCCGGATCCCGGCGCGCTAACAGCAAGAGCTCGGAAAGATAGAGAGATGCCCAAGTTGAAACCCGGCACGCCCATGATCCAGACGTTCCTTTCTCCGGACGTCTCAGCGACGTTGACGAGCTGTGGAAGAGCTGCGGCGTCAGAAAATCGTAAGGCTACCTGACGAAAACAACTACGCATCCACGAAGTTGCCGTTTCAACGTCAATCCGGGAGTCCGATGAAAGAGTTTTCTTTCCGAACTGGGTTCTTTGCTGCCTCAGGTTGCTTTGCTCCAACTTTTCTTGTCATGTTCAAAAAAAATGCTCAACACTCATGCCCAAACACATTCCCTGGATGCATTCCCCCTTCTTTTACGGTCTTGCAATCATGCTCTCATCGTTTCTCATCCTCGCGGCCGCTGCCGGCCTGGCTCAAGCAAAATCGTATGTCCTCACTTTGTCCCCACGTCTTTCCTACCCAGTAATGGCTCAAGTGTTCTAGTGACCCATGCACCACCGCGCCGGCCTCGCAATGGGTCTCGAGCAAAATCGCACACGCGTACGAACTAAATGTCCACTTTGAGAATACACGCAGTTCGGCTGTCATCGACTCGAACATCAAAGCGCTACCCTGGTACTCGCTCGAGACCTGGTTCCAGCACTGGCATAACCCGCTCATCCCCCACAATGTGAGCATCGGTGCTCGGCTTCGAGGTGCGTTATCTCGCTCCTCGTGTCTTCATCTCACCTCACGTATCCCATCCAGCCGTGCAGCACAAAACCTCGACGTCCGGATACAAGACCGACTGGGACTTTAACATTGCTGTGCGTTAGGACGACACGGAAGCGCCACAATCGCTCCCCATATCAGATTCAGCACCCATTTAAACCCGATTTCTTCTGAATTCTTCCACGAGAAAATGGGTTCGGCCCAAGTTTTTGGCCAGCTGAACAAAATTGTGTGTATGTACCTCTTTGAGCCCCTTGAGGGTATTCAGCACTTGATTATACCATCCTGATAGCTACAATGTCTGAAATGAACTCCAGGACTGTTTTACTACAGTCTCAAACTGGGAAGCGCAACACAACGTAGAAGCGCAAAACTAGGAATTACGTACCTTTGAGACTTCCGACTAGGTCTAAAATTTATACGAGTATAGTAGGGTATCGTATCATCCTGTCCACCAAAGGATGTGTGCGAAAAGCTCCTGTGAAGCCCTCAAAACGGCGATGTTTGTGGCCGCATTTCACAGTCTTTGATCCGGACTACTAGGCTTTTCCCCTTTTCTGTGTTTACAGTGCTGGCATATGACAATTTTGATGCATTGAGGGTTTTCAGAGTCCCTGATTATAGATATGTAGGTTAAACCAGCAAAAAGCATACCCCCAGAACTACAATCGATCACGACGAAGTGTTGCGCTTCTATGTTATTTAGGCATAATTGGGGTGCCGGAAAGACTTGCCTCGTTCTCGAGAGCTACTCAATGTTGCCCCAAAAGGTAAGTTGTGCCATGGACTAGATATCAATCCGATTCAGAATACAGTTTGGACGAGTAATTTGCGTGAGATTTGGCTCAAATATCCATGAAACAGTCTGATCATTGCGCTTCCCAGTTTGAGACTGTATCCCTAAATGTGACTTCCAATTTTCCCCTTGAACTCATGGGCGCTGAAGCCAGGTTCAAGTGTGACTGTTATGTTACGGCAACACCGAACTCTGTCAGGGATTTCCCACACAACGGCTCGTTAGAAATGATTGTTTGGTACAGGCTCATGCTCAGATAGGTGAAGAGAGCTCAACTATCGCCGCGGAGCTGAGCATGAACTTCCGGAACGTGATATCTTACGTGGACAAGGAGAATGGGATCCTCGAGTACGTGTGGGAGCAGAGAACGAGGAAGTACCAGTTTACGAAGGGGATGTTCAACAAGCCGCAGGAGTTGTGGGAGTTTGTCGCGGAGGAGTTCTTCGGGAAGGCTTGAGCGGATGGTGGTTCTGTGTCTATAGGGCAACGCTGGAAAATTGTCCAAGAATACCAAGATGATCTCGTTTACCTTTCTGGTTCAACTTGTTCCCAAAAATGTTGAATGATGATGTTGAATCGTTGGACACCCGCTTCACCCGCATCCGACCTCTCCGGACGTGAGGAGATTGAGTGCTCCAAAGCGTACATATTCCGGCAGAGTCCCGATCTGCACTCTTTGGAGAGCGGATTAACGAGTACGCGAAGAAACGAACAATATTGAGGATTTGCTGTGAGCCATTGTAAGTAGTGTTACCGCGGCTCGGCTACGGCTGGCCCCCGAGCCGAGCCGAGCCGACTAAAGCCGGCTTAAACCGACCGGCTCATGGCTTAGCCACGGCTCATGCCCGAAATGATACCTATAAATTTAACGCGGATGTCGGTGCAAACGCTCTCAATCCATGGACAAGCTCGGATGACCACGCCAGCCCAATTGACATAAATCGAGTGACACTGTCACATCTGTCACCCTACGTGGCTCAGCCGAGCCGTGGCAGGCCGGCGCGCGCCACATTGAATTGATGAGCGCCCCGGGTCACCATGGTGGTAACGTGCCGGTCCCTATCCGCCTTGTACCATGTCTCCGCTGTGCGAGTTTGGTCCTGATGGCGTCTGTCTAAGTAGTCGCCTTGCACGCGCTCTCCGTCTCATTGTAGTCTGCCTCGCTATCGACATGCCCGATTCTGCGCAGAAGGGTCTCAGATTACTATCTCTCGGTGCGCCTGCCGTCTGCTATCACTTCCTGCTCTCATCCAATTGTAGACGGCGGCGGTATCCGCGGGTTGTCCATACTCTTCATTTTGGAGGCACTGATGTGGAGAATCAAAACTGCCGAGAACCTCGACTCTGTTCCTCATCCCTGTGACTATTTTGACCTCATGGGAGGCTCCAACACCGGCGGGTGCGTGTTTCGATTCGAATGCGACAGTCTGTGTATTAACACCGTATCAGACTGATCGCTTTGATGCTGAGCCTGCTCCGCATGTCCACGAAGGATGCGATCGAAGCGTACGCAGATCTCTCGAAGCAAGTCTTCTCGGATTTAAAGCACTTGGGCGGTGATGAGAAATTGAAGGCCACGAAACTGGAGACGGCGATCAAGAAAGTCGTACAAGATCACTCGCCATCCGGGAGCTCAGACGAGAGAATGAAGGATCGTGGAGCTGCGGAAGAGGCGTGCAAAACGTGTGTGCACTGTTTCAACCGATCGAACCACTTGTCATCTCCTTTCGATCTAGCTTTGTCTGCGCTATGTACGGGCATAATTTGAATGCCTCTATACCGGTTCTTTTCCGGACCTACGATAATCCCAAGGAGCCGGCGATTGATTGCACGATCTGGGAGGCTGCCCGAGCTACATCTGCTATTCCGAAGTTCTTCAAAAGAATTGAAATAGGTCCTCATAGAGAAGAATTTATCGGTAGTGTCGGTTGCAACAACCCCACTACCCAAGTGTTGGAAGAGGCAGAGCTGATGTTTCCGAATAGGCACGTCGCATGTATCATCAGCGTTGGTGCGGGACACCCACAAACTATTGCGATCCCGAAGCCCTCGGGGAATCAGGGCTTCCTGCAAGCCGTGATTGGCATCGCCGACGATTGCGAGAAGACAAATCAGGAAAATGCAGGGCGATTTCGGGACTTCCCGAACGTATACTTCCGCTTCAACGTCGATCAGGGTATTCAGAACATCGAAGAGGACGAATGGAAAAGACTCGGTGAAATTTCATCCCATACAAAGCAGTACATGAAATACCGAAATGTCGATCGCCAGCTCGGTGAATCGTTGAAGGTTCTCCGTGAACGGATCGAGATCGTTCCCACTGCACAGCTCAGTATATTTATGTCTAGTATCCATGAGCGGTAAGTGACCAATATTTTCTGCATCAGATGCTCTGCCATCCGAAGCTGAAATGCCGCTTCAGTTATGACACGGAATGCTGTCCTCCTTTCCCATCTAATTCATACCATACCTCCAACCCCGCTCCACGCTGACCTCTTCCTCGCAGCACAAGGCCGCTGAGAAGGTTGAAAAGGCCCCGCGCCAAGACAAGAAGGACTCCAACGCCCCCATACGTGCCCTCTCCGCGTACATGTTCTTCGTCCAGGACTGGCTCGAGAGAATCAAGGCCGAGAACCCCGACCTCGGCTTCGGTCAGTCCCCGTGCCTGTCCTTCTACCTGCTGCTCTCTGATGGCCACGCAGGCGAGCTCGGACAGCTCCTTGGAGCCAAGTGGAAGAAACTCGATGACGAAGAGAAGAAGCCGTACGTCGAGCAGGCCGCCAAGGACAAGATGCGCGCAGAGAACGAGAAGGTGGCGTACGAGGTGCGCTGCCCGTCCACTCTAACTAATCCATTGACACCACGCAGGGCGGCAAAGAGGACAACGTCGCCGGCCATCCTCTCACAAGCGATTAATCCCGGGCGATCTTTGAGGCCGACTCGGGTGCTCTTTACCTATCGAATTGTCGCTGTCGAGTTTGGATCGGGCGGGGCTTGGAGTTTAGCAGAGAAATAGCCTCAAAGAGGCTCGGAATCTATTGGTAGACGGACGCGGGTGTCGAAGTGGCTAGTACAGACTACAAACAAGTAACTAGGTAGAAAAGGTGCGGTATATGCGAAATGTATGTGTGGGAGAGCGAATCAGAGCAGCAGTACTAACGAGACAGTGAGAAATGTACGACAATATGTAAGAAGGGAGGAGACTGTACCTGGTGAGACAGAGTAAGGAGCTAGTGGGGCACCTCCGTCTCGCCAGGCTATATGTGCGTTGCAGACACGTTCGGGTACCGTGTTGACCTACGTTCGGGCACCGGTAGGACAATACCACTTCCGAGCCGAGGGGTGAATATTGTCCCGCATCCCGCTTGCGACCTGAGAGGTGGGGATGCTCGGGTAAGAAAGTTGTGCGGGGAGCGCGCGCGTGAGGACTTGCCTCGACAATTGGACTTGCGTAAACAAAATTTTACTGTAAACCCGATTTTTTACTCGCGCACGTCAACGCAACCAGAGTTAAAATATGCAGGGGCTGGTGTCTTCCAGAAGCACAGCGTGCGCTCTGCGGTTTTCCGCGGCACGCCCACCGCCAAGACGTCACAGTTCGACGGCGGCATCAAGGGCTCTGAGGTGACGGAATTCAGCTCCCTGCTCGCCGAGCTCGTGCGCGCGGGCCTGCAGGACGATGCGGAAGCGCCGCAGCCGTTTCCCATCGCCGCGGAGCTGAGCATGAACTTCCGGAACGCGATCCCTTACGTGGACAACGAGGATGGGATCCTCGAGTACTTGTGGGAGCAGGGGACGAGGAAGTACCAGTTTACGAAGGAGATGTTCACCAAGCCGCAGGAGGTGTGGAGTGTGTCGCGGAGGAGTTCTTCGGGAAGGCTTGAGCGGATGGTGATTGTGTGTCTATCGGGCAAAGTAGAAAAATTGACCAAGAATACAGAGATGATCTGGTCCATCTTTCTGGTTCACCTTGTTCCCAAAAATGTTGAATGATGATGTTGAGTCGTTTGGCACCCGCTTCACCCGCATCCGGCCTATCCGGACGTGGGGAGATTGAGTGCTTCAAAGCGCATTTATTCCGGCAGAATCCCGATCTGCACTCGTTGGAGAGCGGATTTACGAGTACGCGAAGCAACGAACAATATTGAGGATTTGCTGTAGCTCTCTGAGGCTCATGGGTCTGAATCGCAGAATTGACACGTCTCAGCACAGCGACCCAAACTCCCGGGTTCATTTCAGAGTCCATCATTTGTGGCAAATGCCTCGATGGCTGTGGCCACTGTACTTGAAGTAAGATATCTACTTGGACCCACACACGACAGTGAGACTCGGACTGAAATTTAGAAGGGCAATTAATATTTGAGGGGAGCACTTCCAGGGTCTACTAGTTATTGGGAGGATGGTGGAGACGCGAGCGTGTCATCAATATTTCCATCAGTGGAAACATGGTGCTGCTCGCCATCTGGTGTAGCTGGGACATCGACCAGAGGATCCTCTGTGCCAGGGGGAATAATCGGGTTGAGTATAGCCAGGAGAATGTCTATGTCGCGCAGATATAATAGGGACTCCTCATCACCACCTAAGAGAGTCTCCGAGTATATGGTCAGAGCCCGGCAGATTGTTGACCGCGCGGTGGGATCGTCGAAGGTCTCAGACGGAAGATCGTTCCAAGCGATGATCTTTTGAATCATGGATGTGTGCGAACTGACGGTGGGAGGAGTCATCATGTTGAGGAACCAATCTGCGAATCGTTGTTGTGATGGCGGAGGGATAAATGCCCATGGACGGAACCGAGTTAGACAGTCGAACGCCTGGGCCGCCCGAGCCTTGGTCCAATCGGTCAGCACCGATGCGGATAGAGAGCGGTAGTGCTCCAAAAATTCCATGAGTATGGCAAAGTGCCCCTGCCGCCATCGTTCCTCCGTCGTGTCTCCAGGCGAGGGAGGGGGGATGTCCAACCTGTCCATGAGGGAATCAAGCTGCCCCGGTGGAAGGCCAGCCGATGCCATCAATATATGCCATTTCACAACGACAATAACGCAGGCGGAGATGGGGAAACGGGGCGTGGAATTAAGGGCCGTAATTGTCTTCTCGTCAAACGCGGCAAGTGAAGGGTGGTGCAACAGGCAGAAACTCCATATTTGCTCCACGACCACTAGGTGATTATGATGAAGATGGCCAAGGTGCTTGGTGATGATACCACCGATAAATTTTGGGTCGCATTGTCGCAGGCCGCGGCGTTGGGGGAGGTCTCGTCGGTTGTGGATATATCTTGTTACTGCGCTGCAGAAGTCAGCGTCCATGAGCTCGAGGTTCCTCTGCAGGAGCTGTAGGATGGTGTCGACCGCGATATCGATGTGGTGTACCTCCTCGATCCCCCGTAACCTATCTGCATGCATATTGATGATACCGATGAAGGCGTCCTTCAGCTTCAATTGGACCACCATGTTTGGCCGGACCCCAAAGGGCTGAATCGTCAAACAAGTGGCCTCAAACTCGTAGGGCATGCCGTTGAGACCAGCAGAATCGTGGAGGTAGCCTATCAGGACATCGTAGCCATAATTGTCGAAGGAGTTCAGCACTTCGCGTGATCTTTGGATCAGGAGTGGCTCATCCGAGGGATCGAGGGACACAACGGTTGAGAGAGTATCGCTGAATTCGGTGTATCCATCCTCCTCCGCTTGATCTTGGACCATCTCTAAACGCCGTCGAAGATCTTGGTGGGTCGTCGTGCTCCCCTCGGGCTCCAGCATGGATATAACATCGCGGACGACCTTGGCCACCGCCGAGAACCTGCACCATCGAACAAGACAGGATGCCGATATTAAATGCCAGGCTACCACGGGGTCATCATTCGGGCGGGGAAATAGGAGTTCGACATCGAATGAGGGAGAAAACCGGCGGCTGGCGCCATGCGATCCGACGAAATTAGCAAGTGACCACAACGCCCTTATGCATGAAAGGCGGCGGCGGCTCTGAAGTGCAGGATGGAGGACACCGCTATCGCAGCTTCGGAGCAGGCTCTCTATGCGAGATACTAGGTGGATGTCGGGATCCTCGAGAAGCGTCCCGATCATGTCTCCATATGTTCGTCGTCCCAAAATGAGGTCTGGAAGCGCTTCGACAAACGGTTCGAGCTCGTTGTTGTCTGTCAAGGACTCCACGGTCCAGACGATGGCCCGTGCATCGCGTTGGTCCCTCGCGTGTGACTTCTGAGTAGCATCGCGCGTCATTGCCTCGGTCAGAGTTGGGATATTTTTGGGTATGGGAGAATCGCGGTGTGCAATGGTTGTTTCTTCGTCCGTGGCAAATTTGTGGCTGGCGTTGAAAGCGGCGCGCAAGCGCAGAAATAAAGCCCAGGCCATCGCTGACAGGGGTGTTCGATACGGGCAGTCCGATGAGTATATCGGCAGCACCGTCAAGTAAGCGTAGGTGGCAAATATCAACCCGAGCATGACGGCCGCTATCGTCATAAGCAGCATATTGATGGGGTGGAGAAAGGCGACGAGACCGGCGAAGAAGAGAATGAGGGACGCATGTAGAAGGAGGGGGAGAAACGCGACTGTGGTGTGCATGCCGAATCGTTGGAGGCCGAAGTAAAGATAGGAAAATATGCGGGCGCGGATAATGGGGGAGGGCCGCATTTCCGTCTTCTGGATGAAATCTCGGGCCCATTGCTCGACGAGAGTAGCGATGAGCGCGCAAGACAGACTGAACCCGAGGCTGAGAAACCAAAATGTGTTACATGCGAGGGACGAGGGAGTGGGGTGAAATCCTCTCAGTATCGCCAAGTCTGCAGAGGTTGCGTTGGCCCCGGCATCAAGCTGACGTGAAATCTGTGCTAATATAGCAATCGTAATTGCTCCCTGGTCTGGGGTCAAGCTCTTGTAGCTCTCAACGAGGAAGGCTGTCAGGCTCGCCGAGAAGAGACCTGCCTGATACACTGTGAGGGGAATCGCCCACTGTACTGTGAAAACACCCACAAATATGAGCAGCCCCTCCATGTCCGACTTCCAGCCCTCCACAAGCGCTTTGTCGTACTTCTCCGCTTCAGAAATGTAGACCGCCCATAGTTTGGTACCCGCCGATTCATCGCCGGCTAAAGAGCAGAACGTCAGCCACAACGTGAGATTAGGTGGGCTGGTACCGACGATCGGTGCCAGAGATCGAGGTCCTCATGGCGGTGAAAGGCGAAGCTGTTGATCGTGAGATAGTTGGGACAATTTTTATCACCGCGATTGACAGCGCTGTAGCGCCGAGAGACCTCCGATCATCTCGCCGGACACAACGGGCGCCAATCTGGAGGATGAATGGACCATTTATAGCTGTCTCGGTACTATGGCCCGTTTTGGTCGGCAAAATTGATTAAATCAACAAAATACACCATTGCTCTATGGGCTCCCATCCCAATCCCTTCGGATTTCTTCTAGCCAAAAGCTATACACACAGCCATCCCGAATATAAAAAGTGGTCTCGCCGGAAAGTCCTCAAAAATGCCCGGATAAGATAGACTTTGCAGCTCGGCCAGCGGCCGTCGGGATCAGAGAAGAAATCCGAAGAGACACATCGCTGTGCATTCCCAATGGGCAGCGATCTGTCCAACTTCCAAAGCCAACAGGGAAGAACCCAGCCCAGGGTGGCTGGAACATTGAAAAATATCAAAAAGTTCCCAAAAAGGAAAACAAAAAAAGGGCTCGCGCCCTAAGCTCCGTAAAGAGCTGTAAGGTTTGAGGCGGAAAATGAATGAGTCAATTCTTTCGACTTCAAGAGCTCTCAAGTTGTCAACCACAGAATCAACGCCACTTCGACCAGATCTCGACAAGACTGGTGGCAATTCCAGAGTTAATCTCCGTGGCCTCACGACATCAATACCTAGTCAATACTAGTCACAACAACAAAGGGGTGGCGTTAATTCTCCAACCAAGTCCTGAGCACTGAACGAGAACTCACAGATAGACCTCTTCAGATACTCGTGAGTACGTGCGTCTAACTAGACGGACCACGGCAGTCGTGGATCACTTTGGAAGCAGTTGTCCTGCAGGGCGAGGCCTTGGCATGCATCTAGACGAGCGCGCCCAGTCACTAACTCGAGGACGCGCGTAACCAAGAACACGGGCTACTCTCAACGTGTCTCGCAACCCGCCACATACGCACACTGAATAATGAGGACACGGCGCACGGCCTGGCTTCGAACGCCCGGAATCACGGATTCTCCGGTAAACAACCGCACTGCCCCAAAATGGACCACAATTGGAGTTTTTTTTTTTCGCTGCGGGCTGCGTGTCTTCCAGTTGTGGAAATATGTTTGTTGGATTCACTCTGACTCACTTCAAAACATGCGAACCACATCCTTCTAGGACAGGCCGCCCGCAGCGTGTTGATTAAATTTCGACGCCTACAACATGGCTTTCCGCACTCTTCCCTCCCAAAGATAATTCTCCGTCCCAGTGGGCAGAACGAGCTCGACTCAAGATCCTGTGCCAGACACGTTCTAGATCCCCTCGTAGGTCGTACACCGGTCACACCACTTTTCTCTGTAATTGTGAGCAGGTACTGCCTCCGAAGTGGCATCTGATTCGCCACTGATATTCGGTCTGCCATCACGAGCCGCGCGTCCACCTCCTGTGGTTGATTTACAGCCGAGGTGCAGAATCCTGATGTGGCGGAGCCTCGATGCAGCCGTAGAATGGTACAAATGGCGTGTGTTCTTCTCTCATACTCTCATAACGCCCAGCCCTTCCACTGAAACCTGATATGCCTCCCACTGCCATTGATACTGCGCTCACTGGTACGATCACGAAATGCTTGCCGGATGGGTTGAAAGGCATCCACGGAGTTCGCGGTCTCAGGCTCGATAGCCCAGCTGGAACCAGGATATATGTAGCGTCGGCCACCGGAAAACCGAGCGGCGGACCATGGGAAATTCGGCCAGAGCAAGAGGCGGAGCGAGATCCCATAGCTGTGATACACGCAGGGGTCACCAGTCGCAAGCATCCAGCTAAGCGTGAATGGTGTAATGAATGGAGCCTGGCGAGTCAATCCTATAAATCATAACGGGTAAAGGACGCAGTTCATGGATTTAACACATTCTAATCCTCCCACAGGATGAGACATGTTATCACCCTTTCGGACGACACTAGGAAGCCCCGGGTTACCTATGGTGGGAGCTCTCAGATGCATGGCAGGTACGTAAACTAGCCGAATCAGATGTGAACTTTTATTCACCAAATCGATTAGATCTGGAAATCTGAACTGGATGGTAGTGAAACACTGTGCGCACACATAAATCATGACCAGGATACGGTTCACCACTTCAATCCGGCGACGTCCGCAGATGCCGGTTTCATTGCTTGTGTATTTGCGACATTAGGCCTGTCGGATAACTTCGCACGTCATATGTAGCATAAGTATTGCATACATAGTCATTAGCAGTGGGATATTCTCGTGCCGATATTATACCCATGTGGTCTTGACGCAGGCAATTCACATCGAGGATGGTCCGGATTTGAGTCTGGTTAGCGTGGGCTGTTGTCGTTGGAGATGCGTACTCGAAGAGTACGATGTCATATTCGAAAAGGTATATGGAGAGACCAAGAGGTACCCGCCGGAAGAAGCCGAGACACAGCCTCATAGGGTAGGGTGGGTCTGGACGACCTTATTTCACTTTTCGGAATTTGGTCGGAGGACTCTAAAAACATGTTTAGAAGGGTAACAAAAAAGTCGGTTTTTTTTTATCTGTTGAAGGTGCGGGGAAGTCGGAGAAGGTTCAAACATGAGTTTCTGCGCCAACAAACAGCGCACATCACAGCCTGATAGGTGATAGATTAAGGCTAAAATGTGAGCTTTTGTGGCCATTTCCGTGGGAATACCTCCCGATTTGGTGATTACCTAACTCGGCTAATAGGGTAGGGAGGCCCTGAATTCACTTTTCCGACGTCGTGTACTGTACTATTTCGACCGAGTGTTCACCCCATGTCACGCGTCACCATAAGTGTTCACTTTCTTAGCTGTTCATTCCTCGGCAATGACATCAAAACTACCATAAATGGAAGCCCGGCGAATGCCGGAGAGGAATTTTGGGTGTTTTTCGGCCTATTTGAGCCTCCAAAACTCAATGTCACCGTCACTAGTACCAAAAGTGTTCAGTTCAGTGGGCCGCGTCACGCGTCACCTGAACACTCGGTCGAAATAGTACAGTACCAAATTTTAGTACTGGGTACCTCTTGGGAGAGACAAACGCAGATCGGGATTGAGCGTATGATATCCCGAAGCATTGCATTCCGGACTTGATCCATACGATAGGCTTCCTGAGACGGATCGGGACTCGTGTGGGATGCAAGGGCGAAGATGGGACGAAGGAAGATGGGTCCTGGGATGAAGGAAGGGATAACGGACGATGCCGGAGTCGGAAGTGGCCGGATCAATACTTCCCCATTTGATTTGCATTTGATTTCGGCGCTCGGCGCTCGGCGCGATCTCTCTCTCTCATTCCCAGCACCTGCAGGCGGTTGTGACGGCTCCTCGATACGATTTCTATTCATTCCCCAACACCTACAAAGTGTTGTACCGGCTCCTTGCTGCGACGAATAAGGAGCGGCGGAGTCGCTGGAGCCGTCCTCCCGACTTCGTGCCGAATCACGGAGGAGGCGCAGACTAGAATGTCTGAATAGGTACCCGAAGCCACGCTGATGTGTAGCTGTGCTCCTTGGGTAAGTATTCTCTCCG
Source organism: Mycena vulgaris (assembly GCA_029204335.1). Lineage (NCBI taxonomy): Eukaryota > Fungi > Basidiomycota > Agaricomycetes > Agaricales > Mycenaceae > Mycena > Mycena vulgaris. The sequence goes on along the minus strand of JARGYA010000106.1, from coordinate 33,662 downwards.
GCTGCATGGAACTGAGTTACTGATCTGTGTAACCTCCGCCGCGGCGGAGGTACTCTCAACTAATTTGTATATCTGCTATTTATATTGACATGGGAGCCCTGAATGGCATTAATCGAACTTGACCGCTCAAGCCAAGCCTTCGAACACATCGTAGTCTGAAATCTGGGGATGTTGGCAAAAGTACGCCACCGGAATTTGCCACGCCGGCTAACTTGACATCAACTTCTGAATAGGGAATGGCACACAATTCATGCATTGTGTGGCCACTTGAACGCGGAGTCGGAGGCAATACCTAGTCACAGATAGGGTGAACAGTGGTGTCGAATGCGGAAGGGGATGGTGGGTGTGTGATAGTGTACCCTTCACGGCCTGTAGCATGCTGCGCAGGAACTCTCTTGTGTGCCCTTGAATCATCGGCTAGCCGTGTTGGAGTCATCCTCCCGGCGCATTCAGTGTCGCAACTACTGTGTGGCCTCCGCGTTTTTGATCGTTCCCTAAGGTTCAACAGCAGTCGCCACATTCCTTGAGCTGGCTGTCGCTGTTGGGTATGAACTCACACTCTAATATACGGACTCTCCCAGCTCCACAATGTCTCAGTCAGTAAGTCGTATTCGAAACCCAGTTCCGCGTCAGTGTCCCCGAGACCCTGCTTGAACGTGCTATGTTGACTCGCTATTGCCTCCGCCGTGCACTTTGACTCGCCACTGATGCCCTAAGTAGAGGTCCGGACTAAATAGATAGTCAGAATCTGAACGGAGTGATGACCAAGAAGTCACACCGAGAAAGCTCAATTAAATCATCGTACATTCCCGAGGTGAGATATCCAGGCGGCGTGCGTCGAATTACTCCCAGTCACCACTGAATTGCTCGCCTCTCGAGGTCAATTATGCGGTCGATGACCTTCAAGATCGTTTCTCCCAGTGCCATAATTGCTCTCCCAGAGAGAGTTCCGGGTCCCCAGACAGTGCTTGGAACAGTCGACTCCGTGTAGAAGCTGAGCTGCGATGGGACTTCACGTCTGGTCGACATCGGGGTTTAACTCAGCCGAGTGCCTATATGAGCGTTGCTTCCTTAGCTATCCCACGAGACAGCCTTCTCCACAGCTTTTAATTAAAGACCTAACGGCAATGCCCGTTGAAAACCTGAATGGAAGGCCCTCTCATACCTCATGATACATTTGAGTCAGCGCATGTCTTCTCGCTTCAAGGCTCTGGCCGTCGGCACCAGTATGCTCTAAGGTTTGTCTGCGACAGCGATGATTCTCTCTCTTTATAAAAATACAGGTGTCCGTCCGAAGTCTAGGAATATAATCCGAGAAACGTGGTCATGTTTCCACCAGCTTATTTAAGCGGAAACATGGTTTGTAGCGCGGAAACATGAAAAATGCTCGTTAGGACCTCATCTCCCACGGTGCGCCCCTAACCGCGGTGCGGAGTTGACGCGACCCGGGTCTTTCGGTGGGACAGCCAAAAGGCTAGGTTCCTGTCAAAATTGAGGTACGTAATCTGCAGCTGGAACGAAGGCTGGTTATGAGGGGCGGAATGACATAGATCTCCAGGTTAGTGATGGACTGGCTTTGGCCTGAGGCTAAAAAGCCGCGGCTTTTTGGCTTTGGTACCAAGGCCAAAGCCAAGCCAAAATGTTGGCCTGAGATGGCTTTTGGCCCGGCCTTGCATTCACTCAGGCCAAAGCCGGGCCAAGAGCCGTGACTTTTGAACCTCTCACCATACACCGAAGAGACACAGAAAACTAACAAAATACCCACTCACATACTCAATGCACATAAAACATTTCAACCATTTCTCATCATTCCGGCCGGCATATACAATGTTTTCCTACCACAACTGCCCGAAGAAGACCTGAAGAACAGTTAAGAAATATCAAATATCAAATTTACGAGCTCTGTTGGACTTTAAATCCATCCCAAGGTATTTGCGCACCTTGAGAAAGATGGATCCTGGGTATCAACAATTATTTGTGACACTGTGAGCCTTCCATTTCGTATGATTTACGACTTGATGAAAAGCCGTGGCTCAGGCCAAAGCCAAGCCGGGCCAAGCCAAAGCTAAATGTGGTGGCCCGGCCTGGTAATTCATGGGGCCAAAGCCACGGCTTCCAGGCCGAGCCAAAGCCCGTCCATCACTAGGTCTCCTCCTTTTTACTGTGCCTCGACAATGAAATTACTTGTGTTATCATTTTATCAACCGAGACAGCGACTCATCGGGAAACTCCAAAACCGCTTTCTGTGTCCACATCCTGCACGAACACCGTCCAATCGCTCCCAAAGCCCTTATATATATCAATGGCCAGGTCTGTGATGTAGGCGCTGGCGAGCCCCGAGGTCTCGAATGTCCGCACCACCGATGCGAGGGTCTCATTGGTGCCGTTGAAAGAGTTCATTATGACCGCCTGCTGAGCGGGATGCGGCAGCGGGAGCCTGTGGGGATCAAAATCAGAATCAAATGTCAAACTCATGGTGGTGTTTCGAAGAAACACAACGTACGGTGCCTGGTTTTGATACTGAGCGTATGTATCTTCGAATGTGACGATCTGGTTCGCGAGGGAATAGTAATCGGAGGCACCGATGTCCTCCCCGGGGTTCAATATAACCTGCACTATCGTCAGACGCCTCCTTTTTAAAGGAAACGAAACCGACACGCACATATGCAGTCGTGCGCCCGGGCCACGTCACATTACGTGCCGCGTCGGTGTACGCCGTGTAGGTCTGCGTAAGACCTGCTTGCGTCTCATCGAAAAAGATGCCCGCGAGGCCAGATGCAGCGGGCCAGCCCGCGTACGTCTCGATGTCCTGCTGTACTTGGTCCAGCGGCCGCGCACCGTGGCCCGTAAGCACGTAGCCGACGAGCAGCACGTTCGCGTACGCATGGAGCGCCGCGACAGCCGCCTGATAGTTCGTGTCGGTAGGGCCGGGCCCGCTGTCGGGGTTGACAATGACGTAGAATTGCACATCAGGGAAGGCGCTTATACTGCATTACATGATTACAAGCTCAAGGAAGAAATAAGAGTGAGAAGTGCTCACGCCGTCTCGAGTGGCTCCCACGTTGCATTTGTCTCTGGGTAGGAGTAGAGAGGGACCTAGGTTGGAATGTGTTTCAGCACTTCGAAAAATCGATGAGAACCGACGAACGATTATTCCGGTCTGGGCGTGGACAGGGATGACTGTCAGGAATGTCAGGACAGAGAGAAGGATAGCGAGGATCATGGTGGGGAAAGGCAGTGGTTTGGCTGTGAGCATGAGTACTTATAGTGGGTAGTGACGTGGCCGTCAGGGAGTGAGAGATCTCATGATGCCCTGCCGCGCGGCGGCCAGACTCTCACGAAGGAGTTTGAGTCTAATGCAGTAAGTCTTGATTGAGCAATAAAATATGGGAATTCCTCCACCGAGTCCACGGGTGGCGTAGCCTCTCAGCACCTGGTGACTGCAGTCCATGTTTGATGCGTCGAGCTCATTCCCGGCGATATCGACTGGCGATCAAGTTGTTATTTACGCCGATGTGCCAACCGAACCGAGCGTCCAAGCGCGCGCAAGATCTAAATAGATCAGGTAAGCGGCAAGGCAGAGGGAAGGAAGTATTCTGTGCGCAGGAGATCAATGCAATGCTCAGAGTTTGTGCCGGGAAGCGGGAGCGGGTGCGAGTCCACAGCAACGGACGGGGGCCGGGAGTGGGAGCGCCGGGGAACGTTGGCGATTAGTAAAGAGTCCGGCATGCGAGCGGGAGCGAGCGGCGTGAAGTGGTGCGAGAAACGAGGGCGCGAGTTGTTTCGGACGTTTTCGGACCCGGATACATATACCCGGGTACCAGTTACGTCATAAATCATTTCTCTTCCCTCCGAGTCCGTGTACGATGGATCGATGCGAGCGCGCGCGTCTGTAGTTGTTCACGCCCATACTGCTCGGTCGCGGCTGTTTCGTAGCTCTGAAGTCTGGTACTCTGTCCGCCTCGCACTTTTGGATGCGACACTAACCTTGCTTTTGTTTTCCCTAGCCCCGCACTTCATCAACAACGACAGTGTACGCGGTCTCTCTCACCTACACGGTGGCCGACCGTGGTGCCATCGGATACAGCTACACTGACCTCGACCTCGACCTCGGTGCCCCTACGACACGACCCCGACACCCACAGTGGTGCTACAAGCGAGCGCTGAGCCCTCCGTCAGCGACTGGCGCCGCTTCATCCACTGCACTCCGTGCACGATCGTTCCCGCTTCCAGGTTCTTTACCGCCAATTCCGCCGCTGGGGAGCACCCGCGCCGACAACGCCCGCAAATTAACGAGAATGGGCATCCGCGCGAGCGTATGGAGCGCGCCTCGGTGCTGCGCGATGCGGCTTCGAGCAACTGTGGGGCTGCGGGGGATGATGTCGGTGTGTCCTATGTCTCTATCTATATCCTCCTTCTTTTGCTGTCGTTCTTGTTTTCCCTCCCATACCCTTAGCACTTCCCCCCTCCCTTCCCTCTATCATTCCCTTCACCCACTCTTCCGACCTCGCCCTGCCATACTTCTTTGACCTCCCTCGTACACCTCGCTTTGTACTCGCTCTCTGCACGCCATCTATCCTCTAATCTCGACCTTCTCCCCCTTCTGCTCACGTTCTGACCCGTCCCCCCCTCCTCCAGATGCTCCTAACCCTTCACCGCGCTGAGCGCTCGTATCGGGATGACTTTGCAGCTATATGCGGATCTACAGCACCAGATGTACGTCCATTCTCCAGTCTGCGCTTGTTTCTTTTTCTGGGCGGAGGGCGCGATGCCAGCAGAGATGCTGACGGGTAGCAGACGAGGAGGATGGCACGTGGCGCGAGGGCTACTTCTTTTTCTTCGTTCTCCCTCGTCTCCTTTCTCAAAAAGCCGTGGCGAGCCTGTGGCTGATCCTTTCTTTTGCAGCTGGTACCGTCGCACTCTGCGCCTTCGCCTCCCTGCGGCGCCCCGCCCTCCGCGTGCTGCCGCGTCCCCAGGATAACAGCCGCGTCACCATCATCGGCGTCTGAAGTCCGGTCGGAAGCAAGGACAGAGGAGGAGCGGGAGCGGCGGGACGTGGAGGTGGGGGAATGCAAGCGCGTGAGCTACTCGTACGCGGGGTCGGGATTCCGACGATTCAGCAATCATAGGGTGGAGACGGAGGATAGCACGGACAGGGAGGAGCAACGTCCTACGCTCGATCAGAACAAGGGCGATGGAGGAGTCCAGCGTCGGGATCGCCGTGGTCCGACTCTGCGCGCGTCGTTCTCGCCGCAAGTCGTCGTTCCGTGTGCGACCACCGAGACTGGAGATGGACGAACCTCGCGTGCTGACAATGGAGTGCAGAGCGAAGATTGAGGATATGAATTGAGAGATCGGCTCTGGGTACGTCGATTCCCAATTGTTTTCCTTTTTCCGCGGAACGTGGTACATGAGGTATTCTGGAGTGGCGGGCATGTCGCCCTGGCGGATGCTGGCGCGATAGACTTACAGCCAAAACCTACCACAGTGCGGGCGAGCAGATGGTGTGCATGGGAGCTGGATGCGCGTCATCCGACCTTCCGCGCATACGGTGCACGCGCCCATCATATGTTTGAGCGCGAAGCCATATCGCCGCCCAGCGATGCGCGGGACGTTCGCCGGAGGCTGAAGTACGAATTGCATACTTAAGGAGGCTGCTGCGAGCTCGCGATGCGCGGGGGAGATGTGAAATGTCGATGTCTCTTGGCTTTATCTTATTCTGCTCTTCCTTTCCCTCTACGTCTATAGCACTTGCGCTGATGTCGCCCCGCAGAGCTCGCGCGCTTTCATGGAATGCTGGAATCCGGCCTCCAGACCGCTCGATGACAAACTGTCGTGCTTTGTATTCGAAGCGATATCAGTCCGTGCCGTCGAGGGCTACGTGCCGGCGTGGTGCGAGGTGCGGGCTGCGTGTCGGGCAGCGCGCAGAGCCGACGATCCATGCTCGCGGATGCGGAGGGAGCGCAGGGTGTCGAGGAGGCACACATACGGGTAGTCGGTGCGGCGCATCTGCATAATGCCGTCGCTGTGGGGGGTCATTGCATTGGTGTATGTGGTGTTCCACCGCTCCTTCCTCTTAATCGTTCTGTGTCTATCCATGCTCATTACACTCGCCAGACGCTAGCACTTGGGCTATTCTATTCTCAAGTCCTAATAGCGCATCACCGGGTGCGTCCCTCCTCCGTCTCCTATCCTCTTCCTTCTTCAGCGGGCGTGGCTGTCGAGCGCGGGGTGGTGCCGGCGAATGGTGTGCCCGTGGCGAGGTGCATGCAGGGGGCATGAACTTCTGACGCTGCTGGGAGCAGAGCCTCGTCGGTGGCTGCCTCGCTCAGCAGCTGTGCGCTGGACATGAAGGGTGGGAGCTGAGGCTCCCGTACGCGAGAGTTTGCGCTGCGGATGCGTCCGGGCGAGCAGGCCCTTGTTCTTCTTGATATCGTAGTAGGCAGGCCTTTGAGGGGTTTGGGACCAGCCGGTGCGAATGCTCGGGGCAGCGCGCGGGCTCAGCGGTGGAAGATGCAATGCCGCAGAGATGCATGGACGCACGCACCCGCGCACCGAGGAGGTGCGACGGATGGCGCGACCGGCGGTTACCGTGCTCCCGCTGCGGTGTGTGCTTGTTCCTTCTTCATTCAGCGGGCGGAGGACTTGTGAGCACCGGGGCAGATGCAGCGCGCTTCATGTTACATGTAAAATGGTATCCCCTCCTGCGCGATGGAGGAACGAGGATTTCGCGCCGACTGTCGCGGAGGCGCCACCCCGAGTCAAGACTCCTGGTCGCGGTGGTGGAGGATGAGCACGAAAGCGTCGTACGGGTGCTTCCTACCGCGTTTGCTCATGTTGGGAGTCGACGCTGTATATCCTTCATGTCGCCGCCGCCCGGTGGAACTCTCCGAACAATTTTCGGTGTGGTGCACTAAGGCAGTTGTGTGCGGTCCGCGGGTTCTTCTGGCCGGGTGCAGGATGCTGCTGAGGCTGTCCCAGTGTAGCTGCAGACACTGAATTGCACGCCCCACTCGATGTTTCACGGTATCAAGGAGCACGCGTCGTTTCCGTTCTGATACATGGGCAGTCTCATAAGTTTCGCAATACGACGGGCGATTACTTCATGTGCCTGTACCCCTGCTATTCATGGAAGGGGATGTGGGCCTCGATACTACGTGATGCTGCAGAAATGACTTGCCATTCAATTTCCATTTTTTTTTGGCGCGATCAAAGGCAGGATATCATTCTCTCAACCGGATGCAAATTGCTGCCGGTGGGAATTACCTATGGAGTTGAATTGGACTTCGTTGGGCGTGAGGAATGCCACCAGGACACTCGTACCTTTGTTCAAGGTCGCGCATGACCTTGTACAGCGCGGCCTTCAATGGCCTGCGGCTCGAGTGGGTCCGCATCCGATGCGTCCTCGCGAACGGTACGACCGTGTCATTGACGAGTTTGGCCCCCTACTTTAAATTGAAGTTTCGCCGAGCATAGCACAGTGTTCAAGTTAGAGTTCGTAGCTCCTTCAGGGACCGTAGGTAATGTCAAGAGGCTGGCACTAACTTTACTGAGTACCGCGGATTTTCGAGAGGGAGTGTGGATGAAGACGATACGAAAACCCTGAACGGTTTGTGAAGGCGTGTACTTCTACTGATCGAAGACTTTTCCTTGCAACCTTCTCTTTCAGCTTCTGCGAACAGAATCCAGAAGTTGCTTCACAAACCGGACAATAGCGAATCCATTTCAAAGTAATGCATACACCGCTGCCAAGTATGATATCCCTTGGTTCTTGTTAGCGGTAAATTACAGCCAATGGCAGTACCGAAGGCGCGAACGAAAAATTACCGTTTTGGGATCCCCATAACCGATTTGCCCATATCTCGGTGGGTTTTGCAGGGATTGATATGAAACATAGCCAGATGATTTGGGGGAATTCATGCGCAATTAGTGGGCAAAGGGATTTTGATGTTGCAGTGCCGTTGACACATGCAACGTCAGTCTCTGCATCAGTCAGCGTCAGTCCAGTTTTTGACCCATGTTGAGCTCACCTTAAACCTTCTCCCTGGCCTCCCATAGTCTGTAGGCATACACAGTGGTAGCCAATACCTCATTTAGTATCGGAATAAATCCATAAAATTGGTGTTGAGGACGTCGAAGACATGAAAAATAATTACTTGCAACGTCAGTCAGCGTCAACCAAACAACGTCAAACACTCTGCAACGTCAGTTGTCAGCGTCAATGCTGCACTCTGCTGCGTCAGTCACGGTGCTTGCAGCATCAATACTGCGTCTCTAGATCTCTTGCATCAGTCTGCGTCGTGACACAGCGTCAGTGTGACATGTCTGAGGTACTTTCGATGTTTGTATGCAGCAGTCTAACGGCACTCATGCGTCTCTCTGCGCCACTCGCGTGGGCCTTTGCGGCACTCGTTCTGCGAGATTCCCAATTTCATCTCTGGCGGGTTCAATTCAAGGATGACGTTGCTACATAACTTTAAGAATCAGACCTGTCTTTCTTTTCACTGCGATGGTACTAGGCACTAGTGATTGACTGGCTTTGGCCTGAGGCCAAAAAGCCGCGGCTTTTTGGCTTTGGTACCAAGGCCAAGGCCAAGCCAAAATGTTGGCCTGAGATGGCTTTTGGTCCGGCCTTGCATTCGCTCAGGCCAAAGCCGGGCTAAAAAGCCGTGGCTTTTGAACCTCTCACCATACACCGAAGAGACGCAGAAAAACTAACGAGATACCCACTCACATACAATGCACATAAAACATTTCAACCATTTCTCATCATTCCGGCTGGCATATGCAATGTTTTCCTGCCATAACTGCCCGAAGAAGACCTGAAGAAGAGCTAAGAAATATCAAATATTAAATTTACGAGCTCTGTTGGACTTTAAATCCATCCCAGGGTACTTACGCACCTTGGAAAGATGGATTCCGGGTATCGATAATTATTTGTAACACTGTAAGCCCCCCATTTTGTATGATTTACGACTTGATGAAAAGCCGTGGCTCAGGCCAAAGCCAAGCCGGGCCAAGCCAAAGCTAAATGTGGTGGCCCGGCCTGGTAATTCATGGAGCCAAAGCCACTCTAAGCCGGGTCAAAGCCACGGCTTCCAGGCCAAGCCAAAGCCCATCCATCACTACTAGGCACCGCAGTGGTACTCATTATTTATTCACATTCCTAGTTCAACGTGTCCTGGAAAATCCATTTCATCCCCTTCTGCACCACTCTCTGTATCGCCATTACGTTCGTAAACCGCCTGGTCATAACATGCCAAATGGCACGCTCGTCTATCACTGGTGCATCCAACCTCGACCGCTACAACACAGCCACTTAGCGGCAATGTGTTCTTTCAATTATTATGGGAAAAATTATGGGATTAATGAGCTGAGGCACACAGTTCTGTCAGGAGGACATTCTAATGCACAAGAAACTTCATCAATTTGAGTTTAAAGTAAGTTATTCAACAATTACATTGTGATGAAGAGAGAATGACCGCCCCGCGGCAACTCCATGGTCCCCCCCCCCTCCGTAACCTTTAAGGTCTGGGATGTCGTCAGCTAATATCTGAATGAGATAGACGGTTTAACCTGGCCGAATCAGCCTTACGAGGATTGATGAATGTGAAAAAAAAATTAGAGGTATTCCAACAAATACAGCGAGCAACATCGGCAGTGCGCCGCCCAACGCCAATACCCTTGTGTCACTGTTCGGCACTCCCTCCAGGACTTATCAGTAGCCCGCGATCGATATGACAGGCTTTTTGTCCCCGAGATTTCTTCAGAGTCTGTCTCTCACTCCCAGAGTCGACAAATCGTTCCTGGGGAACATTTCCGCGTTGTGACTTATAGTCTTTGACTTCGTGGTCGAAGATATCAACTCGGCTAAAGTTGACGTGTTACGCTGTGATATGCCTCCCTTCGCTCCTCCCACGTCGCCCGCAGTTCTTTGACCACCTGAACTGCACAGATCGCATCAGGAACAGTCTCCCTCCTTAACCTCACATCACTCACCTGAATTTCGCGGGTCAATCCCGAGGCGGCAAACATGCGACTGCGAGATACCAGAAAATTTGAAGTCCTCGTTACTGCTTTTATTGGAAGGATGAAATGTGCTGGCGTAGTTCCCCTATTGCTCAATCCGATGCATCAATTCATTCGAGGCTGTGACGTGCTGTTTCCCATGCTTTGCGCGCCGCACTCTGCCTCCTACCTCCGTGGTCGACACTTACCTTGTTCTAGCACTCTGTCTGGTGGCCACCAATCTCACATAACTCTGGGCGTCTCCTCTGGTTGTTCCGACTCTTTCCGCGCGCACGGAACCCCGATTTAGTCCCCTACTTTAACCGCCAAGGTCAGTGCAGTAATTTCATTCTGGGAGCGACTTACTCACGCCATGGCTCAGGGCAGTTAATCGGGTTTGTCAGAATAATTCCGCGGGATGGTCGAACGTCCCCAGCGCCCGATACATTATTTCATCCAAGCAGGTCTTTGATTTCCCTCTTGCACTCTCACTAAGCTTACTAGTTCCCAGATGGTTCGCAGGCACGTCCAATCACGCCAGGCGCGGGGTGGAAGGCGGGGATGAGCCGCCATCTCAGCGAGCTAAGAAAATCGAGCCGGCAGCGAAGGAACCCGCCCAGAACCCCAAGAAGACGCCGAAGAGAATATCGGGTATGGCAGGACATAGACTTCTTCGTTCTGGCAAGACACTGTAGCATAGCAGCTATATTTACTCGAGGTAGCTTGATAATGGTACTGATTCGGAGCTCTATTATGGCGGGCTGGGACAAACGTCTGGAGAATTGGATACATAATGTGACCGGAGGCTCCTGGCACCTGCAACGAGAAATTTGACGTTACTGTTGCCGCATGCAACGTCAGTCGGCGTCAGTCTAGTTTTTGACCCATCGTGAACTCACCTTAAGTCTTCTGCCTTGCCTACGATACTCTGTAGGCATACACAGTGGTGACAGATACCTCCTATCACGGAGGAATGCATACATATAATCAGTGTTGAGGACGTCGAAGGAACAGAAAATAATTACTTTCAGTGTCAGTCTGCGTCAGTCAACGTCAGTCTGCGTCAACCGAAGTCACTCTGCGCCAGTTGCCTGCGTCAATTTTGAACTTTTTCGATACAACTAACTCCCTGAGCATATTGCATGCTCCAAATCCATGGAACCAATTCAGAAACCGTATTGATAGTCCGTCGCACTTCGTTGAAGTTCGTCTGCGTCAGTAGCACAGCCACTCTGCGTCAATGTTCTGTTGGTGCGAGTGTCAACTGTACTCTGACAGGTTTCGAGATTAATGGCCCAGACGAGTCAAATAACTGTTCCGGATGCAGTACTACTCAAGAGAACCTCCCATTTTTCTTTTCAACTCTGTTATTCAAAAAGTAGTGTTCACTGCAGAAACCCTCTCCGTCCTACAACGCCCGCATAATACACAGTGTGTTGGCTTCAAGCGAGCTAAGGAATCCCGGGAAACTGCTATCACCATACTACGGCCAAAATATTTCTAGCTGACACGATTGAACATAGCTTAACATTCTTATGCCATCCAGCAATTACAGCGATCCCTGTTAACCGTGCAGAACACTCGTCGTGCCAGCGGCTACCCCGTTTACACTTCCCTGAGGAGTAAGGATCGTATCGAGCTCATCGAAAATTCCTTCTGGAATATGGGGCCGGCCCGAGCGTGGATTCCTAGCATTCAAATCAGATGGTTGAAGTTGAATTTAAATGGTTGGAAGTCAACTTACGCAGGTGAACACACGATCCGGCGACACAAACTCGTCCGGAGAGAAATAGAGGGGAGTGGTATAAGGGAATTCTGAAGTCTCTGTCTTTTTCAAAGGTTCATCATGGACCGCGATGTTGAGCACCGATAGTCTTCGTCTGTGTGTAATTTGTGGACTTAATGTTGGCCGAGAGGACGTACCAGTAGGGTCCTATTGCTTTGAAATCCCATAAACTGGAGATGCATTGATGCCAGTGCTCAGCGGCACTCAATGGCACATACATGTGTGACACAGTGGCAGTGTGACTATTGCAACGTCAAACAAGCGGCAGTGTGAAGTTCTGCAACGTCAGTCTGCGTCACTTGTAACGTCACAACGTCACTTTCCCCCTGCCCCTTCTCAAGCATGGCTTCGTCTCCATTGAATTTTCACCACTGACCCGATTCCTCTCATGTCTACACCGACAAATTTTCCCCAGGTTGCTACCACCTGAAATTTACACATCAGAGGCATGGACGCCCCACCGGGCCACTGGCCATCAATCATGTGGTGGCCAGACTTGATATTGCATTGTCCCACAATGGATCACCAAGAGGTGGGCGGACCGAAACCTGCGGATATCAACCTCCGAAATCTAAATGGTGGCGGTACCCCCCACCCCCACCCCCCTGGAGCTGAAGGCGTTCAGACCGTTCTCCGCACTCAAAACCTGTCAAAAAAATTGTTTTTCTTAAGAGAGTCATGACGTAGTGCCGTGTGCGGACCGAAGTCGCCGAAAAGAGCAGGGAGATCAATTCAAGAAAAAGTCTTCGCGCGTACCAGTTTTCACCAAACGAAAGCAGCAGTCATGCTCATAGCACATGGCTATAGGGGGGCTCCCCTTTTCCGCAAAACGAACGAACGAGAACTGAGAGAGCTTTATCAAAAATCGAGTGAAAAGGCTGAACAAATCAAAATGACGCTCGGACCGGAACCCGAGCTACGTCCGAAGGGAGGTTGATATCCGGGATTTTTCGGCCGCCCACCTCTTGTGTCTACCACATGTGCCACCATACATCCTTAATCTGCGTGGTCAAGTTATCCTTTGGGCATCACGTGAGCAGTCCTCTTTCGATTTCCCGCTCTCATGGAATAACCGACTTTTCGAGTGAGTTCCCCTTCCAAGCAGTTAGTTTGCCTTTTGCCTCTCTTTCTCTGTATTCAACTGACTTGCCTCTACAGGCACTGGGACACCCGCAAGAGGTCAAGACCGGGACGTCTGTAGATCATTGTATTCTGTAGTATACAATACACGATATGTGATATCTCATCTTGATCAAAACGCCCAATCAGAACAATTGGTACCGTACAATCAAGGCAATTGAGCGAACCCTACCAATGGGGACGGGCATCGGCCATGATCGATCCGGCAATTTTGGCCTTGTTTGGTTGGCAGAAGCGCTCAGTTCCAGTTTTGCAACTGCTAAGACTTTTTAACTCAACACTTTGAGGACAAAATGAAGCTGCCATCCGACTTAAAATACACTGAAGAATGAATTCATCAGAGCATAACTTTGGTTTTTGGCAATTACGCAAAATGGCACTGAATTCTGTGATATCTCAACAGCTTTCTTGAGCACCGACGACATAATCAAGCGATTTGGCATGATGAATCTGTGGAGGCCCCATTCTGCTACGACTTTGCCCGCAGATTCGAGGTAATTGAGGAAGAATTGGAAAAGCCTTAGGCTTTTTACACAAGCAAGGGGGATCCATCATTTTTAGCCTAGGAAGGGGCCCGATGTCTGGAATTCCTGACCTGGGAAGGGGCTTCATATACAAAGAGACTTCTCTTTTACTTCAAGTATCTCAGAATAAGATCAACAGTCCTCCTTCGTTGGAATCATCTGTTCCAGGTTCACAAAAGCTAAGGCTTTTTTTCTCCACACTCCAAACAAAAACTGAGTCAACAGTCTTCTTCGAAACATCCTAAAGGATGTAACTTTCTGCCCGGATTTCTCATTTTCTGCCCACATACAAAGTGATACATGATTTACCCGACAATCTGGGCCGTTCTGTGAGAATTATGCTTGTGGGTGAAAGTCCGGCCAGAAATTCTTGTAGAGGGTGCAATTTACGATGATTTTCATTGCGGAAGCTGAACGATTCATGCAAAATTGAAAACACCTTAGGCGTTTTACGATGGCCGGTTAAGTGGCCGGAAGGTCACGTGCATACCCGACCTAGTAGTCGCGTCCTCCATTGTCGGCTTCGATGTTCAAGTATTAACCTAAAATTTGGTCTGGAAACTTTAGAACCTTCATAAGAAGTAATTGAGGCTCTCATTGCATTTTATTTCCATCGGCTGCTACACTGCCATCACCGGTTTCGTGCCGAGTAAGAGCATATTGTGGAATATGACTTGGTCTTCCCCCCCAAAATACCCGAATTTTGGGGAACATATTTGTACGCACCAATGGTACATTTCCGCTCTGCAAAACGAGTCGGCCCGTCTCGTATAGAGGGGGGTACAAGGCGGAACGTCCAGAGCCATTACTTGATACCGAACAAACAAATACAAAGCTGCCGGATCAAGTAACTGCGCTGCCCGTCCCCACTACCAAGCTGATTGTGCCATACACTCATCCTCATGGTTAAATCTGCCAAATTTCAATCAACCTGATAGCGTTCTACCAATTGCCTTGATTGGGTGGGTCAGTCAAGTTGATGCATTTGGCTCAATTGTGCTGATTGAATGATTGAATCCATTCAGTCAGGTTGATTGTGAGTCCTCCTCACAGTGATCACACGCTCCACGCGCTCCTGGCACTTCCCACGGCTATTGCGCGCTCGCTGCGGCTCGACAACCGGTTGTTCTGGCGCGTTGAGTCATCGAACGCGCCGAGGTGGAACATGGCGGATAAGTAAGAGGGGCTATTTATAGTTGTTTGTTTTAGCTGCCGTAGTCTTCCACTTAGCTAAATTGAAACTCCGCTACATCAAACGTGGTGTCCCGGTGTCCCGTTATTTCGAGTTCCCAAATGGACTCCAGATCTAGACTCGGGGATGTTGACAAACGGCAATAGTGCGATCAATCAGTCAATCAATCATGTGTGGGCGCGAATCTGCTACCATGACAATCCTGACAGTCATCAGGCACGCCGGCGCTTGGGAGATGCATATAAGATAGCTCTCCACAGCTTGTTGTCCGCCCTCCGAACACAGATAAGAAATGGCTGGCGAAACTGAAACCGTGGGAGTCTGTGCTTCTCCTATTTACTTCTGGCTTACCTTACTGGCAGCAGGACACTGCAGTGATTAGAATCATTGTAGATGGTGTGGAGAATGCGAGCACCTCTGATACTGGAAACACTGTGAGTAAATGCACTGAAATACATCATTGACTAGACGTTGAGAGTGTTTTCAGAAGAAATCAGGTATAATACAAAAAATGAAACAATTTAGATGCCATATCACAAGAAGATTTGCCGAAAGAGTTCTCAAAGAAGGTTCAACTGGATTAGTGCAGACACTGAGGGAACCAGACAATCCTGGAGATTACCATCGTCTAGGAAGGAATTGTCTGCAAGAATATAGAGAGTCTGGAAATCTGGATAGCCTCGAAGCCTCAGTGAAGAACTTGCAGAGAGGGCTAGACCTAACCACAGAAGGGAATCCTGGTCTACTGCAAAGTCTTGCTATCTCTCTCACAGACCGGTATCGGAGGCTAGGAGACCTAAAAGACCTTGAAGCTGCACTTCAACACAGGCAAAAGGCAGTAGACCTAACTCCATCAGGGCACCCTGATAGAGCAAAGGGACTGCAACATCTTGCTGTCTCATTCACAGACCGATATCGGAGGCTAGGAGACCTAAAAGACCTTGAGGCTTCACTCCAACACAGGCAAAAGGCAGTAGAATTAACTCCATCAGGGCACCCTGATAGAGCAGAGCGACTGCAAAGTCTTGCTGTCTCAATTGGTGACCGATATCAGAGGCTAGGAGACCTGAAAGACCTTGAAGCTGCATTTCAACACAGGCAAAAGGCAGTAGACCTAACTCCATCAGGGCACCCTGATAGAGCAAAGGGACTGCAAAATCTTGCTGTCTCATTCACAGACCGATATCGGAGGCTAGGAGACCTAAAAGACCTTGAGGCTTCACTCCAACACAGGCAAAAGGCAGTAGAACTAACTCCATCAGGGCACCCTGATAGAGCAGAGCGACTGCAAGGTCTCGCCGCGTCATTTGGAGATCGATATTGGAGGCTAGGAGACCTAAAAGACCTTGAAGCTGCATTTCAACACAGGCAAAAGGCAGTAGACCTAACTCCATCAGGGCACCCTGATAGAGCAAAGGGACTGCAAAATCTTGCTGTCTCATTCACAGACCGATATCGGAGGCTGGGAGACCTAAAAGACCTTGAGGCTTCACTCCAACACAGGCAAAAGGCAGTAGAACTAACTCCATCAGGGCACCCTGATAGAGCAGAGCGACTGCAAGGTCTCGCTGCGTCATTTGGAGATCGATATTGGAGGCTAGGAGACCTAAAAGACCTTGAGGCTTCACTCCAACACAGGCAAAAGGCAGTCGATCTAACTCCAAAAGGACACCCAGATCGAGCAGGACGACTGGAAGATCTTACTGTATCATTCGCAGACCGATATCAGAGGCTAGGAGACATGAAAGACCTTGAAGCTGCACTGCAGAAGAAGCAAGAGGCAGTGGACCTAACTCCAGAAGGACATCCTGATCGAGCAAGGCGACTGCAAGGTCTCGCTGCGTCATTTGGAGATCGATATCGGAGGCTAGGAGACCTGAAAGACCTTGAAGCTACACAACAGAAATTTCAACAGGCAGTGGACCTTACTCCAAAAGGGCACCCTGGTCAAGCAGAGCGACTGCAAGGTCTTGCTGTCTCATTTGGAGACCGATATCGGAGGCTAGGAGACCTAAATTACCTTGAAGCAGCATTGGAGAGGAAGCAAGAGGCATTGGACCTGACTCCAGAAGGGCATCCTGATAGAGCAGAGCAACTGCATGCTCTCGCTGTGTCATTCACTGACCGATATAGAAGGCTGGGAGACCTAAAAGACCTTGAAGCTGCAATTCAGATGGACACAGAGGCAGTGGACCTAACTCCCGAAGGCCACCCTCTTCGAGCAGAGCAACTGCAAAATCTTGCTGTTTCGCTCATAGACCGATATCAGAGACTAAGAGACTCAAGGGACCTTCATGCTGTTCATACCTGTTATACTGAGTCATTCAAGTCATCCTCTTCAACACCTGAAAACTCATGGAAGCAAGCTCTTCAGTGGGCCTTGTTTGCAGAAATATCACAAACATCCTTCTGCTTGCCCGCCTACCAGGAAGCCTTTGCTCTTCTTTCTGAGATCCTCTGGATGGGACATTCCATACCTGTACGCCATGATGCTCTCCGTCGCCTCGATATTCCCAATGCAACTTCCAAAGCTGTACAAACATGCATCAATCTATCTGAACTTCAGGCTGCAGTACAATTTTTGGAACAGGGAATAGCCACAATATTTCAGCAAATGCTCCAGCTGAAGACAGATGTTGATTTACTTCCCGCTGAGCAAGCACAAACCTTTTCAAAGCTCTCATCACAGCTCTATATTGGAACACCTCCTGATCCAATCAGTGTTGTGGAGAACAGAAAGAAATTGATCCAAGACATTCGAAAACAGCCAGGCCTTGAATACTTTCTTCTTCCAAAATCCTACAATGTTCTTTGCCACGCATCTCAAGGAGGGCCCATTGTAATCCTCGCCAGTCATAGAGAACACTGTGATGTGATAATTATTCTCAACCCAACTTCAGAACCAGTCCATCTTCCACTTCCCAGAGTAACACTAGCACTACTCAGATCACAACGAGAAATGCTCAAAGACCTGCTTGGTCGCTGCCATGTCAGAAACCGAGGGGAATCCTTATCCTCCAGACTCTTTGGCCAGAGAGAGCCGTTTTCATCCAAGCCTACTGAGGAGTGCTTCCAAGACATGTTGAACTGGCTGTGGACTGAGATTGTTGAACCTGTTAACCAAGTTTTGAAATTGGTGAGTAAAATGTTACCTTCCTTATGAGCTAAACTAATTAAATATTAGCACGGTATTATTAATGGCAGGCTGTGGTGGCTTCCAACAGGGGGATTTACAGGATTGCCTTTGCACGCATGCCCACCTACAGATAGATTCATACATTCATACACAGCAACTCTGGGATCTCTTCTGGATGCCTATGCTAAAAAATCATCCAGCACTACACTTAAATTAGCTGTCATTGGAGTAACTCACACAGACAGAAGTAGAAGCAACGCGCTGAAGGGAGTGAAGGAGGAAGTCAAGAAAATTGTCTCCACTGTCAAGGAGTCATATGTTCAGTGCCTTGTGGGAGAGAAAGCAACAGTGGATGCTGTCAAAATCCAACTACAAGATTGCTCTTGGGTCCATCTGGCCTGCCACGGACTGCAAGATCTCAGTGAACCAACAAAAAGTCATCTTCAATTATACGAAGGCACTTTAGATCTGGAAACAATCCTTCGGATGCCTCTCCCAAATGCACAGTTTGTGTTCCTCGCTGCATGCCAGACAGCTATGGGAGATGCCAAACTGGTGAACGAGTCCTTTCACCTTGGTGGTGGATTCATTACTGCAGGATTCCGCAGTGCAATTGGAACCATGTGGTCCATGCATGATTCAGATGGCCCAATTGTTGCAGAGGGTGTTTACTCACACCTATTTCGTGATGGCCAAGAGCCTCAGGCCAGTGATGCAGCCGAGGCTCTACAGCTTGTGGTGAGGGAGCTGAAAAAGAGAAATGTTCCCTATGAACGTTGGATACCATTCATACACATGGGCATCTGATCCCATACATTTCGTAGTATCTACAAGAAATTTCCCGTAGTTCGAGTTGCACCATCCTTCAATACAGTTTTGATTACTTACATCGAATTATTAGACGGGTTGCGCAGGAGCCACGGAGCCACGGGGTGGCTCTCGGACCGTGTGCAACAATAGCAGACGAGTGGCTCAAAAGAGCCACCAACGAGCCATCGACGTCATAATTTGGCGGTGGAGCCACTGGTCTGCGCACGGTCCGACAGCCACCCTGTGGCTCTGTGGCTCCTGCGCAACCTGCCTATTGTAATTCAAGGAGATCAACCGACTCGAGGCCAAGCTACTGTAGATCAAGCTGGGTGGTAATTGTTTGTCCTAACTCCCCTGTAATCTTGCGCGTCCGAGTCTATCTGAGATCATGAAGTTGTATGGTGGACTCCACTGTACCATTTCGATCGGGCAAAGGGATTTTGACGCAACAGTGACGTTGACGCTTGCAGCGTCAGTTTGCATCAGTCCAAATTTGGGCATATGTTAAACTGACCCTATATGGTCTCTCACACCTCCTATCTTCTGTATTCACAGTCCCTGGGTATGAATTGAGCCTTCGCCGTCGATTCATCCTCTAATATTGAGCAATAAGGCCGTCGAAGACATAAAAATCAATTTATTGTAGCGTCAATCTGCGTCAGTCTGCGTCAGCCAAACAGCAGTAAACCCTGTGCAGCGTCAGTCTTCAGAGCGTCAAACGGCACTTTGTTGTGTCAGTCTAAAAATTTTCAGCGTCAGTCAGCGTCAGTCAGCGTCAGTCCAGCGCCGTGACACAACGGCAGTGTGACCTATCTGCGTCAATCTCGGCGTCAGTCCGCGTCGTTTCGTGGCAATTCTGCGTCAGTTTCGCGGCAGTCTGCAATGGTCCTGCCCGGCAGTCCGCGTCTGCAGCATTTCTACACTAGTATTTTATTTTCTTGACCATCCCCGGCACCGCTACCGCCATTCCCAATTATGAACTTTCCAGGGAAGTATGCTACCGACCTCGATCAAATTGAACCACGCCACACCTCTCCCTCCAAGTGAGCATGAGCTTAAATTATGTGAGCTTCGGCCTACTTAATAATACTTTGGGGACCTTGCGGTAGGTAGGTAGTATTACACGGCCGGTCCCGCTTAGGAACACCGGTTTCCAGGAGGTATCTAAGATTCTAAGTGCACATGTGCAAGTACACTATTGCCCCTGGGCCTCCCTATACCTCCGTAGCCGAGCTCGCGGTTGCAGCCTCACGACTCGCCGCGGTAGAACTAAAGGAATAAAGTTAAACGGAAAAATGGGGGCCGGGCAGAGTAGATCAAACACTATTTAAACGGAACACGGGAGTAGCGTAGAAAATTTCGAGGATATCGGGGTCTATTTCGCACCGAGGCCAATGTTGGGTCTGGAGTAAATCATGGTCTTTACGAACTCCATGTTCGATTTTCTGCCATGCGGCGTTGAAGCTCTGGAGAGCTGGAGAATAATTTAGCCAAACATGTTCCGTGCAGCTGCACGAGCTCGTTTGAGGATGTGCAGGTCACTAGAGCATGTGGAGGTGTTTCGATCTCACTCTTGCAGAGTCTACAAAGCCTATCCGCCCGGGGCACTGGTTGATACGCGGGATCCACGTAACGCAAAACTTCAACGGATAGACAAAAGGATCGAGGTTAATGCCTCTCGGTGCTTCTGTGTTATCCCCATTGTGAGATAGTGCCGTATTTGGGAAGTCACTTGCGTCGGGGGTTTGTCCTTCTGAGGTTCTAGTCTTCTATGAGGTAAGTATAGCTTGTCTGAGGAGTCGATTGCATCCTGTAACCGTTTCAGCATGAACCTTTCAACCACTTTAATGTAGTTCTTGACGTCCTCAATTGAGGTGCTGTCGTTCAGAACCGGTGCAGAATGGTAGTCTTGAGGCAGCAGTGATTAGGTCCTTGGCCCAAGATCTTTCACCCGTGGCCGATAGTTCAAGTGAGCTATCGAGAGCTGCGCGGGCATAGTGCTTCTTGTCGAGTCCAAGAAAATAAACCAGTTGATTCAAGATGATTAGGAGGTGTCGTACTCGAAGCAGCATTATCCCAGTTTCGGTGAATAGCGGCGCGATCATAGAACGACGATGTAGATTAAGCATTTGACGAATGAAAATGTGTGCTGACTCACTCAGTTCGACTCAGCGTCAAAGCACTGCCGGTCTGCGTCAAAGCACCGCCACCCTGCGTCAATGTCTTTGACGCGATTCTGAAACTTTTTTTGAGATACAGCAACCAAAAGACAGCGAGCCTTTTGTATAACAGCACAGTAAGTGCCAAAACTGCTGCCTTTATTTTCCAAATGAGTTATTTCTCAAATAGCCCTCAGGGTAGATACACCCTAGGTAGCCTCACGCCCTCAAAACTTGGTCTTTGGGACGCTGCTCACGGAAACTCAACGGACTAATGAGAAAGAATTGCACCTGCAATATCTACCGTTTGAAGCCACCACATGGTTCCATATCTCTGTTTGTGTCGAATTTATTCAAGAAGGGTGCAGAGCCGAAATAATTTGGCCTGAAATGGGGCTTGTTGTTGGCCTTGAGTTCAGATTTCGGTTGAATTAGAACATTGATATTTATCTCTTTAACTCATCCCATTTCTGGCTCGATATTGGTGGAAGTGTAAGAAATCATCAAATTAAAGAATAAAGATAATAAAATATTGCACCTGAGAGAGAGGGAACTTTCCGAGGTCGGCAAACATGTACAGCCACAATATCCGATACCAAAGAAAGTCACCAAAGATATTATGACGACCTCCAATCCGAATCCGCCAAGGCTTCTATGTGACCCCAAAGCAAACAGGTATGCACACAAATATTCCTGTAATTATTGAAGATGTAGGTGTGGGCCAGGAAAAAGCTGAAATATATTCCGATAGCTAGCGGAGTTTCCCGATAGCTCGCGGAGTTTGAACGTTGCCGAAGCCAAGCCGGCAGTGATTTCTCTCGTTCTTCCGGTGATATTCAATGGATATCAAGACTTTGACTGCTTTTTCTTCCCTCCCACTTCCTCCCTCTGCCTTTTCTTCCCTCTTGATTCAGACAGAGGGCTCAAGGCACCAAATCCGGAAGTTTCCGGAGTCAGCGGAAACACGGAAACTTATAGTTCAGCTTGTGTTCGGCTGGTCCTCTACCGTATGTAATTAGTCCCCAGCTAATGAGAGTCACACAATGGCTGGATATTCCCAGATGCACCAGACCACCTGCTCTTAAAAGCCTTTTGGCCCCCTCAAACAACACAGTTTTCGTGGGATCAACTTGAAACTTTTGAGCAAGGGAGAATTTAAAATTTCATTTCCTGAAAGCTATACACGCTATTGCACTCTTGACGCTAAAGAGTGGCTTCCGAATGAATTATTATACCGGGTTGGAAAAAAGTACACAGCCAGGGTTCGAACTCACGCGCCATCTCACACTGATGCCGACATTCAAACTCCGCTAGCTATCCGTCGAGGTATCATACACCGCCATGAGTTTCGAGCCCCATTTCTCATCCCGAATTTATTCTCTGGGTCCACCTGACGGTAACAACTCAACATGAATAATCATTTAAATACTCATCCACTGCGGGTCATCCCCGCGGCTCGTTCTCCTGGAGGATTGCTCTGATTCACCACATATTTGCGGACTTCCAAAACGGAAACTCTGTCTCTGTTCACGCGGGGCTGGGCGGGGGAGTTGCTTGACTTGCCGACCCGCTGATAAAATTACGTGCATTGGAAATATTGAAATAACAATAGCTGGCGCGGACTGTGATTGCCTTGCGATCGTTGATTCAGATACCACTGGTTGAGCATTTCAAATTTTCAGTGAGAATATTGGTAAAAAACTTTCTTCATTTTTCATACTTTTTTCACTGAAAAAGAATGTGAAAAATACATAACTTTTTTAGTACTTTTTAATTTTATTTCCAATTTTTCACCTTGACATCAAAAAGTACTGAAAAAGTTTTGAACTTTTCATAGACTTTTTCAGTGAAAAAAGTGTGAAAAATGAAGAAAGTTTTTCACCAATATTTTCACTGAAAAACTTGAAATGCTCAACCAGTGTACGATACGGGGATGTCTGCCACTATTCTGAAGATTTGTGCTGTATGCGGCAATGACTGCGTCAACGACTAAGTGACAAACGGCAGTGTGACAATTGCTGCGTCAATCAGCGTCAATGTAAAATTTCGCCGCGTCAGTCTGCGTCAATCGAAATGTCACAACGTCACTTTCCCCCTGCCCGCAATTAGTGATAGGAAGAAAGTTGCAAAAATATTCTATAATCAGTGAAATTGGTTTGGGGGGTCAGTGTGGGGTCAGTTTGGGGGGAAGACTTTTATACATTGTGAAAGTTGTATTTGACTCTGATACAACTTTCACAATGTATAAAATTCTTCCCTCACAAAAATCTAGATTATTTGAACATGCCTAGATGCCGATAGCCTGCCACTGGTTGAACATTTCAAAATTTTCAGCAAAAAATTGGTGAAAAATATCCATTATTTTTCACACTTTTTTCACTGAAACCATAAGTGAAAAACTTAGAATGTTTGTGAAAGTATGGATATTGAAAAAGCCGGGGAATGCGCCGGGATCAGGGCCGGCGGCAGGAAGTTGCCGTAGCGGAGCTTGAAAGCCTCTTTGGGAACTGGCCCCTGTCTTCAGTGTTGCAAGCCAGAAAACTTTGTACATCTATTGCAACCTCTGTAGATTGAGTGTAACACAGCACAACCATAAACACACTGAGATAGTCCGACCTATTCAGGACCCAGGAAGGACACCGGAAGATTCTGAGATGATGGAATCGATAAGCCCACTCACGTCTCCTCTGCCAACAACAGGGGCATAAATACTGGGTCCCATAGATGGCCGTGGCATATTCATGTCCTAAGAGCTGTGCTGGGGCAACTGGGGCAGAAAGGAATTTTCAGGATGGCGGCCTAGGTTCAAATTGACTTTGAAAATGATGAAAAAATTGTTTCCTTGTCAAATACTGTGAATTAATACCAGTGCGAACACGACTTGATGCGCACGAGCTTGGCGCGATGCGGCGGGCGAACGGCGGGCTGTTGTTCATTGTTATTGATGGATTGTGCCGAGGTGCCGCCGGCACCTTACATAATCCCCGGCGCTTTTCCCGTCAGGCACCCCGGCTACGATCGCCGGCTTTCCCATAATCCATTTGTTCTCGAATGTTTTCACTACTTTTTCATTTTTAAGGTAAAATTTTTGAAACAAGTCAAAAAGTGCTGAAAAAGTTTTAAATTTTTCACCTACTTTTTCAGTGAAAAGCTTCTGTAAAATCCTGGATATTTGTCACCAATTTTTTCACCAAAAAACTTGAATTGCTCAACCAGTGGGACTGGCCCCAAACTGACCCCCCAAACCAATTTCACTGACTATAGAATATTTTTTGCAACTTTCTTCCTATCACTAATTGCGCACGAAATCCCCCAAATTATCTGGCTATGTTTCATATCAATCCCTGCAAAACCAACCGAGATACTTACATGGCATCAGACCACACCCTTATGTATGTGGTCAGATTGTCCAGTGGCGAGCGCTGATGTGACAAGCGCCAAGCGAAATGTTGTGGCGCGCTCGAATTGTATAAAAGGGCTGCTGTACTGGATCTTTTTTTCATCCCACGTTCGCCCATTACACTCAGCATCGATGCATCTCCACTATGACGCGAAGGAAATTTCCGGCGGATACGCCTTTCGATATGCCCGGCAAAAATCAAAAGACATCCCACAAATCGACTCCTTTCCAAAATTCGTCGAATTTGAGTTTGACGTGGACGAAAACCCATCGTTTGACGACCGTTCCCCGTTCAAATTCGCCCCTAAAACCGGAAGCGGGAAGATATTAGATCTATCCAACAATGAGCACGAGTTCTCATTGCTGGGAGATGGTGTTAAGGACACGGACGAAGGAGGGGTTGTCTATTCTGCCGTCCTGGATCATTTTACTTGTATTCTAATTCCTGTCGTGGCGTTCCTATAGGTTCCGTTGGAGATGAAACCGCCGGGGGTCTGAACGAGTTTCGTTGGGGATCGGACAGCCCGGGAAACTGGGAGGTATGCGAACTCTCAAGCTAGTTGTACAGGTTTTGATGACAGGTGTAGCTTTTTTGGGGAAGAAAAACAAAAGGAAAAATTCTGGGAAAGTTGAATTCACATGAGGCCTCAGTCTTGATCATACACGGCACAGTCCTCTCTCGACGATGACTAAACATTGGACGGTACCCAGGGACATCCAACTTTTGTCACGGAGTTCGGTAAAAGAAATGTATGTATGTACCTCTCGGCATATCAGCATGCCTCGTACATAAAACTTTCATTTCTTCCTCTGCACTGAGTAACGCGGGGCACTGTTTGATGGGTCGTGGAACAATCATTCCAATCAGAATTGAAAACATTTCTTGATTGGGAGCGCCTGCTCATCTGAGGCGCCCCTAGTCGCATATGAAACGAAATATAAGGTCCACTCGTACCAAGACGTGGATAAAAATCTGAGTAGATTATGATTCTTTGACACAGCAGGGAAGGTGAAGGTTGGTTCATTGCGGGTGAGCCACTGATCCACCATTAATGCCCATCTCCATGTCCCCATGCATCATCTGCTGCCCCCGCGTAATCTCGCCAAAATTGGTCAAATAATTCCCCCAATCGTCTGCCCTAAATGAACGGGATTAGTCAAGAGAATCAAAGAATTTAGGGCAGAATACACACTCGACGCCAGTCGGCGCATTCCACATCGCAAGTGTATTGCTGTCAATCAGATTCATCAGCTCATCCAGCTCAAGGCTCGCTTGCACGGGATCGCCATGAATCCCTGTGAATAGATCCGCCGGCGGGAACCACTGATCGGGCGTGTTTGTCAGGGTGAAGACGCTCGGGTCCATCACAAACAGCCCAGCAGAGGACCCGGTGTGCGACGGCGCCAGCTGGATCTTTGGCGCGCAGAAGATGGAATCAAACGTCTGCTGCATGCCGCGCGACGTGTCCTCCGGCAGGACGGGCTCTTGGTTCCTTGCGACGCCTTGATGGTGATCTCTGTGGTCGTGCCCAACCATCCTTGGGGCACTCAGATTCGGGAGAGGCACTTGACCAAGGGACCCGAGCTCGTAGAGGATATCCCTAAAATAATATGTGAATAAATGCTGTGGTCGGACACTGCGGCTGCAAGCCATACCATAGAAGGCCGGCGGATTCCCAACTCCAACCGAGATAATTAGTTCACACAGAATAAAAGAAACTACCACACGGCGTACCGGTCCTCGCACAGGTGTATCATGTCCATGCACTTGTGCACATTCGCGATCTCGGGGCTGGGGTTAGAAACTAACCCGGTGCGCTGTCCGCTCCACACATTGAGCAGTAGGACGACGGCCGATGTGAATACCGCGGTCTGGGAATCGCCGCTCTTTAACGAGGGTTCGGGAAAACCAGGAGGAACGGCGCACCAAATTTATAACAACGGGTATCTTCGCCTTTCGCCGCCTTTGAACATCCACCATGTTGGCGCACGTCCGGGCGGCGCTGGTGCAGATCGCCAGGGAAGGCAACGCCTGGAAATAGCAAGTCAGTGTCGGTATCAAGTCGAATCGCCGTGTATATATGGACGCGAAGGATCAGGAAAAATCCAATAGGAATATAACGCACCGTGGGCGCTGATTTGCGCATCATCGGGATGAACGGCCTGTGTATGATGATCTGGACGTGCGAGTACGCGCAGTACAGCGCGACAGACTGGTCGAAAAATATCGGGTCCGGTCGTGCGGGGTCCCAACGCACTGACGGCGGTCATTCGGGCGCGAAAATCAATATAATCTCAAACGCACGATGTTCAGGCACCTCATCGCGCCAGCGGTTGAGCGCGGAGTCGAGTTCCGCGACGACAAGCTCCTCCCACGCGTCGTCGATCGCGTAAGCCGCGCGTACTTTCTTGAGCGGATACTAGGCAAAACCGGTGCGATTTCAGCCAGCCTACGTACATCGAAGGCGGAACACACACCAGGACCGGGAGGCTGAACGCGAGGATATGTGACAGCCGCAGCAGCGCGTTGAAGAACGCGACCCGCGAAGGCACACCCATCGGTTGTTCAAACGGGTCCGTCGGATGCTCCCAGTACTCCTCGTCGCACTCGATTGGTGGATCCAAGTCAAAGCTGGCCAGGACCCCATGAATAAATATGAAGGAGAAGAGGAGGACAGTCGTACTCGTTGTGGTGGATGGCGCAAGTGCGGCCCAGGGTAGCGCTGATGGAGCGGTCCATGTAGACAAGCACCCAGAACGCGCGCTTCCATAACTCCCGCTCGACGGACGGCTTATAGACGGGCAAGGTGCGGCGGTGCGCGCCGATCTCCTAGGAACCGTCAGGGCCAGGGTTAATTCGAGGGAATATGACGTATACGCACCTGCGCAAGCCGAATACCAACCCCGACAAGCTTCCAGCAGGCCCCCGGCGCCAAAGAGCTCACGAGAAACTGCCCGGCGAGCTAGGAAATAGGGTACCTAAGGGTGAGCAGCTGGGCATACGGTGAAGCAAGAAACTCACGCAGCAGTATTGCAAATCGTACAGCTTCGGCTGGCCAAACAGATGATTCCCCACCATCGGGACCTGCCAGAACGCGCATCAGCACACCTTCCATTTGCGACGGAAGCGGATGGCCAAAGACCAACATACTTGGTCGAACCAGCCCCAGCCGCATGCGAGGCGCCCGCCCGGCTTCGACACACCTACACCCTGCGTCCCGCCCGGCACCATTACGCGCAGGTCATTGCTCCACCGCGACGCGACGGCGCACACGAGAAGCAGGATTGCTGCGAACCCGTCGTCCCTAAATAAAGCGCAGATAAATGGAAGACCACAACGCAGCCCGCGAAAACATGTGCACCTGTGATGGAGCCCAGTCGCGAGGCCACGCTCGATTGTCCGGCGGTGGAGAAGCGGCAAGTACGCGTTGACGTGCACGAAGTAGAGGTCAATCAAGTGCATCGCGAGATCGGCCGGGGGGAACGTGTAGACTGTAGACTGCTTGGGCTGGGTGGCAATCTCCGGGACACCATCGGGTGAGTTTCTTCGTATTCATTTTCATTGCGGGACTTACAAGCCTCGCCCTCCAATCCTGCAAACGACGCGAACTGAACGGCATCCGAGGCTCGCCGTCTCCACCTCCATCTTCGTCGGTGCCGGCGCCGAGTTCGCCGCGGTTCACTTCCGCCTTGAAGTCAATGGCAG
This sequence comes from Mycena vulgaris, assembly GCA_029204335.1. Lineage (NCBI taxonomy): Eukaryota > Fungi > Basidiomycota > Agaricomycetes > Agaricales > Mycenaceae > Mycena > Mycena vulgaris. The sequence goes on along the minus strand of JARGYA010000106.1, from coordinate 5,801 downwards.
CCTTGACCAGAGGGACGCTGCTGCTTTTGCCAATGAAGTACCGTCCTGGCGGGTCCTCCACAGAGATCTCCTGGAACTACAGTAGAATCGATTAGAATATAAGAGAGAAAAAATAGAGTAAAGGAAAGATGATGGGAGGACCCACTTTGCGCGCCATCTCTAGATGAAGGAGGTCCTCCGCGTCCGCCGGCTTCGGTGGGGCAGTAACATTGCCCAGCATCAGGCGTATCATGTGCAGCGACGCCGTACGTTTGTTCATCTCTGTCGTTTGCACTGCCTCCGCGTCCGCCTCCCGCAACATCTGTATATTCGTACAACTTGCATTTCTTCTGTCCATGTCGGAAGTGATTGCGCCATTCCCGCTGTGCGTGCCAGGAGAGGAGGTTGCGAAGGCGGCGCTCCCGAGTTCGCCGCGGATCCCGCCCAGCTCGAGCTGCATTTCGAGGGACTCGACCCGCTCTTCAGGCGATTCGACGTAGCTGCAGGGATCAGCCGTCAGCGGATGACCATCAAATTGGCCGATATGGATAGGACCGGCCCACCTTTTTCGGCGCGCGCGGCTTGGGCGCTGTTTTGTTGGGTGGGATCAATTGCAAGTGGGTGTAGAGCAGGGAATGGAACGTACCGTCGAGACTTCGAGATAAGTGCACTTGACGTCCGCGTTTAGGCAAGCATAGCACTTGTTCCCGGGAGTAGACCGATCGCCTGCACCATAGGAGTCGATCTTAACACCAGAAAACGCTCTAGTGAGAGTTTGGTACGAACATCGAGCTGCAGAATACGCTGATAGGTATACTGGAAAGGAAGAGACGGAATCGAGACGCACTCTTCCACCGCCGGCAAAGATCGCACGCGGGTTCAATGCGGCGCTTCTTCCCTCGCTGAGATTCATGCGCGAGGTCTTCGTCGTTCGACGGCATCATATGGACGTCGGATAAGTCTCCAAAGTGTCTGGGTAGGTGGGAGTCACAGAATCCGGACAGAATTCAGGTGGAATCTAGATGAATTCTCTGCGTGAGGGCAGACGAAAGCGCAGGCTGCGCAGCTCAGTGTGGCAGTGACAGTGCTTGCCGAACCGAGATCAAAACATCACAAATAAATTCCGTGATTGCATAATCGGCAAGCTAAGGCGCCTAATGGGGGCCTACGTAGTCATGTATACCCGATGATTCAGAACTGATGTTTTTGTGGCGGCAATAAAGAAGGTACGCGACCGGGGGAAAGAGGAATACAGTATTTTTAGCCTTCTCACCCCAACTCACCTCACCCAAGGTGTGTCAGATCTCTGGATCGGGCATACGCTCCCACGGCCACCCCCCCCCCCCCCCCCAGATGGGGAAGGTGCACGTGCTCGGCCGTCTCACTTTCTACAGCCTTGCGACTCCATCCGATTCCCAGCACAATCCGAGGCCAGATTATGTTGGCAAACAAGACTACAGCATGTATGCCATGTCCAAAGATAAAGATTATGTGTTACTAGCAGTAACCCGTGCTACGCTACGGCGGATCAAACTGCATCCCATTGGGCATCGAAAGTCAGTCAGATTGATTATTTTTCAAGTGTGAGCCGAAGATGCCGCTCGTGGTCAACCTTCGGTTGACTCCTTGCGGACTCATGTGCAGTTAAATCTCATGCTTGCGAGCAGCTACCAGGGCTACAGCATCGTCATTCTGAAGTGATTGGCAGGGCCACAAAAAATTCTGAAGTGGAACATAGTTAGACTGCACATCCACCAAATGGGCCGAGAACAAATATCTTTGGGTGTACCATTCAAGCTCGTCTAAAATTTTCAATAGAGCCTTCGAGGAGTTCTGTTTGCCCTCGCCATCTCTAGTTTTTAATTGCCACTCCTAAATTTGAAGTCCAGCCTTCATCCTGAAAATTTAAACATTCCCAAACACCGTCGCCTTCGGTTTCCCCCATTTGCACAAAAGAGACCTTCAACCGGCCTTCATCCTGCTCCCCAGCTAAATTAAAAAGGCCACTTTCATCCAACTTTCGTGCTGATGTTACCCCATTCCAAAACTCCGCCTTCATGTTGCCTCTCCCCCTGCCTCCATTCTGCTCCCTATTTCACCTAGATTCCAAAACTCCCCTTTATTTTTTCATGAATATTACCTTTACCTTCATCCTTGCTAAATTTCGGTGATTTCTGGGTACAAACCCGGCCAGATTCGCTGCATTCTGAATTTCCATTCAGCGCCCAGATAGCCGAGGCCGAGCTTCAGCTAGCTCCGGCACGTCGCCTAGCCACAGCAATCTAGCCGCAGGCCGTGGAGCGCCAGCAAGCTGATGGCCAATGTTCGGCTGAGCTATGGCGAGCTTCGGCTAGCTGGCGGCAGTGCCTGGGGAGCTCTGCCGTGGGCCTCGCCCGCGGCCAGCTGCAAGATGGGCCGGCGATGCTTCGCTGGGGCTATTTGGTGCTTGAACGCAGTGATTAGCCCTTGCCTCGATCTCCCTACTTTCAGACGATGCTCTCAAGGGTTGCTTAGAGTTCATTCAAATTCATAACCACACCTCTGTTGTATGAATGAATGTTCGCAGACGTTTGTTGTCCGCGAAACTGCGGAAAGGGAAGTACTCACCATAGCAGCAGTTGTAAATAGCAATCCGACGATGGGGTGGAGAATTGAACATTTCGGTGGAGCAGCGGAGCTTATGACATCATCCGGAGCTCGGCGCGGGGTTTGTCCAGAGACAAGGGTGGCCAGCAGCCAATCAGGTTGTGTGGTCAAAGACAAACCACTCTCGATTCTTATATAGATGTATTTTATGAATCCTGTAACAGTGGGATTAACACCTTGCTCTCACCCCTAGCAAATCAGCTCTGTGTTGTCGTGCTACATGGAGCACGCGGAGCACGCGTTCCCCCAGAACATAGGGGTCTTTGCTTTATATTCCAATGTAGAATTTTTCAAATTGTATGTAATAGACCCTCCTATTGTGTTCCAAGCTGCAGTCTAATGGAATATGTAGTTGGACTAGGTGGAGGGACCAGGCGTGCCCGGAGGGCCTTAAGAATTTGATCGATGCTAAGGATTACCCGTTTGGGTGCTGCCGAGCCTAACCGAGGTCAGCCGAAGCGCCAGAATTTGTCACTCCGCTCAGTTTTGTCTGACCGCCCTTCGCGTCAACCGATGCGCCTTCCCTCACCTCTTTTGCAACTGGAATTTCCGGGCAGAGCGCATTGAGATTGCATTGTGTGTGGACACCGCAGAATTTTTGGCCGCTGGCAGATGTCTAAATATAGCTGATCCGACACCAAATCTGGTAATCCTTAGCATCAATCAAAAAATTCGGCGCTGGCAAAATAAAGCGCGCGTCTCAAGGTTTTCGGAAACAGCTGTAAACAGTCCGCGCATATCAGGATAGGTTGGCTAGTTGATGGTACATCAAGGACGAAGGCTTGAACTGGGAGGCCTAATCGTGCAGCTTCAACTTGTACTTCAGTGAGTACTTCTCTCAAGAGTGGCACTTCAGGATTCGCAACAGCATTGTGATTCGAATTTAAAAGTGGCGAGAAACATAAAACTCTACGCGACGACGGCAGGGTCGCAGCGGTGAACTTCTCCTCGCCTAGAGCGCGAGGCTTGGCCCGACGATGAGAGGCTCGCAAGACGTCGTCGCGTTCCGCTCAGACGCCGCCCGGATCACTCTCTCGAGCGGGGTCAAAGTTTCAACCGTGATCAGCGTCTTGGGCTTCTTCCAGCCCTCAGCAATGGGAAGGCGCTCCTCGCGGAAGAAGATGTTCATGAATCTAACGAGAGCGGCGTAAACAAGCGAAAGTAATGCAACCCCGGGGTTTGACATACTTGGTGGCGCCGCCGGTAAGCGGGTCGCCGAAGATGCTGAGGTAGAGCGCGGACTCGCGGCTACGGAGCTTGAACTCTTTTCCTGTGTTGATCACGAAAGGGTTCGTCGCGACGGAGTGCGCGAGGCGGTCGCGCTGGACCTGGCCCGCTGCCGTCGTGTTGTAGTAGTCCACTCCGGAGTTGGTGTTCGTGAGCGTGGAGAACGTCGTCTCATTGAAGTGGACGTTATTACCGGTCCCGTCGTCGAAGTCTTTGCGCGAGATCGACGCGTCGTGTTCGATCAGGTTGTGGCTGAACTGGGTAGGAGGAAGGATACCAGGGAATATTGAAGCAGGCTTACAGCGAAAGGGCCCCGAGGCTCAGGCGGTCAAAGCTGGGGTGGTCCTCTGTGGAAAGCAGACCGAACTTGCCCACTGCGAGGATGGGGCTTCAGTCGAGATTGAAGCCCGCTGCGGGATAGGTGAGTTACAGGAGTGTCACCAAACAGGAAAAAGATGACAATATATAAAATTCAACAATACGACCCCATTCCGAGTCGAATGGGTCTTCTGACCTTGAATTATATCTGGGGCAGGAACGTTCCGCATGCCATCAGGTCTTGCGCTCAATGAACGTAACCTCGGGACGTCCGTCTAAATGTTTTCATCGTTGAATGTATTTGGTTGGGATGTGAACATGAAAATGATCGGATTAGCCAGCGGGCGACAATCAGAAGATTGGAGTTCAATTACCACATGTGTTGTTTCAGGCATAATTTTGGAGGAGCGGGCGAGCTGCAGCAGGGACAATGAGCAAAAATAGTGCAATGGGTCGATAGAATTACCCGATATCTGGAAACCGAAGCCACACAAATGTGAGAGCGTGTACTGAAACGATCTTGACAGCGGCGAAGTGATGCAGTCGCTTTGGAGCGCAGTGGATTGAAGACAAATTGGCGCCCGAAAGTTGGGTAGCGATTAGAGCGTGAATTTAGATGCAGGGAGGCCAGATCGATGTGACCTGCGAATTCCGGATTAACGTGGAAGTCTGGTAAAGACTAATGTCGCGTTGAGCAACTTGCTGGTCGACACATTGACAAATGGCTTGGTCTCTGGCACTGCTCCTATGAAAATGGCGCACTTTGACTTGAAACTCAAGTATAATAATGGGACGGGAACGTCGATACGATCATTCGCTGGACGGAGAAGATCGACGAATCCCCCATTGTATTCAAGCAGTTAGGTCGTGTAGTCCCTAAACGTCTTAAAGGCGTTCCTGGAAGTTGGTATTGATCCTGACCGTGTGTACAATCCCGAGCTTGGTGTCCATTCCACCAAACTTATTTAAATCGATGATTACAGTAATGTTCAGGTCAAGACGCGAAATTCGAACCAGATCAGGGGAGGCCGCACATCCCGTTCATCCACGAGCTTCTCCAGTCCGCCACGTGCAAGGATGCCGACGGGAAGAGCCTCCTCACGGCGGCCGACGTGTCGCACTTCTCGAGCAAACACCGCGCGGATTCGCGTCGGTTGACCCCCGAGTTCAACCTCGATAGTGCTTCGACGCTACTGGGGATCTTCGGTGGGCGCCTCTCGGACCTTGAGCCGTTATTAAAGGATGAGTGGGAGTCGCGGGACAAGTCGCACGTGGAATTCACGTTCCTCGCGTTCAACCGTACCACGATTGAGGTGGAGGGGGATCAAGTACACTGTGCACGAAGGTGCTATATAATTCTTGCGGTTGCTTGAAGAATTTGAACACTGACAACGATAAATATTTTCAGGCATTCAACTCGCTTTTGAGAAGGATCCAGTTGATTTGCAACTTGTTCTCTGCGACGCATCCTCGTCTTTGGATTCAACGCTCTAAGCTCTATCTGTACAAATTTACCTACTTGAAGTACATACTCCGGCGCGACCAAAACGCACTGGAGCGGCCAAGCATTACTTTTTGCCTTTCTTCTTCTTTCCCTTCCCCCCTTTCGCACCGCCGCCGTTATTCTTCCC